>JAWNOW010000556.1:0-267880 GCA_035045625.1 Drosophila formosana | reverse complement strand
GAGGATTTTCGCCAGACAAAGGAAGGACCTTAATAGTCGATGCTTCAATCGGATCAACTACAGGTGTGTCTATTGTATGTTCCGCCAAAAAACATCAAATAGTTATTATCAAAAATGGTTGGATTCACTATGTTTGATTTGGCCAAAGTAATTGTTAGTATCAAATTTTGGATTTCTGTTATTAACATTCTGTTTCTGGCCAGAAGGGCCTCGTATAAGTGAGGAGTGTCGACAAAATCTTTCTGTTTGTTTTAATAGCCTGATTGATGGTGTCAGTTAACTTATTAATTTGCTTCTGTGTTTCTGAATTTATTAAAACCTGTCTATTGTTTGAATCAATTAGCTGGGATTCTGTTATTTTGATTCTTTCAAGGTCTGCGGCATCAGAGGTGCCTGCGACCACCTTGAGTGCTGTACCCAAGAAATCTAGGCTTCTGGCTATCTTATGGTGTATTTTCAAACTGATAAAAGACTCTTGATGTGGTCTGTATCGACCTCTCAACAATTTTCGCATGTGTGATTGCGGAAATAGTTTGGATAAATTTTCGGTGTTCTCTGTAATTGCAACATAAATCGGACAAATTACTAGTGTGTTTTAAATAATCCCTCTGCTCCCATACCAACGCGTCCCCATCTATTATGGGTATATAGTTGGAATGCGAGTAGTCGGTAATCCGAGCATTCGCTGATACTGCTATAAGTAGGATCGCGCCAACATTCCTGTAAGATAAAAAAAGACAAAGATAAAATATTGTGCTTTTTACTCTATTACTAATCTAATTTTGGTGCATGGGGTTATACAATATTGTCCTTATGGGCCACCCGCCCCTTTACAAGAACAGACGTTCCCAGGTCTGCTTGTATCTCTCCTTCAGAGCACAAAGAGGACAACTTGTTTCCAAGCCTTTTGTTGTTTTTCTCACCCACCTCGAATACCCTATTCTGTCTACTAGGATTACATCTGTCGATATTGTTTTCCTGTGCCTTCGTAATTTTTTCTTTAACGGTTCGCCTGATGTCGCTAGACTCCGAATGTATGATCTCTATAGGTTTTTTACCGGTAACCGAGTGATGTTTTTTATTGTACTCTACCGTTGCCCTCATTACCAGTTCAATTGTATCATCGATTTTCTTGTATAATTTTGGACATCTCGCGATTTCGGCTAAGGTGCTGTGAAAACGTTCTATCTGCCCATTTGAACTGCTGTGGAGTGGGCGTGCGTTCACGATATTTATATTGTAGTTATTTTTCAGAAGTGTCATTATAGTTTCCTATTTGAAAGCTGGCTAATTGTCGCAATAAACAGATTTAGTGTTTGGAAATAAGTTTATCAATTCCAATATAGGGGTTTTGACGTCCACTATCGTGCGAGACATTATTGGCTGAACCACTGTGAATTTAGAGAACTTGTCTATGCAAGTTAGAAACTGTTTTTTATCTGTGTTGAAAACATCGATGTGAAGCATTTCCCTGGGGTAGGAAGGAATTGGTGTTATACCAAGCTCTTGCTTTTTGAGGTGCCTATCGTACTTTGCCTTGATGCACACCTTGCAATTAGCGACAATCTCATTGGCTAGCTTGCTCATTTTCGGAAAATAGTAATCGCGAAGGATTTGTTTAGTATTTTCCTGGGCAGCTCTGTGAGCACGATTGTGTTCAGCAGTGATTATTTCTCTTTGTTCGTTTTTGTCCGAGATATCAGCTACTAAATTCTTGCAATGCCAGAACTTTGTTGTTGGGAAATTTAACACGACTTGATGTTGAAAACTGGCCAGTGTTGGTAAGTCGCAGTAGACCGCGTTCACGACAATTGGGTTAATTACCTCCTTAAGTGTCTCAAAAAGGTCACCTTTATCAGTGAAATTTATTAAATGGCGAGTTTTACTGCCGAAAAGTATAAAATTGCGTTTTAAAGGAAAACGTGCTTCTTCTAGGATTATTTGATTCCTAAAGCAATTTAAAGGCTTGTCTGTCGTTTCAACCGTGTAGGTTAGAGAGATTTCACTGTGAATGGTGGATACATCTGAGTGGGGCTCATCTTGCAAAGCATTTACGTTTTGCCGTGATAGGGCATCAGCCACGACATTTACTTTACCTGGCTTATAGAACATTTTTGCATCATGTTCGTCTATGTAGGATTTCCATCTTTTAATCTCTGCGTTTGTATTCTTTTCAGATACCGCAAAGGTTAAAGGCTGATGATCGGTAAATATTTGTATCTCTTTGGTGCCGTACAAAAAGTTCTGTAACTTGCCAAGTGCCCATACAATTGCCAGCAACTCACGCTCGTTTGTAGCGTAATTTAACTCGCACTGTTTTAAGGTTCGCGAGATCATTGTAATGGGTAGGCCCTTTTGAGACAAAACAGCTCCGATGACACTTGCAGAGACATCGGTGGTAAGGTCGAACGGTTGTTTAAAATCGGGGTACATGAGGGTGACATCTTCTGATGCTAAAATATTCCTCAATCGTTCAAATGCATCGCGTTGTGATTCGTTAAACTCAGCAGCGACTTTACGGGACCTGTGTTTGCTAACCGTTCCGTTTTCCCCTTTCAGAATATCTGTTAAAGGCCTGGCAATTGCGGCAAAATCCTTTACGAATCTCCTATAGTAACTTGCCAACCCTAAAAATGACCTGAGGCTATAAAGATTTATGGGTTCAGGGTATTCCTGTATGGCTCTGACCTTTTCGGGATCAGTTTTGGCTCCACCTTTGGTCACTATATACATTAGGTACTCGACGCTTTGCTTAAAGAATTTGGTTTTCTCTTGAGAGACTCTCATATTCGCATCGCTTAAGCACTTTAGTACTGTGTCGATGTGCCGAACATGATCAGATTCGTTTTCGGAGAAAATTATTACGTCATCTACATAGACGTAACATATTTTCCCGATTTGTTCTCTAAGGACGTCATCTATGGTTCTCTGAAAGATGCTTCCAGCATTTTTAAGACCAAAGGGTAGGCGACAGAACTCATATTTTCCGCCGTTTATCGAATATGAGGTCTTCTCGCGGTCTTGTTCCGCCAAAGAGATTTGATGGTACCCTGATTTCAAATAAAGGGTAGTGAAATTTTGCCTTTCCTAGATTCGCAAGAATCATGGGAATGCAAGGCACGGGGTAACGGTCCGGGATCGTTATTTCCTTCAATTTCCTAAAGCCGATTACCAAACGTTTATTTCTGTTACAGGGACTTTGATGGTCTGATTATACCATCCTTCAGTAGCTGTTTGATTTCGTTGCTTATGAAATCTGCCACACCCATAGGATGTGGGTACAACTTTGAATACACCGGTTCATTGTCTTCTGTACGAATAGTGGCGACGACAGAAGTGTTAAAAGGTAGTGCCTCGTTAGAGGTCGAAAATACCTTCAGTCTTCCTAATATCATCGTTTTAAATTCCTTTCTGATGGAATTTGACACTACTATGTCATTCACATCTGTGAAGCTCACGCTGTCACAGTTTTGGTACTGAAGCTTTTCCGATGTATTCTTGTACTCTAGGGTGTTATTGCTTAAGTTCAATGTTACTCCTGCTTCCGTTAGGAGGTCGAAGCCTATGATGGCATCGAACGCACTAAGCGTGTCTAGTAAGAAAAATGGAGAAATTTTATGAAAAATGGACATCAAATATTTGTTTTTGATTTCACTGGAGCCGTGTATTGAGCTCACGGTGAAAGGCTTGTCGAGTGGAATTACGTTCTTTAGCTCCTTTACGGGCTTTACGTAATTCTTCGCCGCCCCGGTGTCTATTAGGATTTTTTGTTTTTTTCCCAGCCATCTGCCGTTCGATGACGGGTAGCCGGGAGCTTTTACTAAAAAATTCAATGAGTCATTCTCGCAGGCTGAGTCGCTATCATCATCTATGTTACTAACTGCGTTCTCGGCTACATTCCAATAGTTCCCATCCGAGTCGGCATGGGCATTCTGAACTACCTGATTTACTCGCTGTCGCCTTTGGCCTGTCATTCGCTCAGACGAATTTTGCCTGTTCCCAGTTGGTGGGCTATTGTTTGATTGCTGTTGTTGCCTAAATTTAGAGGACGAATCTGTTTCCATAGGCTCAGGCGCTTTCCTATTCTGTTCGAAATTTGTGTTGTTATTGTGTCGCTTGGTGAAATGGAGGTTTTTCTCGTAGCCACGCTCATCTTAACTACCTTTCCTTGTTTGGAATGACCGCGGGACTTATTGGCTTCCGCCGCCTGGGCTTTTTCCTCCAGCGTTTTGGCATACGAAGACAAAAACATGCTTCTTTCTATGCTGGACTCTGCCTTATTCGCTAGCGCTAGCGCAGACGGCGGGTCTTTGGGTTGGGCTGGAAAAACAATGGCTTTTAATGGTTTCTTTAAACCGGAAATAAACGCGTGCAGTGCATCAGCCCTCTCTGTTCATTAAGTCAGCGCCTACTTGGTCGTGGGACATAATGATTTTGTTTGTAACTAGGGTCAGTTTCTTTTCTACCTCATCATAATAGTCCATCAGGCTCAAATCGCCCTGACGGACCATCCCAAGCGCTAGCCGCAAAGTACGCAATGATGTGCGATCTGCGTAGGTGCAATCTAGTCTTGCTATAATTGAATCGAAATTAAGCACTGTGTTGTGTGAGACTAACAATGCCCGTGCGGGCCCTCTGAGTTTGTTCCTAATTAGCTTGAAAATGGGAACTGCTTCTATTGTATGGCCTAAAGATCTCGTAAGCGTCGTTGGCAGACTGACGCCATGCCACGTATTCGTCTTGGGCTCCGTTAATCTCTGGTAAAGACTTTACAATGTCTAAGGGAATGTCGCACCTGATTTCTTCACAGAAATTCTCTCATAGATGTCGATCTGGGGAGCATCGGCACGTAAATTGCTAATCTGATTCTCGACAGCTTGAATACGCGCTTGAAAAACTGCGTGCTGACGTGTCAACGTCGCTTCAACTGCAGCTGTTACTAAGGCCTCAACTTGCTGTGGGTTCATGGCTGTTCCTATTGGGCACTGTTGGCAATAGCTTTCTTGGTGTGGAGTGTTACCCTCTTGATCAGAATCCCAGCCTTCTTCACTATCGTATTCTACTTTAACCTCTCTGTATGCCCTTGGCCAACTCATCAATCAATCGGTTACATGCAAAACTGTTTTAATGTAATTGCTACATTATTTGTTTTAGTATATGATGTTAGCTCAGTTTATTTTGGCCAGATCAATCACCTTCACCACTATTCGTTTTAAAATTTGGGTATTGATGTTTTTAGCAGAATTTACATGTTACATTCAGTGTGTGCGTGAGTTCTTAGTATTTAGTTGGGCGCAAATTAAGTCCTCTGGATCCGTCCAGCGTAGCTCCTCGTATCCAATTGAGTACTTCTAGATTTGTCCCGCGTAGTTCCTTGAATCTACTGGTGGACGATTAGGGTGGAGAGTAAACTGGCCTCGGCCTCGGGCTCAGACAATAATAATAATAAGGATGTATGATTTACGGCAACTGCCGGAGTAAGACATTTATTTGTTGCTTATCGTTCAAGCGCTATGCTCTAGACCTTGCTCGTTTGATGCAAATGTAAAAACTAAACTTATGAAGCACTAAGAAGTACCGTCGTAGCTAAGCGTGGCCAGTGGAAAAGTACTGGCCAGCGACTCTCCAATAATTCCGTTAATGCTCGCTCAGCAAAATACGTCATAAGCACGAAGTTCTGCATTGCGGCATACGATCTGTTGCATGCGCGTGGGTTGCTCCATATGTTTGTGGTGCGAGCATGCGAAGGTAGTTTAATGTTATTAGCGGGTGGCGCTTGTTAACTTATATACAAAAAAAAAAAAACAAATTTCAGTATATTTGGTATATTATTTGTTAAAATATCATTTAAGTATTTTGTTTTCTCTCGAAATGGGTTGCGGGTATCATACAGTCGAGCACACTCCGACTATAGCTTTCTTACTTGTTTTTAAAAAGAATACAGCGGAAACCAATCAGTCTATTGCTGATTTATTACATATAGATCTCAAAACAATGGATTGGGTTATCCGTATCAGATAAGTTACGCACATTGCATTTTTTAACCCTTATTTACTAAAAGCTCACTATTAAATAATTTAAAGATTCCAAAACCTGTATTTTCACCAGGGCCAGATCGAGTTCCAGCATGTGTGCTTAGGCATAGTGCTTTATTAATGCCTTTATACATTCTTTTTAAATTGTCAACTATTCACTCACTATTACTACATAAGCTTTATCTCTTGGGATTTCCCAATAACTTAGTTATCTGGATATATAGCTATTTAAATTTCAGAGCCCATAAAGTGTATTTTAACGGATTCGTCTCCAAGTCTGTTAAGGTCACTTCCGATGTACCTCAAGAGAGTCACCTTGGCCCCTTTTTATTTACATTGTTTATTTACATCCGTTATTAAATTTTCTTGTGTGTTAATGTGTGCCGATGATGTCAAGACGATAAACATCAGTTGATACTCAATCTTCCAATCTTGGTGTCAAATAAACCTGTTAAATCATATTTGCTACAAATGTAACGTAATGTCTTTTTACAGGCGTTTGCCTTTTAATAATACTTATTTTCTATATGAAAAACCTCTTGAGCGTATTGAGTCTGTTAAAGATCTAGGTATTCTGCTCGATCCCAAACCTAATTTTGACAAGCACATCTTGGCTATAACAAATCGTGCAATAGGTTTCCTGGGGTTCACTAAGCGTTGGTCGAAAGAATTTAATGATCATCTCTTCATTACACTTCTCTTGTTCGACCAATTCTTGAATATGTCTCTTATATTTGGTGTCCCCAATTTTAGGTTCATAAGAAAAGAATAGAGTCCGTACAAAACCAATTTATTTTGTTTGCTCCACTCCTTTACCTTCCTATCGTAGTAGAGATTAACTTATAAATCTTCCTTCCCTTTCTGATTTTTTTTTTTGCATAAGCTCATTAGTGGTGAGATCGATTTCTTCGAACTGATTAGCCAAATTTAAGGTTCCGATCAGAAATACCTTTTACCTCCTTGTCCTTCTACTTTGTATTGAAAACCATGCTTTACATAACCCTTCCGCATTTCATGTTCTAACTATAACGATTACTATTCTATAATAAATAATGTTTCTTCGTTTTCCACTCTTAGAAATTTGATATTAAGTCATTTGTCTAGTGTGTAATGATGTAATTTTTAAATCATTTAAAATATATAGCTACGTTCGCGATTGTCCGCTGCCACACACTACGTGGTGCGCCCCTACGGCCCGCACGGTTTCGTTGGGCTACTTGATGGTGCTATTCGTTAGAACATCAACGTCCAAATCAATGTAAAAAAAAAAAACAAATTTAATTTTTTCCATTTTTGGATTGGCATTATAATGAAAGCCTTTACGTCATCTGACGTGAGATCAGGGGCAAGCCTTGAAACAAAAATCTGTTTTATTATATTATTATTATTCATACCCTACGCAGATCAAGTTTATTTCAAAAGTTGGATGCCACGCCCCCTTCGCCCACAATAAGCATTAATCTAGAAAAAGTCAAGTTTTTTTTTATGTAAATCGCGTATAACTCCAAAATTTCTTTGTGTAATGATGTGTAATTTGGTAACCCATCTTCGCTTGACACTCTTAATATACCCTGTAATTTTGGTACAATTCAGATAAGTAGAACAAAAGTTATTCGTTAAATTATTTATCAAAATGTTTGTGCCCAGTGCATATGGACGTTTTAAGTGTGTGAATGACCTAGAGATATCAAATTTGGTGACAGTATTCATATAGGTCTTACGCAGATCAAGTTTGTTTTAGATTTTTGCCACGCCCCTTTCCGCCCCCAAGAACTGTAAAAGCTGTAATAATGGACCTAGTGCATTGAATATGGGTACGCATAATAATAATTGTAGTCTCAATGATTTCTGTGAATTTGGTTGAGATCGAATGAAAAACAAGGAAGTTATTAAAGAATCATTTTTATATGCGAAATTCACATGCAGATGCTCGCGCTTTGTTTGTTTAGTTGACAGTGTGACCATGTCGGTATGTTATGGATTTTTTCAAACATACAAAGAAAAATGTCAGAATATTTTTTGGTATATTTTTAGTTAAAATATCATTTAAGCTTTTTGTTTTCACTCGAAATGGGTTGCGGGTATCATACGGTCGAGCACTCTCGACTGTAGCTTTCTCACTTGTTTGTTTCATATATGGGAAGTACGTTTGTCTTTTAAGTTGGTTGAACGTTTCATCTATGCCTCTGTGGTTTGTGTGAGTATGCTTTTCTCTGATACGTGTGTCTTGTTCCTCTGTTGAGATTATTTCCACTTTCTATTTCGATTATTGTCAGTGTTAGTGTTTGTTGCTGGATTTGCGTTGTTCCAGTTTCGTTTGCCTGAATTGTCTTGTCTTTGTCTTTGGTATATATCCCTTTCTTTTATTGCCATTCTATAAGCTTCCCTAAGATTTTCAGGTTTCATGGATCTGATTGTGCCACCTAGTGGACCTCTGACGCCTGTCAAGAACACATGCAAGCTTGCATTAGAAAATATTTGTTTTTTGGTGTTGATCAATAAGGGCTCGCTTTCTTGGTTCTCTGCCAATCTATGCAGTGCTGCATTGCAACTAGAAATATGGTCATAAAGGTTTTGGATAGATAGTTGTTTTTGTACCAGTCCGTGTAATTCGTACATATGGGTAGGTTCGTCTCTTTGGTCCGTAGAGTGAGTAGAGTTTCTTTAATGTCGTCTTAAGTCATGGTTGTTCCTACATCTTTTAAAATATCGTTAGCTTTCCTAATTGTCCTAAAAAGCATTTGCCTCTAGGGAGTCTGCTTTATTCCTCTGATGAATACTAAAATTTCTTCGACGTTTGAAATGGAGATCAAGCGGAGAATCACTCTTGCCAACATGTGTTACTATGGGCTCAGTAGGCAAATGAGTAGTAGAGCCCTCTCTCGACACACAAAAATTACACTTTACAAGACGCTCATCATGCCGGTACTATTATATGGTGCAGAGTGTTGGACTTTGACACAGGCAGAAGCAGCCGCTCTTGGTGTGTTCGAGAGAAAGATTCTCCGCAAGATCTATGGTCCGATTTGCATCGGGGATACCTATCGCATCAGATGGAACCATGAGCTGTATGAGCTTTACGGCGATATGGATGTAGTCAGCAGAGTTAGGAGCCATAGACTTCACTGGCTGGGTCATATTGCTCGTATGGAGGAAGACACTCCAGCTCGTAAGGTGTTTGATGCGGTAGTGGTCGGCAATCGGAGGAGAGGAAGACCCCGGATGCGTTGGCAGGACCAAGTGATGGAAGCTCTGTCCTCACTTGATGTTACCAACTGGAGGAGACGTGCCCAGGACAGAAGCGCGTGGAGGCAACTTTTTCAGGCCGTGACCCGATAGGGTTTTGATGGCCAAATAATAAATAAATTGAAATAAAGTCACTAAGATCTTCAGGTTTTCCATCGTAAGCCTTCATGAATCGAATCTGGTCGGGTACACGTAAGGATGCGAATATGTCAATCGGGCGATCAACTGTCGCGTTTGGATTAGGGGGTGGGGAGCTAGAAGCGGAGTTCATGGTTGAACTATTACTCGGCGGACTAAGCAAAAGGTCTTGATTGGTACTTGGCGCGCTTTCTTCTGGTAGGTTATTAGTCGATCTAGTCATAATGTTTGTCAGATTAATTGTTGACATTTACGAATTTAGTTAATGTCTAACGTGTGTAAGTGTGTATAAGTGTGTGTATATATGACTTAACTTAATGTAAGTTATCGTAATTATTTTCTGTAGATGATGATTTGAGCGACTTGGACAATGAATTCGTGCTTCTGAAATGGAATGTTAAGGTCAGAATGTGCCTTGATACAAAATATTTACAGGTCATACTTGCGTATTTGTTGTATCTTTATCGTATTGGTTTTGTGTTATCTCTTGTTTTTTTTTTTTTTTTTTTTTTTTTTTTAAATAGTGTAAAGTCGGTACCAACGGATCGAATGATCGGCTGCACACACCCATCATACCATTTGCACTAAATGGCTAAGCAACTTGTGCGGCGCAACGTCAACGGTCATACCACGTCGGGTTACAGGGTCTCAAGCTGTGGGGTAGAAATGGGCGGTATATGTTCGCACTGAACATGTGTAGAGCCGCACCAATGCAACTTGTCCGTGCAACCTTGCGCTGGTAGTGGACATGTTGACCGATTCGCACATCACATTCTCGATTGACGTTATAACTATATTATATTATTTTTAATATTATATTTCTTTTTTTTTTTTGCACATTACACATTGTAGTTTTAATTTTTGGGGTTTTCATCACTAAGGCATTTTTGTTTTTAAGCTTTGTTTCACAATCGTCTTCACTGTCCAATCACTCAAAAGTTTTTTCTTTTTATTTGTAATTTTTCTTTCAGGCACTTATTGATAACTTACATCATAAAACTTATTATTATCCTGATATCCATTTGGGGAAATGTATTCCTTGTTCGGTAAATCGGCTGCGCCAGTTATCAGTTAGAAGACTGATATTTCTTAAGTGAGTCGCTTTACCCAACCTTGTGTCAATATTTCGGGAGTGAATTAAAAGATGCTTTTGGAGTTTTTATAAAAGACTTGCGTTTATTCTCGCTGGTATTTCTCGACTGGGCTCAGAGTTCTCTGAATGTTCATATTTAGCGTTCAGCTTAGACAGTCGTGCCATCCCGCCTAGTCAGCATTCTTGCATTGCTGCCAGAACACAAGTCAGCAGAAACACATGATGTGCGACTGTTTATGTTCTCAGCAATATGAGTGGCCTACTTGGGTGGCTTGTGGTGGCTTGCTAGGCGCGGACGAGGAAGAGGCAGCGGCAGCGGCAGAGGCAGATGTGGCAACTCGCGCTAATAAGCCCTTGCTTGGTGACGTTGGGCCACTTGATGGGTAAGTAAGAAAGCTACAGTCGACAGGGCTCGACCTTATGATACCCGCAACCCATTTCGAGAGAAAACAAAAAGCTTTAATGATATTTTAACAAAAAATATATCAAATATACTGAAAATTGTTTTTTTGTATATATTTGAAAATAGCGGGTAAAAATCCATAACACCGACATGGTCACACTCAGTGGCGGATTTAAGGAAAAAAGCCCAGGCGGCATTTCCTAAGAGGGGCCCAGTCGTTCGGTATATTAAATACATCAAAGTAGTAATTTTACCTGATTCTCAGCACAAGTGACATTAATGCTTTCTTGGTGTGGAGTGTTACCCTCTTGATCAGAATCCCAGCCTTCTTCACTATCGTATTCTACTTTAACCTCTCTGTATGCCCTTGGCCAACTCATCAATCAATCGGTTACATGCAAAACTGTTTTAATGTAATTGCTACATTATTTGTTTTAGTATATGATGTTAGCTCAGTTTATTTTGGCCAGATCAATCACCTTCACCACTATTCGTTTTAAAATTTGGGTATTGATGTTTTTAGCAGAATTTACATGTTACATTCAGTGTGTGCGTGAGTTCTTAGTATTTAGTTGGGCGCAAATTAAGTCCTCTGGATCCGTCCAGCGTAGCTCCTCGTATCCAATTGAGTACTTCTAGATTTGTCCCGCGTAGTTCCTTGAATCTACTGGTGGACGATTAGGGTGGAGAGTAAACTGGCCTCGGCCTCGGGCTCAGACAATAATAATAATAAGGATGTATGATTTACGGCAACTGCCGGAGTAAGACATTTATTTGTTGCTTATCGTTCAAGCGCTATGCTCTAGACCTTGCTCGTTTGATGCAAATGTAAAAACTAAACTTATGAAGCACTAAGAAGTACCGTCGTAGCTAAGCGTGGCCAGTGGAAAAGTACTGGCCAGCGACTCTCCAATAATTCCGTTAATGCTCGCTCAGCAAAATACGTCATAAGCACGAAGTTCTGCATTGCGGCATACGATCTGTTGCATGCGCGTGGGTTGCTCCATATGTTTGTGGTGCGAGCATGCGAAGGTAGTTTAATGTTATTAGCGGGTGGCGCTTGTTAACTTATATACAAAAAAAAAAAAAACAAATTTCAGTATATTTGGTATATTATTTGTTAAAATATCATTTAAGTATTTTGTTTTCTCTCGAAATGGGTTGCGGGTATCATACAGTCGAGCACACTCCGACTATAGCTTTCTTACTTGTTTTTAAAAAGAATACAGCGGAAACCAATCAGTCTATTGCTGATTTATTACATATAGATCTCAAAACAATGGATTGGGTTATCCGTATCAGATAAGTTACGCACATTGCATTTTTTAACCCTTATTTACTAAAAGCTCACTATTAAATAATTTAAAGATTCCAAAACCTGTATTTTCACCAGGGCCAGATCGAGTTCCAGCATGTGTGCTTAGGCATAGTGCTTTATTAATGCCTTTATACATTCTTTTTAAATTGTCAACTATTCACTCACTATTACTACATAAGCTTTATCTCTTGGGATTTCCCAATAACTTAGTTATCTGGATATATAGCTATTTAAATTTCAGAGCCCATAAAGTGTATTTTAACGGATTCGTCTCCAAGTCTGTTAAGGTCACTTCCGATGTACCTCAAGAGAGTCACCTTGGCCCCTTTTTATTTACATTGTTTATTTACATCCGTTATTAAATTTTCTTGTGTGTTAATGTGTGCCGATGATGTCAAGACGATAAACATCAGTTAATACTCAATCTTCCAATCTTGGTGTCAAATAAACCTGTTAAATCATATTTGCTACAAATGTAACGTAATGTCTTTTTACAGGCGTTTGCCTTTTAATAATACTTATTTTCTATATGAAAAACCTCTTGAGCGTATTGAGTCTGTTAAAGATCTAGGTATTCTGCTCGATCCCAAACCTAATTTTGACAAGCACATCTTGGCTATAACAAATCGTGCAATAGGTTTCCTGGGGTTCACTAAGCGTTGGTCGAAAGAATTTAATGATCATCTCTTCATTACACTTCTCTTGTTCGACCAATTCTTGAATATGTCTCTTATATTTGGTGTCCCCAATTTTAGGTTCATAAGAAAAGAATAGAGTCCGTACAAAACCAATTTATTTTGTTTGCTCCACTCCTTTACCTTCCTATCGTAGTAGAGATTAACTTATAAATCTTCCTTCCCTTTCTGATTTTTTTTTTTGCATAAGCTCATTAGTGGTGAGATCGATTTCTTCGAACTGATTAGCCAAATTTAAGGTTCCGATCAGAAATACCTTTTACCTCCTTGTCCTTCTACTTTGTATTGAAAACCATGCTTTACATAACCCTTCCGCATTTCATGTTCTAACTATAACGATTACTATTCTATAATAAATAATGTTTCTTCGTTTTCCACTCTTAGAAATTTGATATTAAGTCATTTGTCTAGTGTGTAATGATGTAATTTTTAAATCATTTAAAATATATAGCTACGTTCGCGATTGTCCGCTGCCACACACTACGTGGTGCGCCCCTACGGCCCGCACGGTTTCGTTGGGCTACTTGATGGTGCTATTCGTTAGCACATCAACGTCCAAATCAATGTAAAAAAAAAAAAAACAAATTTAATTTTTTCCATTTTTGGATTGGCATTATAATGAAAGCCTTTACGTCATCTGACGTGAGATCAGGGGCAAGCCTTGAAACAAAAATCTGTTTTATTATATTATTATTATTCATACCCTACGCAGATCAAGTTTATTTCAAAAGTTGGATGCCACGCCCCCTTCGCCCACAATAAGCATTAATCTAGAAAAAGTCAAGTTTTTTTTTATGTAAATCGCGTATAACTCCAAAATTTCTTTGTGTAATGATGTGTAATTTGGTAACCCATCTTCGCTTGACACTCTTAATATACCCTGTAATTTTGGTACAATTCAGATAAGTAGAACAAAAGTTATTCGTTAAATTATTTATCAAAATGTTTGTGCCCAGTGCATATGGACGTTTTAAGTGTGTGAATGACCTAGAGATATCAAATTTGGTGACAGTATTCATATAGGTCTTACGCAGATCAAGTTTGTTTTAGATTTTTGCCACGCCCCTTTCCGCCCCCAAGAACTGTAAAAGCTGTAATAATGGACCTAGTGCATTGAATATGGGTACGCATAATAATAATTGTAGTCTCAATGATTTCTGTGAATTTGGTTGAGATCGAATGAAAAACAAGGAAGTTATTAAAGAATCATTTTTATATGCGAAATTCACATGCAGATGCTCGCGCTTTGTTTGTTTAGTTGACAGTGTGACCATGTCGGTATGTTATGGATTTTTTCAAACATACAAAGAAAAATGTCAGAATATTTTTTGGTATATTTTTAGTTAAAATATCATTTAAGCTTTTTGTTTTCACTCGAAATGGGTTGCGGGTATCATACGGTCGAGCACTCTCGACTGTAGCTTTCTCACTTGTTTGTTTCATATATGGGAAGTACGTTTGTCTTTTAAGTTGGTTGAACGTTTCATCTATGCCTCTGTGGTTTGTGTGAGTATGCTTTTCTCTGATACGTGTGTCTTGTTCCTCTGTTGAGATTATTTCCACTTTCTATTTCGATTATTGTCAGTGTTAGTGTTTGTTGCTGGATTTGCGTTGTTCCAGTTTCGTTTGCCTGAATTGTCTTGTCTTTGTCTTTGGTATATATCCCTTTCTTTTATTGCCATTCTATAAGCTTCCCTAAGATTTTCAGGTTTCATGGATCTGATTGTGCCACCTAGTGGACCTCTGACGCCTGTCAAGAACACATGCAAGCTTGCATTAGAAAATATTTGTTTTTTGGTGTTGATCAATAAGGGCTCGCTTTCTTGGTTCTCTGCCAATCTATGCAGTGCTGCATTGCAACTAGAAATATGGTCATAAAGGTTTTGGATAGATAGTTGTTTTTGTACCAGTCCGTGTAATTCGTACATATGGGTAGGTTCGTCTCTTTGGTCCGTAGAGTGAGTAGAGTTTCTTTAATGTCGTCTTAAGTCATGGTTGTTCCTACATCTTTTAAAATATCGTTAGCTTTCCTAATTGTCCTAAAAAGCATTTGCCTCTAGGGAGTCTGCTTTATTCCTCTGATGAATACTAAAATTTCTTCGACGTTTGAAATGGAGATCAAGCGGAGAATCACTCTTGCCAACATGTGTTACTATGGGCTCAGTAGGCAAATGAGTAGTAGAGCCCTCTCTCGACACACAAAAATTACACTTTACAAGACGCTCATCATGCCGGTACTATTATATGGTGCAGAGTGTTGGACTTTGACACAGGCAGAAGCAGCCGCTCTTGGTGTGTTCGAGAGAAAGATTCTCCGCAAGATCTATGGTCCGATTTGCATCGGGGATACCTATCGCATCAGATGGAACCATGAGCTGTATGAGCTTTACGGCGATATGGATGTAGTCAGCAGAGTTAGGAGCCATAGACTTCACTGGCTGGGTCATATTGCTCGTATGGAGGAAGACACTCCAGCTCGTAAGGTGTTTGATGCGGTAGTGGTCGGCAATCGGAGGAGAGGAAGACCCCGGATGCGTTGGCAGGACCAAGTGATGGAAGCTCTGTCCTCACTTGATGTTACCAACTGGAGGAGACGTGCCCAGGACAGAAGCGCGTGGAGGCAACTTTTTCAGGCCGTGACCCGATAGGGTTTTGATGGCCAAATAATAAATAAATTGAAATAAAGTCACTAAGATCTTCAGGTTTTCCATCGTAAGCCTTCATGAATCGAATCTGGTCGGGTACACGTAAGGATGCGAATATGTCAATCGGGCGATCAACTGTCGCGTTTGGATTAGGGGGTGGGGAGCTAGAAGCGGAGTTCATGGTTGAACTATTACTCGGCGGACTAAGCAAAAGGTCTTGATTGGTACTTGGCGCGCTTTCTTCTGGTAGGTTATTAGTCGATCTAGTCATAATGTTTGTCAGATTAATTGTTGACATTTACGAATTTAGTTAATGTCTAACGTGTGTAAGTGTGTATAAGTGTGTGTATATATGACTTAACTTAATGTAAGTTATCGTAATTATTTTCTGTAGATGATGATTTGAGCGACTTGGACAATGAATTCGTGCTTCTGAAATGGAATGTTAAGGTCAGAATGTGCCTTGATACAAAATATTTACAGGTCATACTTGCGTATTTGTTGTATCTTTATTGTATTGGTTTTGTGTTATCTCTTGTTTTTTTTTTTTTTTTTTTTTTTTTTTAAATAGTGTAAAGTCGGTACCAACGGATCGAATGATCGGCTGCACACACCCATCATACCATTTGCACTAAATGGCTAAGCAACTTGTGCGGCGCAACGTCAACGGTCATACCACGTCGGGTTACAGGGTCTCAAGCTGTGGGGTAGAAATGGGCGGTATATGTTCGCACTGAACATGTGTAGAGCCGCACCAATGCAACTTGTCCGTGCAACCTTGCGCTGGTAGTGGACATGTTGACCGATTCGCACATCACATTCTCGATTGACGTTATAACTATATTATATTATTTTTAATATTATATTTCTTTTTTTTTTTGCACATTACACATTGTAGTTTTAATTTTTGGGGTTTTCATCACTAAGGCATTTTTGTTTTTAAGCTTTGTTTCACAATCGTCTTCACTGTCCAATCACTCAAAAGTTTTTTCTTTTTATTTGTAATTTTTCTTTCAGGCACTTATTGATAACTTACATCATAAAACTTATTATTATCCTGATATCCATTTGGGGAAATGTATTCCTTGTTCGGTAAATCGGCTGCGCCAGTTATCAGTTAGAAGACTGATATTTCTTAAGTGAGTAGCTTTACCCAACCTTGTGTCAATATTTCGGGAGTGAATTAAAAGATGCTTTTGGAGTTTTTATAAAAGACTTGCGTTTATTCTCGCTGGTATTTCTCGACTGGGCTCAGAGTTCTCTGAATGTTCATATTTAGCGTTCAGCTTAGACAGTCGTGCCATCCCGCCTAGTCAGCATTCTTGCATTGCTGCCAGAACACAAGTCAGCAGAAACACATGATGTGCGACTGTTTATGTTCTCAGCAATATGAGTGGCCTACTTGGGTGGCTTGTGGTGGCTTGCTAGGCGCGGACGAGGAAGAGGCAGCGGCAGCGGCAGAGGCAGATGTGGCAACTCGCGCTAATAAGCCCTTGCTTGGTGACGTTGGGCCACTTGATGGGTAAGTAAGAAAGCTACAGTCGACAGGGCTCGACCTTATGATACCCGCAACCCATTTCGAGAGAAAACAAAAAGCTTTAATGATATTTTAACAAAAAATATATCAAATATACTGAAAATTGTTTTTTTGTATATATTTGAAAATAGCGGGTAAAAATCCATAACACCGACATGGTCACACTCAGTGGCGGATTTAAGGAAAAAAGCCCAGGCGGCATTTCCTAAGAGGGGCCCAGTCGTTCGGTATATTAAATACATCAAAGTAGTAATTTTACCTGATTCTCAGCACAAGTGACATTAATGGGGTAATTAAGATGATAATTTATGGGTTTAGCTGTCAAAAAATATGTCAAGTGGTAATTAAGAGTTTTTATGAAGGTCAAAAAGTAGTGTGGGTGTTTAGGGATCGATGTGATCAAAGGGTTAGGTAAATAAATAAACAAATAAATTAGACTATTGGGGGGTGAGTGTGGTGTGATAGGTTGTGGGGATTGGAGTGTTGGATCTTGTTTGATTTTAGGATAAGTCAAGTGTATGAGGACATATGACACCGAAACTTGTGCGGCGACCGGCGATCGGTGACCTTCGACAGCTGCAACTGCCGGAATCGATTGAATGTGTTGACAGATCTGGGTTGCGCGAGCGCAGCTGGCAACAGGGTTGGTGATTTTCGCCACCAGCATGCATTCGAACGCAACAGGCGGGGAGTGGGCCTTTGACGCGTGTAGTCGTTCGATCGCAACAGGCATCACACCGAAAAACGGGGGCGGGCCTTTGACACGTGCAGTCGTTCGAACGCAACATGCAGCTCATCGAATAAGTGGGGACGGTGACCTCGAATAAGTTGACACCACCTGCGATCGTGTGAACAATTTTCGTTTACATATCCCAATCCCAATCCCCAGTAAAATAACGGTTTTTCCTGAATTTGCCTTGTGATCGATAGCGACAGTCAGCACACTAAAAGAGGAGAGGAAGATAAACATATTGTAATGTTGGTGTCATGTATCGCAACAGGGACGCAAGGAATATTAAGTGAGCGAGAGGGAAGAGGGAATTCGAACATAATAAATAATCAAAATGCTATGTATGTTACATTGTGATGCTGGTCCACTTGACCATGAAAGAGTGAAAACAAATTCTAAAAAGTTCAGATATAAGCTGATAGGTGAGGTTAGGTAAGGCAGGCAGCTCGACCGGAGTCGAGAGCACCCGGAGACCATACGGTCCATTGTGATGCCTGTTCTGTGTGGACTGTAGGAATAGGAGGGATTGGGAGGGATTGTTGGGATTGGAGGAAAGGCTCTGATTATATTTGTCTACATTCTACTGGCCAGTTCTGTTGGGCTGCGGTAACCTCTGGAACCAACCAGTAGAGTCGAGGAAAAGCGCCATGTTCTCCAGCCGAATATCCCCAAGACTGCCCAGTTCCGCAAAGAAAGGCTTGCCCAGAAATTGGGTCCGCCTTCTAAGAAGTGCAGGGCAGTCACAGAGAAGATGCTGGATACTCTCGGTTTCCTCTTCGTCCCCGCAACTGCGACAGAAGTCCTGTTGGGGTCCACCGTACCGTTGAGCCATACGGCCGATGTAGCAGTGTCCCGTTAAGACTCCTGTCAGTAACCTTATCTTGTTCCTATTAAGGTTTAAGAGCTTGGGCTCGGTTGTTCGCTTGGGACTATATCTTGGCCAGAGTGCTTTTGACACCTCACAGCCTGGTGATGCTGCCCAGTGTCTCTCAGCCGCCGTTCTCATGGAACAATTAAGTTCCGATAGCACGTGCTGAATAGGTCTCTTTATATCGTCCGCCGCGAGAGTATAAGCTGATAGTTTTTTAGAAATCACTTCTAATTCGTCATTCGAAGCAAACCGTCCTATTTTTCCAAGATTTGAAAATTTTTTAAACAAATTTAAAAATTTTTAAAATATTTTGTGTAAAAATTTTGTATAATACAAACAACGACATTAACAACAAGATCAATAACAACAACATCATCAACAACATCATCAACAACAACAACAACATCAACAACAAAACCATCAACACCAACAACACCCATATCATCGCCAACGTCATCGCCAACGTCATCAACAACAACAACAACATCATGAATTCAAACAACATTACCAACTTCAATAACACCAACAACTTCATTAACACCAACAACATGAATGGAGTGTTTTGTCACCCATGCCAACAATATTTGCCTACAATGGCACCACCATGTTCGCACTGCAGTAAGGATTCCAGATGAATTCATTAATGAAGCTGGAGTAGCACTGATTCCTCATTTAGAAGGGGTAATGAGCTCACATACATCATCAAAAGTTAGTTTCGAGTTGTTTGCTGAGTACATGCTGCTGAAAGAGCATGATTCTCAAATAGAGGGGAAATCGTTCCAGAGCAAAATGTCACTGGTTTCGATGTATTCCAATTTTATGGAACTCTATGAAATGCACGCAGATGCAATGAAAACTAAGATGAGTGAGTTCCAGGAAAAGGACAGTGGATGGACGATGACTCGTCTCATCAGAGTGGAGTTAAATATGCTTCAAATAGAGGATCACAGCATTTTAAAATTCCGTTGAAGCTTCGTCATAAACGTGCAGAACAATGATGTGTTCTGCTTCAAGTGGGCAATAATATCAGCCCTTAAGCCAATTAGAAATGCACAGCGATGCTCTAGCTACAATATCAACATAGCTTCACAAATAATTCAACTGGACAACAACTACAAGGTGGACTTCAGAGGACTATCGTTTCCAATGCAACTTACTAAAATGAATGAGTTTACAAGACGGAACCCACACATCAGTATAAATGTGTTTGGTTATGATGAGTAAGCAAACAAAGTGTTTGGACCACTTTATTGTGCTGGATTTGAAGGGAAATCACACATCAACCTGTTGCTATTGGATGGACCAAATGCAAATGTACACGGACACTATGTGTGGATAAAAAATATATCTGCGTAAGTACAAGTAATAAAATAAAAATAATATTTAAATAACATAGATTGAATTCTTTATAATTTCAGTCTGCTCTCATCACAATTGGGTAGGGAGCATCCAAAGCCATTAATTGCCATATTTGCAAGGGTAGTTTGGGTAATGGCAGAGTGAGAGATCACTATCATTTTACTGGCACATACCGAGGTGCAGCACATAATTCGTGCAACTTCAACCATAGAAAGGGAAATTTTATCCCCGTATTCTTTCACAATTTGTCAAAATATGATGCACATTTGTTTGTGAAAGAGCTCGGGGAGATTAATGGGGATATTAAAGTAAGTTCTTTGAACAAGGAATTATATATTAGTATTTCAAAATTTGTGTCAGTAGAAGACGATACCCTGGAAATTAGATTTTTTGACTTTTTAAGATTTATGCCCTCGAGTCTAAGCACACTTGCAGGAAATTTAAGTGAGAACAATTGTAATGTTCTCAAAACACAATACCCAGCAAATACGATTTTGCCCTACTTCGTAGGAAAGGAGTATTCCCTTATGAATATTTAGATTCAGCTCAGAAGCTCGAAGAAACTTGTCTCCCACCAAGGAGTAAGTTCTACAGCAATTTGACAGAGTCAGAATGTTCTGAGGTAGATTACAACCACGCATGCTCAGTGTAGAATAACTTCAACTGTCAAACTCTTAAAGACTACTTGTAGTTATATTTGAAAACTGATGTTTTACTGTTAACAGACGTTTTCGAAAACTTTAGGGAAATTAGTTTAAGCATTCATCAACTCGATCCTGCTCACTATTACACAACTCTAGGGTTGTCATGGGATGCGATGTTGAAAACAACAGAGATTCGCCTTGAATTACTCACAGATATTGATATGATAAGACATATTAAGTGTGGAATTCGAGGTGGATTAGTTCAATGTAGTCATAGACACACCAAGGCAAACCATAAATACGTTAAAGATTTTGATTCTACAAGATAATCGGAATATTTAATGAATGTGGATGCAAATAACCTTTATGGTTGGGCCATGTATGAACCTCTGCCTTACGGTGAATTCAAATGGTTAGAACAGGCGGAAGTGCAATCATTTAACATAGATTATATATCTGATAACAGCGATTATGGATATATTCTTGAGATTGACTTGGAATTTCCATACTCACTCCACGATATGCATGATTTGCCCTTTTGTCCGTACAATAAATTACCATCAAAAATTCCCAAGTTAATAGCTGATTTTCCGTGATAAGGAGAAATATGTAATACATTACAATACTCTTAAGCAGTGTATTAAGTGTAGGTTGAGGGTAAAAAAGTTTCACACCGTCTTAGAGTTTAAGCAGAAGGACTGAGCATAGGAATAGGGCAACAAATAATTTTGAAAAAGATTTTTTCAAATTGTTAAATAATGCTGTCTATGGTAAAACCATTGAAAACAGCGAAAATAGAGTAGACATTCGGATTGTTACTGAATGGAATTCTCCAGACGTAGGTCCACAAGGTGGGCGCCCTAGATTGTGTGCCAGAGACTTGATATCCAGGTCAAATTTTCATAGTGCAACAAAGTTTAATGAAACAATGTTTGCAATTCAGATGAAAAGATTACACGACATTTGCGATAAGCCAATATATTTAGGCTTTGCAATGTTGGAGTGCTCTAAATCCAAAATGTTAACAAAGCACTTAAATTAAATTATATGGACACCGATTCGTTTATATACTCTATAAAAACGAACGACTTCTATGAAGAAATTCGTGATGATGTCGAATTGAAATTTGATACATCTGAGTATTCAAATAAATTGGCTACATTATACAATTTTAAACAGTGGAAAAAGATGCGTATAGGTTTCTTTAAAGATGAGATGCATGGTAAACCAATGAGTGAGTTTGTTGGGTTACGTTCAAAAATGTATGCATATAGGTGTGAAAATTCTGGTACTGCAAGGGAAATATGCGTAAAAAAGAATAAAGGAGTAAAGCGCAGTTGTCTGGAGAAGGTCACATTTGAGGGGTATAAAAATTACAGCAAGAACGTGATAGCATGAACATGTTTAGATCTAGAGGGCATGAAATTAGTACACTAAAAATAACAAAAACTATTTTAGACAACAAAGATGATAAGAGAATAATTTGTGATGATGGGGTTTCAACTCTAGCAATAGGGCATTACTTTTCAATTCTCAATGAAATTGGTTGTATATCTACTCTAGAAGCACAGTCCAGTGTTTGGCGCAGCCAAATATGTGCGCTGGAGGAGAACTCACAAAACACTCAAAGTAAAGTGAGGAAGGTAAATGCTTTAAAAAGAAAAGTTGAAATAAATGAAAGTGCGGTAGACATCCAAGAGGCTCAAATGATAATGCATTTTATGTTATTAGATGGCATTAAAAAATAATTTAATTTTAATAAACTTAAAAAATTTTGTTCAAAATATGATAAATAAATGATAGAGATTTAAAAAGGAAAGAAAAAATGTTTTACTTAAACATTACAAATTTCCAGTTTTATGAATGCAGCTTTCTTCGGTTTTGGGGAAACCCAGCCAGCGGACCTGAGCTCTATTCCCTTTACTTTTCAGCACTTTTTCAACCAGGTAAGTATTGGGAAAAGTTGTCTTACAGTAAGTATGTTGTTGGTTAAGTATTTTGTACTTTAGTTATTCTGAATACTTCAGTTGTCCAATTCGGGGTATATCCCTTTTCAAATACATATGTATATTTGCTGATGTGTACATAGCCCACCATCTTTACTTTACTACCAGCAATCATTTTAATATTATTGTATGCAGTTTTCAAGATGAGTTTTTCATTCTCACTGTTTACATTGATGGGTCAATTTTTATGGTCCTGTGTACTCTATTGTTGTATATGTCAATTAGTTCTTTATACACATCAATCCATTTGTATGTTCCATTGATACTGAATTCTCGCCACATGAGTTCTTTTAATGACCTGTTGAATCTCTCAACAATTGAGGCCTTTAGACTACTATATGTTGAATAGTGATTGATGTCGTATTGTTTGATCAGAGCTGTAAATTGAGTGTTAAAGAACTCGTTACCATCGTCTGATTGTAGATTCTTGGGTACTCCTCGTCCTGATATAAATATTTTCTCCATTGCCTGAGCAACGTCCTTCGCATGTTTCGACTTTATTGCTTCACCCCAGGCAAATTTTGAGAATGTGTCTATTACTGTTAGCAAGTATCGATAACCATTATTTGATTTTGCGTGCTTTCCCGTTTCAACCAAATCGACTCGCCATAAATCATTTAATCCCTTTGTGATGACTCTACGCCGTAGAAAATGTTTCCGCGAGGAAGCATGTAATTCGTTTACAATACCTCGTCTGCTCATATTTAGATAGTAACCATAATTAATTTTTTTTTTGATAAATGCTTGACGTAAGTTCCTCAAGTCTCAATATTCTTTCATCAAGTTCTGCCGTTTTAAAATTTATTGATCGATAAACAGCATCTTGATGTTGTGAAATCGTTGACATTAGAGAATCACTCGACTCGTTTATAACCTTACCCACATATTCTTTGATGACAAAGACCATTTTTTATACGTTTTCGTTGAATATTAAAGTGCCCATCTGCATCGATGTAGTGTCCTGATAAAGTTTTCTCATCTCGTATTAAATGATTAGGTTTCTGCTTCTCATGTATGTAGTGTCCAAACTTGTCAACAGACATGATGATTATAAACTTGAATATTGACATGCCATATATATAGTGTAAATAACTAAGCGTATAATCTGAGCCTCTCTCAATTCTTCAATTATTGATGTAATTTCATTAGTGTGATTAGTATTTCCAGCTGATTGAGAGGCTATTAAGAGCCGCAGTCGTTCAACCAACTCATCATCCCAGTATATTCATATTAAGGGTCGTAAATCCAGACCCAGATACACTTGCTTTAGAGCGTTTGGGTGTAGACTCGGCAGTAGGTGTTTTCGCTAAAAGTGGTTTAATAATTTTCGCATATATTTTTGTGCTCTTGTTCGTTTCAACTGTCCACTTGGATGAAACTTTCTTCGATATACATTAGTTTTAACATTTTTATAGTCTGTGGGTAACATATTCTGTAATTTTTTAGTGTCATTGACAAGTTCATGTAAAGGTTCTGCTATGGGTTTAAATGTTTCCTCCAAACCATCAGTATTCTGAGTTTTGAGTTGTTTTAGTTCAGAAAATTTTTTTTTTACAGCTTTTCGACTTTTGGTTAATTGATAGCTGTTTGTGTAAACCAGGTCCGATACCATTAGCTATTTGAACCGACCAGGTCGGATATCAATAGCTGTTTGTGTAAACCAGGTCTGATACCATTAGCTGTTTGAACAGAACATGTGTGTTGGTAATAGCTGTTTGAACAGAACAGGTCTGTTGGTAATAGCTGTTTAAGACCAGTTATATCATGAAAATAAAAAGCTGCAAATAAAATCTCAAAATAAAAGCTTAAATAAAAGCTGAAATAAAAAATGAAAATTAAAGCTAAAGTTCTAAAAATACAATATTAATATAAAACACCCCCTCAATTAAACAATTTTGATTTGTTTTAAAGATTTTTTTATTTTAAAATTTTGTTGTTTAAATATATACATATATATATATACATATTTATATTATTTAAAAAAAAATACAAATTTTAAAAATAACAAGTAAGAAAGCTACAGTCGAGAGTTCTCGACCGTATGATACCCGCAACCCATTTCGAGAGAAAACAAAAAGCTTGAATGATATTTTAACAAAAAATATACCACCGAATATACTAAAATTTGCTTTTTTGTATATAGATATTTTTTTTAAATCCATTAATTACCGACATGGTCACTCTGTCAACTAAACAAACAAAGCGCGAGCAGCTGCAACTGAATTTTGCATATAAAATGGATTCTTTAATAACTTCCATGTTTTTCATTCGATCTCAACCAAATTCACAGGAATCATTAAGAATATAATTAATATTATTCATACCAAAATGCTCTATGCTCTAGGTCTATTATTACGGCTTTTACAGTATTTGGGGGCGGAAAGGGGCGTGGCAAAGATCTAAAACAAACTTGATCTGCGTAAGACCTACACGAATTCTGTCACCAAATTTGATATCTCTAGGTCATTCACACACTTAATACGTCCATATGCACTAAGCACAAAAATTTTGATAAATAATTTAACGAATAACTTTTGTTCTACTTATCCGATTTGTACCAAAATTACAGGGTATATTAAGAGTGTCAAGCGCAGATGGGTTACCAAATTACACATCATTACACAAAGAACTTTTGGAGTTATACGCGATTTACATAAAAGAAAACTTGACTTGTTCTAGATTAATGCTTATTGTGGGCGAAGGGGGCGTGGCATCCAACTTTTGAAATAAACTTGATCTGCGTAAGGTACGAAGGAACCTTTCTGCCAAATTTGGTGTATCTATGTCTTATAGTCTCTGAGATCCAGGTGTTCATACGGACAGACAGACGGACAGACGGACAGTCGGACAGACGGACATGGCTATATCGTCTCGGCTGTTGACGCTGATCAAGAATATATATACTTTATGGGGTCGGAGATGCCTCCTTCTGCCTGTTACATACATTTTCTGTTGGCACTAAGTTATAATACCCTTCTACCCTATGGGTAGCGGGTATAAAAACATCAAAGACACCAAATTTGCCGAAAAGGTTACTTCATACCCTACGAAGATCAAGTTTATTTCAAAAGTTGGATGCCACGCCCCTTTCGCCCACAATAAGCATTTATCTAGAAAAAGTCAAGTTTTCTTTTATGTAAATCGCGTATAAATCCAAAAGTTCTTTGTGTAATGATGTGTAACCCATCTGCGCTTGATATACCCTGTAATTTTGGTTAAAATCGGATAAGTTGAACAAAAGTTATTTGTTAAAGTAATTATCAAAGTAGTTGCGCCCAATGAATATGGACGTTTTAAGTGTGTGAATGACCTAGAGATATCAAATTTGGTGACAGAATTCGTGTAGGTCTTACGCAGATCAAGTTTGTTTTAGATCTTTGCCACGCCCCTTTCCGCCCAAAAAAAACAGGAAAAACTGTAATAATGGACCTAGAGCATTGAATTTTGGTATGCATAATAATAATTGTAGTCTCAATGATTCCTGTGAATTTGGTTGAGATCGAATGAAAAATAAGGAAGTTGTTAATGAATCAATTTTATATGCAAAATTCACTTGCAGCTGCTCGCGCTTTGTTTGTTTGGTTGACAGTGTAACCATGTCAGTATTGTGATGCAGCATAAATTTTGCTGCACACAAAGAACCCACTGCACGCCGACCAAAAAAAAAAAACCCAGAAGAGAAACTAACAAAGGCCAAAACTAGTGAATTATCGGCTACCCGCCGATAATTTATTATCGAATAAATATACTAGCAGCGGTCACGTTGATCAACACTATTTAGCGGCACTCAATATATACCAGCTACTGCTGGTGCTGGTATATATTGAATGGAAACGATGAATTATCGTTGACCACGATCGTTATCGAAAAAAAGGGCACACCACAAGAAAACGAAGAGGTGAAAAATTTGACGAGCACGTGTGGAGACAGAAGGAATCGAATTGGAAAAAAAAGGAAAAAAAGAATAACCACGAAGACGACACCGACACCGAAACGGACAACGAGGGACAACACGAGACAGAAGTGCACCGACACCCGCATCGAGAGCAACAACACGCACAACAACGCCAGTGCCGCCGCAGCAACAGCGCAGCCCCGCCAGTGCCGTAGCAACAACAGTAGCGCCGCGCCGGTGCCGCCACAGCAACAGCACAGACGCGCCAGTGCCGCCGCAACAATAGTGCAGCTACGACAGTGCCGTTGCAACAATAGTAGCGCCGCGCCAGTGCCGCCGCAGCCACGCCAGTGCTGCCGCAACAACAGCGCAGCTACGCCAGTGCTGCCGCAGCAACAGCGCAGCTACGCCAGTGCCGCCGCGACCGTACCAGTGCCACAGCAACAACAGCACAGCCACACCAGTGCCGCAGCAGCGACAGTAGCGCCGCACCAGTGCCGCCGCAGCAACAACACATACGTGCCAGTGCCGCCGCAGCCACGCCAGTGCTGCCGCAACAACAGTACAGCTACGCCAGTGCTGCCGCAGCAACAGCGCCGCAACCGTGCCAGTGCCACAGCAACAACAGCACAGCCACACCAGTGCCGCAGCAGCGACAATAGCGCCGCGCCAGTGCCGCCGCAGCAACAACACAGACGTGCCAGTGCCACCGCAACAACAGCGCAAACGCGCCCTTGCCGCAGCAACAACAGTGCAGCTACACCATTGCAGCCGCAGCACTCACACAGCCGTGCCAGTGCCACAGCAGCATCCAGCCAGCAACAGCGCCACCGCAACAACAGCGCAGCCGCGCCCGTGCCGCCGCAACAACAAGCACAGCTTGGGTTGCTCCAAATGTTTGTGGTGCGAGCATGTGAAGGTAGTTTGATCTTACTAGTGGGTGACGCTTGTTAACTACTCCCCCCTCAAGATCGTGGCCGTCCTCGGTACCATCAAGATGGGCGATGGCACTTTCTAGTTTTAAAGAGACACGTCTCCTGTGGCAGTATTGTTGAATGACAACTGCTCCGCAAAAACCAATGCTGACGCCAACTCCAATAATGAACCAAATTTTTTGGCGATCCTCCTGACTCGACCCTTTCTCTTAGTTGCTGAATGAAATTAATATTTTGTTCGTTCATCCGGTGTAGTGACGAGAGGCTGAGGATTTGGTCATGTCCAGTGATATTGAGGAGTGGAGAGGCAGGATTGCTAGGCGTTGTTGTTCACGTACTTGGTGTCGTTGATCACCGATTCACGTTCGATCGTGACGAGGTGTGTTCCTTCCAGAGACAACAGGGCCACCGTCGATGCTGACTTTAGCACGTTGTTCATTAATGACGATCATTCCCTCATCCACCAGCGTAATCGGTAATAGGTCGCTCGGTTGCGTGCGGCAGTTGGCCAATCATCCGGAATGTATTTCGCGGGCGCAGCTCTCTTACATTGCTATCTTGCAAAACGTCGCGTAGTTAGTGCGGCCGAAGTTGTTGACAGCAATGATTCCATCGTCACACTCGGCGACTATGCTATCTAAGATTTTACATTTTAGGGTACTTAACTAACACGTGTATTTCATTGACGGATTGAAGGACCTTAATAGTCGATGCTTCAATCAGACTAACTACAGGTGTGTCTATTGTATGTTCCGCCAAAAACTTCAATTCGTTATTATCAAAAATGATTGGATTCACTATGTTTGATTTGGCCAAAGTAATTGTTAGTATCAAATTTTGGATTTCATTAATTAATTTTCTGTTTCTGGCCAGAAGGGCCTCGTATAAGTGAGGAGTGTCGACAAAATCTTTCTGTTTGTTTTTAATAATTTGATTGATGGTGTCAGTTAACTTATTAATTTGCTTCTGTGTTTCTGAATTTATTAAAACCTGTCTATTGTTTGAATCAATTAGCTGGGATTCTGTTATTTTGATTCTTTCAAGGTCTGCGGCATCAGAGGTGCCTGCGACCACCTTGAGTGCTGTACCCAAGAAATCTAGGCTTCTGGCTATCTTATGGTGTATTTTCAAAACTGACAAAAGACTCTTGATGTGGTCTGTATCGACCTCTAACAATTTTCGCATATGTGATTGCGGAAATAGTTTGGATAAATTTTCGGTGTTTTTTGTAATTGCAACAAAATCGGACAAATTACTAGTGTGTAAAATTCGCTGTCACTCTTTGTAGCAAACAGACGTGTTTTTTTGTGCGCCCCGCAATTTTTTTTGCTTTTTGTATCTAACAACCGGTGTTTAATACATTTTCTTCAAAGTAATTACTTTAATTGTTTGCTACATCGCGTCTCTATTCTGTGATAGTGCATGATATTAGTGTTTTTATTACATAATTGTGAATTTTATTTGTGCTTATTTCGAGCTCTGTTTATTTCTACATAAACTGAGTTCAAAGTTTTGTTGTTGTGGTATTGTCTATTCTTTGTGCTTTCCTTCCCGCTCGCAGTGTGACGGTTTCTCTCTCAACAACTCTCAGTTGACAGTATTCCGTTAGTGGCGCTCTCTGCTCTCACTGCTTGCCCTACCGTTTTGTTGTTGCTAACATATTTTGTTTTGATTCTGTACAGTGGGCATAGTTCCTACTATTTTCAAAGTAAATTTTTTTTTTAATTTCGTAAATTTTTTAATTTGCTTTTTTTATTTTCATTTATAATGGAAGGCAAAATTGTGTGTTGTCTGAAGAGTTGCCAGAAGCAGATCACGGCT
Organism: Drosophila formosana; assembly: GCA_035045625.1. Classification (NCBI taxonomy): domain Eukaryota; kingdom Metazoa; phylum Arthropoda; class Insecta; order Diptera; family Drosophilidae; genus Drosophila; species Drosophila formosana. The sequence goes on along the minus strand of JAWNOW010000556.1, from coordinate 238,509 downwards.
TCGCAACCCAGTATGGCCTGCTGGCTCTGCGATAACGTAGTACACGTAAAGTGTGTAGGTTATTCAGGGCTAGTTGCGGATGCCATTGCCAAGAGAACTGGGCTTAACTGGTGTTGTGAGTCATGTCGAGAAGTTGAGTGCGAAATGCGGATGTTTATGAGACAGACAAGAGTTGGTTTTACTAATCTGATTGGTGGCTTTCATAAGTTAAACGATCGGTTTAGTGCCTTGAATTCTCAGTTCAATAGTTTGAAACTTATGGCTGAGTCTCCAAAGCGAAAAAAATCAACTTCTTGTGACTCACAATTATCCAAATTTTTACCTCTACCATCGACTGACCCACCCACTACTCCGTTGGTTCCGCAGTTAATCTCGTTTGCTACCCCAGTAGCAACAACCGCTGCGGAAAGCATTCCCATTAGGGAACCTGCTCCACCGACATTAGTTAACGCCGAAGTTGTGTGTGAATTGTCCACGGTTGTCACTAGAAGTAGAGGCAAGCCGAATCCTAATAAAAAAATTTCTTCCGCACCTCCTCCAACTGTCGGATCACCGACTTTATTAGGTTCCAAAGATAATATACCAAAGATAATATACCAAATATTACTCCTTTGGCTCCTAAACCACTTGTGGGGGTTCCACCAATGAAACAGATTTTTGTTTCAAGGCTTGCCCCTGATCTCACGTCAGATGACGTAAAGGCTTTCATTATAGCCAAAATTAAAAATGCCAATCCAAAAGTGGAAAAATTTAAATTTGCTTATGATAGACAAATTGCATCTTTCAAGATCAATGTCCCACCTTCACTTTTTGAAACCATATGCTCACCAAGTTTTTGGCCAGAGCATTTGGTGGTAAAAGAGTTCAAAGCCAAAGTTAAAAATCGGACTCCGATTGGGCTTTTACCAAATGGACCTGTACAGTCTCAATCTCAATCTCAATCTTCTTCTTCATCTTCAAAAAACTAATCTCATAATTTCTTATAACCTATCAAAATGTGCGTGGTTTGCGTAGTAAAATAAGTAAGCTATACGTTGACAGTTTCACTTTTTCTACTGATGTAGTTGCGTTTTCGGAAACCTGGTTAAGCTCGGATATTTCTGATTCCGAACTTTTTCCGTCAAAGTACACTATTTACAGGCAAGATCGTTCTTCTCGAAGAGGAGGTGGTGTTCTATTTGCAGTAGACTCCAACTTCTCATCGGAGCCATTACATTATAATAATCCTAATAATATAGAGTTTCTATCAATAAAAGTAAATTTTCATGGTGTAAGTTTATTTCTTACTTGCTCATATATACCTCCGTCGTCCGATTTATCTGTATACCAGGATCACCTGGAAGCAATAAAATCCATTTTTGCCTTGTTATCCGACAAAGATCATGTTGTTGTTCTAGGAGACTTTAACCTTCCTGGAACAGCTTGGTATCCTTGTGATAACTTCTGTTTTCTTACTCCATCGAACCGACATGACTTTATTGATGGTTTACATGAATTATCTTTGGGCCAAATTAACAATATACGAAATTCTCTTTGCCGTCAATTAGATCTATGCTTTGTCTCTGAACCTACCAGCGTAGTTCTATCTAGATCGGAACCCCTTACATCTCCTGAAGACCCTTATCATCCAACTCTGGAGTTAAGGCTCGAACTTAGCAGATCTGTACTCGCTAATTCTGATATACCTGCCGATCGAGTTCGTTGCTTTCGAAAGGCAAACTTTCCCAAATTAATCCAACTTTTTGATGGAATTGATTGGTCTAATTTATATTCCTGCACTGACATAAGTGCCGCCGTCAATTTATTCTATAATAAATTAAATCTTTGCTTTGATGCCTGTATTCCTTCTTATTTTCCGCATAGGTCTAATAAGCCTCCTTGGTTTTGTAAGCAACTTTCTAACCTTAAGAACCTGAAGTCTAGACTTTACAAAAAGTTTAAAATTTCAGGCTCTACCTTAACTTTTTCGCAATACATAATTGCTCGGTCTAATTTTATCGAGCTTAACGCTGTGTGTTATAAAAATTACTTAGCTCGCTGTCGAGTTAGCTTTTCTGAAAACCCAAGAAAGTTTATTAATTTTGTAAACACTAAGCGTAAGTCTTCCTCTTATCCTCCTATCGATAATAGGTCGCTCGGTTGCGTGCGGCAGTTGGCCAATCATCCGGAATCTATTTCGCGGGCGCAGCTCTCTTGCATTGCAATCTTGCAAAACGTAGCGTAGTTAGTGCGGCCGAAGTTGTTGACAGCAATGATTCCATCGTCACACTCGGCGACTATGCTATCTAAGATTTTACATGATTTCTTAATTTTAGGGTACTTAACTAACACGTGTATTTCATTGACGGATTGAAGGACCTTAATAGTCGATGCTTCAATCAGACTAACTACAGGTGTGTCTATTGTATGTTCCGCCAAAAACTTCAATTCGTTATTATCAAAAATGGTTGGATTCACTATGTTTGATTTGGCCAAAGTAATTGTTAGTATCAAATTTTGGATTTCATTAATTAATTTTCTGTTTCTGGCCAGAAGGGCCTCGTATAAGTGAGGAGTGCCGACAAAATCTTTCTGTTTGTTTTTAATAATTTGATTGATGGTGTCAGTTAACTTATAAATTTGCTTCTGTGTTTCTGAATTTATTAAAACCTGTCTATTGTTTGAATCAATTAGCTGGGATTCTGTTATTTTGATTCTTTCAAGGTCTGCGGCATCAGAGGTGCCTGCGACTACCTTGAGTGCTGTACCCAAGAAATCTAGGCTTCTGGCTATCTTATGGTGTATTTTCAAAACTGACAAAAGACTCTTGATGTGGTCTGTATCGACCTCTAACAATTTTCGCATATGTGATTGCGGAAATAGTTTGGATAAATTTTCGGTGTTTTTTGTAATTGCAACAAAATCGGACAAATTACTAGTGTGTAAAATTCGCTGTCACTCTTTGTAGCAAACAGACGTGTTTTTTTGTGCGCCCCGCAATTTTTTTTGCTTTTTGTATCTAACAACCGGTGTTTAATACATTTTCTTCAAAGTAATTTTTTTCGCGTCTCTATTCTGTGATAGTGCATGATATTAGTGTTTTTATTACATAATTGTGAATTTTATTTGTGCTTATTTCAAGCTCTGTTTATTTCTACATAAACTGAGTTCAAAGTTTTGTTGTTGTGGTATTGTCTATTCTTTGTGCTTTCCTTCCCGCTCGCAGTGTGACGGTTTCTCTCTCAACTACTCTCAGTTGACAGTATTCCGTTAGTGGCGCTCTTTGCTCTCACTGCTTTCCCTACCGTTTTGTTGTTGCTAACATATTTTGTTTTGATTCTGTACAGTGGGCATAGTTCCTACTATTTTCAAAGTACATTTTTTTTTTAATTTCGTAAATTTTTTAATTTGCTTTTTTTATTTTCATTTATAATGGAAGGCAAAATTGTGTGTTGTCTGAAGAGTTGCCAGAAGCAGATCACGGCTTCGCAACCCAGTATGGCCTGCTGGCTCTGCGATAACGTAGTACACGTAAAGTGTGTAGGTTACTCAGGGCTAGTTGCAGATGCCAAAAAAACTGGGCTTAACTGGTGTTGTGAGTCATGTCGAGAAGTTGAGTGCGAAATGCGGATGTTTATGAGACAGACAAGAGTCGGTTTTACTAATCTGATTGGTGGCTTTCATAAGTTAAACGATCAGTTTAGTGCCTTGAATTCTCAGTTCAATAGTTTGAAACTTATGGCTGAGTCTCCAAAGCGAAAAAAATCAACTTCTTGTGACTTACAATTATCCAAATTTTTACCTCTACCATCGACTGACCCACCCACTACTCCGTTGGTTCCGCAGTTAATCTCGTTTGCTACCCCAGTAGCAACAACCGCTGCGGAAAGCATTCCCATTAGGGAACCTGCTCCACCGACATTAGTTAACGCCGAAGTTGTGTGTGAATTGTCCACGGTTGTCACTAGAAGTAGAGGCAAGCCGAATCCTAATAAAAAAATTTCTTCCGCACCTCCTCCAACTGTCGGATCACCGACTTTATTAGGTTCCAAAGATAATATACCAAAGATAATATACCAAATATTACTCCTTTGGCTCCTAAACCACTTGTGGGGGTTCCACCAATGAAACAGATTTTTGTTTCAAGGCTTGCCCCTGATCTCACGTCAGATGACGTAAAGGCTTTCATTATAGCCAAAATTAAAAATGCCAATCCAAAAGTGGAAAAATTTAAATTTGCTTATGATAGACAAATTGCATCTTTCAAGATCAATGTCCCACCTTCACTTTTTGAAACCATATGCTCACCAAGTTTTTGGCCAGAGCATTTGGTGGTAAAAGAGTTCAAAGCCAAAGTTAAAAATCGGACTCCGATTGGGCTTTTACCAAATGGACCTGTACAGTCTCAATCTCAATCTCAATCTTCTTCTTCATCTTCAAAAAACTAATCTCATAATTTCTTATAACCTATCAAAATGTGCGTGGTTTGCGTAGTAAAATAAGTAAGCTATACGTTGACAGTTTCACTTTTTCTACTGATGTAGTTGCGTTTTCGGAAACCTGGTTAAGCTCGGATATTTCTGATTCCGAACTTTTTCCGTCAAAGTACACTATTTACAGGCAAGATCGTTCTTCTCGAAGAGGAGGTGGTGTTCTATTTGCAGTAGACTTCAACTTCTCATCGGAGCCATTACATTATAATAATCCTAATAATATAGAGTTTCTATCAATAAAAGTAAATTTTCATGGTGTAAGTTTATTTCTTACTTGCTCATATATACCTCCGTCGTCCGATTTATCTGTATACCAGGATCACCTGGAAGCAATAAAATCCATTTTTGCCTTGTTATCCGACAAAGATCATGTTGTTGTTCTAGGAGACTTTAACCTTCCTGGAACAGCTTGGTATCCTTGTGATAACTTCTGTTTTCTTACTCCATCGAACCGACATGACTTTATTGATGGTTTACATGAATTATCTTTGGGCCAAATTAACAATATACGAAATTCTCTTTGCCGTCAATTAGATCTATGCTTTGTCTCTGAACCTACCAGCGTAGTTCTATCTAGATCGGAACCCCTTACATCTCCTGAAGACCCTTATCATCCAACTCTGGAGTTAAGGCTCGAACTTAGCAGATCTGTACTCGCTAATTCTGATATACCTGCCGATCGAGTTCGTTGCTTTCGAAAGGCAAACTTTCCCAAATTAATCCAACTTTTTGATGGAATTGATTGGTCTAATTTATATTCCTGCACTGACATAAGTGCCGCCGTCAATTTATTCTATAATAAATTAAATCTTTGCTTTGATGCCTGTATTCCTTCTTATTTTCCGCATAGGTCTAATAAGCCTCCTTGGTTTTGTAAGCAACTTTCTAACCTTAAGAACCTGAAGTCTAGACTTTACAAAAAGTTTAAAATTTCAGGCTCTACCTTAACTTTTTCGCAATACATAATTGCTCGGTCTAATTTTATCGAGCTTAACGCTGTGTGTTATAAAAATTACTTAGCTCGCTGTCGAGTTAGCTTTTCTGAAAACCCAAGAAAGTTTATTAATTTTGTAAACACTAAGCGTAAGTTTTCCTCTTATCCTCCTTGTCTATCTTACGAAAATTCGAAAGCATATTCAGGTCAGGAGATCGCTGATTTATTTGCTTCTTTTTTTCAAACTACTTATTCTTCTTCCTCCTACTCTAACGCGCCCTATCCTTACAGTCTGTCTCGGTCGAATTGTATCTTCAGTCCCTTAATGAGTGAGGAGTCTCTGACTCGATATCTTCAAATGGTTAAGCCGGTGTTTGCGCCCGGTCCGGATGGAGTTCCTGGCTGTGTACTTCGGTACGGAGCCGAGGCTTTATGCAGACCGTTGCTGAAATTATTTGATTTATCACTTGAGACATCGACTTTTCCCTCTATATGGAAGGAATCATTCATTATTCCTCTCCATAAGAAGGGAAGTAAGTCTGACGCCAAAAACTATAGAGGGATATGTAAATTGTCTGCTATACCAAAAGTTTTTGAGAAGATGTTAACAAGTCATTTACAACATTTATGTAGTTCCATTAGTTCCCCCTACCAGCATGGGTTTGTGAAACATAGATCCACTGTTACTAATCTTCTTGAACTTTCTTCGTTCGTTAACCAGGGTTTCCTTAAAAACGAACAAACTGACGTCATCTATACCGATTTTAGTAAAGCCTTTGACTCAGTAAATCATTCTCTTTTGTTATATAAGCTTGACTTAATTGGATTTCCCAATAATTTGATTTGCTGGATTTCAAGCTATCTCTGCCAAAGAACGCAAAAAGTTTCTTTTAATAATTTCCTTTCTAATACATTCCGAGTTACCTCTGGGTTCCCCAAGGTATGTTGCCATCTCGGTCCCTTACTTTTCACATTGTTCATAAATGATCTACCTACTGTTTTGACACAATCTCGCGTACTAATGTATGCAGATGATGTTAAAATATGCCTGCAGTACAGGGATTGGCCATGCCATATCAAGTTGCAGAGAGATCTTGACTCTTTCCAGTCATGGTGCAAAGTGAACTTGTTAAATTTAAACTTTTCTAAATGTGTTGTGATGTCCTTCTATAGAGTTAATCCACATTTGGCCTCTTACTTACTGAACGGTAACGATCTAAAAAGAATTACTGCTGTTGATGATCTAGGTATTCTCTTAGATCATAAACTTAAATTTTCAGACCACATTTCTAGAACGGTCAATAAAGCTATGTATGTACTCGGTTTCATTAAGAGATGGTCAAAGGAATTTGATGACCCTTATATTACTAAGACCCTTTATAAATCACTTGTTCGTCCGATTCTGGAATATGGTTCGTGCGTATGGTCTCCACAGTATTCTGTGCACCAAGATCGCATTGAATCTGTTCAAAAACAATTTCTCTTATTTGTTTTGCATGGCTTGAACTGGAATGCTGAAGTGAGATTGCCGTCATATAGTAGTAGACTTCTCTTAATTAACCTTCCTTCTTTAGCTAACCGTAGAACAATGCTTGGCATTTTATTTATTTTTAATCTTATTAATGGTGATATTGACTCTTCAGAATTAATATCGCGACTAACCTTTTCCGATCCATCTAGACTAACCTGTAGTTACATCCCGCTTGCTCTCCCTCTATGTAGATCTAATTTTGCATTGCATGACCCTTTCAGAATTTTATGTTATAACTATAATAGATTTCATCATATATTTTCTATCGCTAACAATGCTTTTAATCTTAAAGCTTTACTACTAACCTATTTAATTAATAATTAGACCTAATTTAGCTCATAGTAATAAATTAAAAATTTTTCATTCCACCCGTTTATTTCTTATGTCCGATCCTGTATTTCTATTTTATGCTATCCGCGTTTTTTTTTTTTTGCATGCCCGAATCTATCCTGTCCGAACGCGAATCGTGTCGTTCGTCCTGCGACAGCGCCTCTCGGTCGGTTGGGCGGGAGGAGGGTTTATTGATCCGCGCGTAACAAGCATTGGCTTGGTATCGCTAGGGCCACTTGAATGTGCATACAATGTACGTCAACGTCCAATATAAAAAAATAATCCCTCTGCTCCCATACCAACGCGTCCCCATCTATTATGGGTATATAGTTGGAATGCGAGTAGTCGGTAATCCGAGCATTCGCTGATACTGCTATAAGTAGGATCGCGCCAACATTCCTGTAAGATAAAAAAAGACAAAGATAAAATATTGTGCTTTTTACTCTATTACTAATCTAATTTTGGTGCATGGGGTTATACAATATTGTCCTTATGGACCACCCGCCCCTTTACAAGAACAGGCGTTCCCAGGTCTGCTTGTATCTCTCCTTCAGAGCACAAAGAGGACAACTTGTTTCCAAGCCTTTTGTTGTTTTTCTCACCCACCTCGAATACCCTATTCTGTCTACTAGGATTACATCTGTCGATATTGTTTTCCTGTGCCTTCGTAATTTTTTCTTTAACGGTTCGCCTGATGTCGCTAGACTCTGAATGTATGATCTCTATAGGTTTTTTACCGGTAACCGAGTGAAGTTTTTTATCGTACTCTACTTTTGCCCTTATTACCAGTTCAATTGTATCATCGATTTTCTTGACTAATTTTAGACATCTCGTGATTTCGGCTAAGGTGCTGTGAAAACGTTCTATCTGCCCATTTGAACTGCTGTGGAGTGGGGGTGCGTTCACGATATTTGTATTGTAGTTATTTTTCAGATGTGACTTTATAGTTTCCTATTTGAAAGCTGGCTAATTGTCGCAATAAACAGATTTAGTGTTTGGAAATAAGTTTATCAATTCCAATATAGGGGTTTTTACGTACACTATCGTGCGAGACATTATTGGCTGAACCACTGCGAATTTAGAGAACTTGTCTATGCAAGTTAGAAACTGTTTATACCCGCTACCCATAGGGTAGAAGGGTATTATGACTTAGTGCCAACAGAAAGTGTATGTAACAGGCAAAAGGAGGCATCTCCGACCCCATAAAGTATATATATTCTTGATCAGCGTCAACAGCCGAGATGATATAGCCATGTCCGTCTGTCCGTCTGTCTGTCCGTATGAACACCTGGATCTCAGAGACTATAAGACATAGAGACACCAAATTTGGCAAAAAGTTTCCTTCGTACCCTACGCAGATCAAGTTTATTTTAAAAGTTGGATGCCAGGCCCCCCTCGCCCACAATAAGCATTAATCTAGAAAAAGTCAAGTTTTTTTTAAGTAAATCGCGTATAACTCCAAAAGTTCTTTGTGTAATGGTGTGTAATTTGGTAACCCATCTGCGCTTGACACTCTTAATATACCCTGTAATTGGTATAATCGGATAAGTAGAACAAAAATTATTCGTGAAACTATTTATCAAAATTGTTGTGCCCAGTGCATATGGACGTTTTAAATGTGTGAATGACCTAGAGATATCAAATTTGGTAACAGTATTCGTGTAGCTCTTACGCAGATCAAGATTGTTTTAGATTTTTGCCACGCCCCTTTCCGCCCCCAAAAACAGTAAAAGCCGTAATAATAGACCTAGAGCATTGAATTTTGGTATGCATAATAACAATTATATTCTCAATGATTCCTGTGAATTTTGTTGAGATCGAGTGAAAGACAAGGAAGTTATTAATGAATCAATTTTATATGCAAAATTCAGTTGCAGCTGCTCGCGCTTTGTTTGTTTAGTTGACAGTGTGACCTTGTCGGTGTTGTGGATTTTTAACCGTTATTTTCAAATATATACAAACAAAACACAAAATTCTGTATATTTTTGGTATATTTGTTGTTAAAATACCATTAAAATTTTTTTTTTCTCTCGAAATGGGTTGCGGGTATCATACGGTCGAGCACTCTCGACTTTAGCTTTCTCACTTGTTTTTATCTGTGTTGAAAACATCGATGTGAATCATTTCCCCGGGGTAGGAAGGTATTGGTGTTATACCAAGCTCTTGCTTTTTGGGGTGCCTATCGTACTTTGCCTTGATGCACACCTTGCAATTAGCGACAATCTCATTGGCTAGCTTGCTCATTTTCGGAAAATAGTAATCGCGAAGGATTTGTTTAGTATTTTCCTGGGCAGCTCTGTGAGCACGATTGTGTTCAGCAGTGATTATTTCTCTTTGTTCGTTTTTGTCCGAGATATCAGCTACTAAATTCTTGCAATGCCAGAACTTTGTTGTTGGGAAATTTAACACGACTTGATGTTGAAAACTGGACAGTGTTGGTAAGTCGCAGTAGACCGCATTCACGACATTTGGGTTAATTACCTCCTTAAGTGTCTCAAAAAGGTCACCTTTATCAGTGAAATTTATTAAATGACGAGTTTTACTGCCGAAAAGTATAAAATTGCGTTTTAAAGGAAAACGTGCTTCTTCTAGAATTTTTTGATTCCTAAAGCAATTTAAAGGCTTGTCTGTCGTTTCAACCGTGTAGGTTAGAGAGATTTCACTGTGAATGGTGGATACATCTGAGTGGGGCTCATCTTGCAAAGCATTTACGTTTTGCCGTGATAGGGCATCAGCCACGAAATTTTCTTTACCTGGCTTATAGAACATTTTTGCATCATGTTCGACTATGTAGGATTTCCATCTTTTAATCTTTGCGTTTGTATTCTTTTCAGATACCGCAAAGGTTAAAGGCTGATGATCGGTAAATATTTGTATCTCTTTGGTGCCGTACAAAAAGTTCTGTAACTTGCCAAGTGCCCATACAATTGCCAGCAACTCACGCTCGTTTGTAGCGTAATTTAATTCGCACTGTTTTAAGGTTCGCGAGATCATTGTAATGGGTCGGCCCTTTTGAGACAAAACAGCTCCGATGACACTTGCAGAGGCATCGGTGGTAAGGTCGAACGGTTGTTTAAAATCGGGGTACAAGAAAGTGACATCTTCTGATGCTAAAATATTCCTCAATCGTTCAAATGCATCGCGTTGTGATTCGTTAAACTCAGCAGCGACTTTACGGGACCTGTGTTTGCTAACCGTTCCGTTTTCCCCTTTCAGAATATCTGTTAAAGGCCTGGCAATTGGGGCAAAATCCTTTACGAATCTCCTATAGTAACTTGCCAACCCTAAAAATGACCTGAGACTGTAAAGATTTTTGGGTTCAGGGTATTCCTGTATGGCTCTGACCATTTCGGGATCAGTTTTGGCTCCACCTTTGGTCACTATAAACATTAGGTACTCGACGCTTTGGTTAAAGAATTTGGTTTTCTCCTGAGAGACTCTCATATTCGCATCGCTTAAGCACTTTAGTACTGTGTCGATGTGCCGAACATGATCAGATTCGTTTTCGGAGAAAATTATTACGTCATCTACATAGACGTAACATATTTTCCCGATTTGTTCTCTAAGAACGCCATCTATGGTTCTCTGAAAGATGCTTCAAGCATTTTTAAGACCAAAGAGCGACAGAACTCATATTTTCCGCCGTTTATCGAATATGAGGTCTTCTCGCGGTCTTGTTCCGCGGAGAAATTTTATGAAAAATGGACATCAAATATTTGTTTTTGATTTCACTGGAGCCGTGTATTGAGCTCACGGTGAAAGGCTTGTCGAGTGGAATTACGTTCTTTAGCTCCTTTACGGGCTTTACGTAATTCTTCGCCGCCCCGGTGTGTATTAGGATTTTTTGTTTTTTCCCAGCCTTCTGCCGTTCGATGACGGGTAGCCGGGAGCCTTTACTAAAAAATTCAATGAGTCATTCTCGCAGGCTGAGTCGCTATCATCATCTATGTTACTAACTGCGTTCTCGGCTACATTTCAATAGTTCCCATCCGAGTCGGCATGGGCATTCTGAACTACCTGATTTACTCGCTGTCGCCTTTGGCCTGTCATTCGCTCAGACGAATTTTGCCTGTTCCCAGTTGGTGGGCTATTGTTTGATTGCTGTTGTTGCCTATATTTAGAGGACGAATCTGTTTCCATAGGCTCAGGCGCTTTCCTATTCTGTTCGAAATTTGTGTTGTTATTGTGTCGCTTGGTGAAATGGAGGTTTTTCTCGTAGCCACGCTCATCTTTACTACCTTTCCTTGTTTGGAATGACCGCGGGACTTATTGGCTTCCGCCGCCTGGGCTTTTTCCTCCAGCGTTTTGGCATACGAAGACAAAAACATGCTTATTTCTATGCTGGACTCTGCCTTATTCGCTAGCGCTAGCGCAGACGGCGGCTCTTTGGGTTGGGCTGGAAAAACAACGGCTTTTAATGGTTTCTTTAAACCGGAAATAAACGCGTGCAGTGCATCAGCCCTAACCTCTCTGTTCATTAAGTCAGCGCCTACTTGGTCGTGTGACATAATGATTTTGTTTGTAACTAGGGTCAGTTTCTTTTCTACCTCATCATAATAGTCCATCAGGCTCAAATCGCCCTGACGGACCATCTCAAGCGCTAGCCGCAAAGTACGCAATGATGTGCGATCTGCGTATGTGCAATCTAGTCTTGCTATAATTGCATCGAAATTAAGCACTGTGTTGTGTGAGACTAACAATGCCCGTGCGGGCCCTCTGAGTTTGTTCCTAATTATAGGAACAGCTTGATAATGCGAACTGCTACTATTGTATGGCCTAAAGAGCTCGTAAGCGTCGTTGGCAGACTGACGCCATGTCACGTATTCGTCTTGGGCTCCGTTAATCTCTGGTAAAGACTTTACAATATCTAAGGGAATGTCGCACCTGATTTCTGGGTTCACAGAAATTCTCTCATAGACGTCGATCTGGTGAGCATCGACACGTAAATTGCTAATCTGATTCTCGACAGCTTGAATACGGGCTTGAAAAACTGCGTGCTGACGTGTCAAGGCCGCTTCAACTGCAGCTGTTACTAAGGCCTCAACTTGCTGTGGGTTCATGGCTGTTCCTATTGGGCACTGTTGGCAATAGCTTTCTTGGTGGGGAGTGTTACCCTCTTGATCAGAATCCCAGCCTTCTTCACTATCGTATTCTACTTTAACCTCTCTGTATGCCCTTGGCCAACTCATCAATCAGTCGGTTATATGCAAAACTGTTTTAATGTAATTGCTACATTATTTGTTTTAGTATATGATGTTAGCTCAGTTTATTTTGGCCAGATCAATCACCTTCACCACTATTCGTTTTCAAATTTGGGTATTGATGTTTTTAGCAGAATTTACATGTTACATTCAGTGTGTGCGTGAGTTCTTAGTATTTAGTTGGGCGCAAATTAAGTCCTCTGGATCCGTCCAGCGTAGCTCCTCGTATCCAATTGAGTACTTCTAGATTTGTCCCGCGTAGTTCCTCGAATCTACTGGAGGACGATTAGGGTGGAGAGTAAACTGGCCTCGGCCTCGGGCTCAGACAATAATAATAATAAGGATGTATGATTTACGGCAACTGCCGGAGTAAGACATTTATTTGTTGCTTATCGTTCAAGCGCTATGCTCTAGACCTTGCTCGTTTGATGCAAATGTAAAAACTAAACTTATGAAGCACTAAGAAGTACCGTCGTAGCTAAGCGTGGCCAGTGGAAAAGTACTGGCCAGCGACTCTCCAATAATTCCGTTAATGCTCGCTCAGCAAAATACGTCATAAGCCCGAAGTTCTGCATTGTGGCATACGATCTGTTGCATGCGCGTGGGTTGCTCCATATGTTTGTGGTGCGAGCATGCGAAGGTAGTTTAATGTTATTAGCGGGTGGCGCTTGTTAACTTATATACAAAAAAAAAAAACAAATTTCAGTATATTTGGTATATTATTTGTTAAAATATCATTTAAGTATTTTGTTTTCTCTCGAAATGGGTTGCGGGTATCATACAGTCGAGCACACTCCGACTATAGCTTTCTTACTTGTTTTTAAAAAGAATACAGCGGAAACCAATCAGTCTATTGCTGATTTATTACATATAGATCTCAAAACAATGGATTGGGTTATCCGTATCAGATAAGTTACGCACATTGCATTTTTTAACCCTTATTTACTAAAAGCTCACTATTAAATAATTTAAAGATTCCAAAACCTGTATTTTCACCAGGGCCAGATCGAGTTCCAGCATGTGTGCTTAGGCATAGTGCTTTATTAATGCCTTTATACATTCTTTTTAAATTGTCAACTATTCACTCACTATTACTACATAAGCTTTATCTCTTGGGATTTCCCAATAACTTAGTTATCTGGATATATAGCTATTTAAATTTCAGAGCCCATAAAGTGTATTTTAACGGATTCGTCTCCAAGTCTGTTAAGGTCACTTCCGATGTACCTCAAGAGAGTCACCTTGGCCCCTTTTTATTTACATTGTTTATTTACATCCGTTATTAAATTTTCTTGTGTGTTAATGTGTGCCGATGATGTCAAGACGATAAACATCAGTTGATACTCAATCTTCCAATCTTGGTGTCAAATAAACCTGTTAAATCATATTTGCTACAAATGTAACGTAATGTCTTTTTACAGGCGTTTGCCTTTTAATAATACTTATTTTCTATATGAAAAACCTCTTGAGCGTATTGAGTCTGTTAAAGATCTAGGTATTCTGCTCGATCCCAAACCTAATTTTGACAAGCACATCTTGGCTATAACAAATCGTGCAATAGGTTTCCTGGGGTTCACTAAGCGTTGGTCGAAAGAATTTAATGATCATCTCTTCATTACACTTCTCTTGTTCGACCAATTCTTGAATATGTCTCTTATATTTGGTGTCCCCAATTTTAGGTTCATAAGAAAAGAATAGAGTCCGTACAAAACCAATTTATTTTATTTGCTCCACTCCTTTACCTTCCTATCGTAGTAGAGATTAACTTATAAATCTTCCTTCCCTTTCTGATTTTTTTTTTTGCATAAGCTCATTAGTGGTGAGATCGATTTCTTCGAACTGATTAGCCAAATTTAAGGTTCCGATCAGAAATACCTTTTACCTCCTTGTCCTTCTACTTTGTATTGAAAACCATGCTTTACATAACCCTTCCGCATTTCATGTTCTAACTATAACGATTACTATTCTATAATAAATAATGTTTCTACGTTTTCCACTCTTAGAAATTTGATATTAAGTCATTTGTCTAGTGTGTAATGATGTAATTTTTAAATCATTTAAAATATATAGCTACGTTCGCGATTGTCCGCTGCCACACACTACGTGGTGCGCCCCTACGGCCTGCACGGTTTCGTTGGGCCACTTGATGGTGCTATTCGTTAGCACATCAACGTCCAAATCAATGTAAAAAAAAAAAAACAAATTTAATTTTTTCCATTTTTGGATTGGCATTATAATGAAAGCCTTTACGTCATCTGACGTGAGATCAGGGGCAAGCCTTGAAACAAAAATCTGTTTTATTGGTGGCTTAGGAGGCAGAGGAGAAATATAAAGTCGGTGATCCGACTGTAAGAATAGTTGATGGAGGTGCGGAAGAAATATTTCTATTATTATACCCGCTACCCAAAGGGTAGAAGGGTATTATAACGATCAGAAAATTTATGTAACAGGCAGAAGGAGGCATCTCCGACCCCATAAAGTATATATATTCTTGATAGCGTCAACAGCCGAGATGATATAGCCATGTCCGTCTGTCTGCCTGTATGAACACCTGGATCTCAGAGACTATAAGACATAGAGACACCAAATTTGGCAAAAAGGTTCCTTTATACCCTACGCAGATCAAGTTTATTTCAAAAGTTGGATGCCACGCCCCCTTCGCCCACAATAAGCATTAATCTAGAAAAAGTCAAGTTTTTTTTTATGTAAATCGCGTATAACTCCAAAATTTCTTTGTGTAATGATGTGTAATTTGGTAACCCATCTGCGCTTGACACTCTTAATATACCCTGTAATTTTGGTACAAATCGGATAAGTAGAACAAAAGTTATTCGTTAAATTATTTATCAAAATGTTTGTGCCCAGTGCATATGGACGTTTTAAGTGTGTGAATGACCTAGAGATATCAAATTTGGTGACAGTATTCATATAGGTCTTACGCAGATCAAGTTTGTTTTAGATTTTTGCATTGCCCCTTTCCGCCCCCAAAAACTGTAAAAGCTGTAATAATGGACCTAGTGCATTGAATATGGGTTCGCATAATAATAATTGTAGTCTCAATGATTTCTGTGAATTTGGTTGAGATCGAATGAAAAACAAGGAAGTTATTAAAGAATCATTTTTATATGCGAAATTCACATGCAGATGCTCGCGCTTTGTTTGTTTAGTTGACAGTGTGACCATGTCGGTATGTTATGGATTTTTTCAAACATACAAAGAAAAATGTCAGAATATTTTTTGGTATATTTTTTGTTAAAATATCATTTAAGCTTTTTGTTTTCACTCGAAATGGGTTGCGGGTATCATACGGTCGAGCACTCTCGACTGTAGCTTTCTCACTTGTTTGTTTCATATATGGGAAGTACGTTTGTCTTTTAAGTTGATTATACGTTTCATCTATGCCTCTGTGGTTTGTGTGAGTATGCTTTTCTCTGATACGTGTGTCTTGTTCCTCTGTTGAGATTATTTCCACTTTCTATTTCGATTATTGTCAGTGTTAGTGTTTGTTGCTGGATTTGCGTTGTTCCAGTTTCGTTTGCCTGAATTGTCTTGTCTTTGTCTTTGGTATATATCCCTTTCTTTTATTGCCATTCTATAAGCTTCCCTAAGATTTTCAGGTTTCATGGATCTGATTGTGCCGCCTAGTGGACCTCTGACGCCTGTCAAGAACACATGCAAGCTAGCATTAGAAAATATTTGTTTTTTGGTGTTGATCAATAAGGGCTCGCTTTCTTGGTTCTCTGCCAATCTATGCAGTGCTGCATTGCAACTAGAAATATGGTCATAAAGGTTTTGCATAGATAGTTGTTTTTGTACCAGTCCGTGTAATTCGTTCATATGGGTAGGTTCGTCTCTTTGGTCCGTAGAGTGAGTAGAGTTTCTTTAATGTCGTCTTAAGTCATGGTTGTTCCTACATCTTTTAAAATATCGTTAGCTTTCCTAATTGCCCTAAAAAGCATTTGCCCCTAGGGAGTCTGCTCAATTCCTCTGATGAATAGTAAAATTTCTTCGACGTTTGAAATGGAGATCAAGCGGAGAATCACTCTTGCCAACATGTGTTACTATGGGCTCAGTAGGCAAATGAGAAGTAGAGCCCTCTCTCGACACACAAAAATTACACTTTACAAGACGCTCATCATGCCGGTACTATTATATGGTGCAGAGTGTGGGACTTTGACACAGGCAGAAGCAGCCGCTCTTGGTGTGTTCGAGAGAAAGATTCTCCGCAAGATCTATGGTCCAATTTGCATCGGGGATACCTATCGCATCAGATGGAACCATGAGCTGTATGAGCTTTACGGCGATATGGATGTAGTCAGCAGAGTTAGGAGCCATAGACTTCACTGGCTGGGTCATATTGCTCGTATGGAGGAAGACGCTCCAGCTCGTAAGGTGTTTGATGCGGTAGTGGTCGGCAATCGGTGGAGAGGAAGACCCCGGATTCGTTGGCAGGACCAAGTGATGGAAGCTCTGTCCTCACTTGATGTTACCAAGTGGAGGAGACGTGCCCAGGACAGAAGCGCGTGGAGGCAACTATTTCAGGCCGTGACCCGATAGGGTTGTGATGGCCAAATAATAAATAAATTGAAATAAAGTCACTAAGATCTTCAGGTTTTCCATCGTAAGCCTTCATGAATCGAATCTGGTCGGGTACACGTAAGGATGCGAATATGTCAATCGGGCGATCAACTGTCGCGTTTGGATTAGGGGGTGGGGAGCTAGAAGCGGAGTTCATGGTTGAACTATTACTCGGCGGACTAAGCAAAAGGTCTTGATTGGTACTTGGCGCGCTTTCTTCTGGTAGGTTATTAGTCGATCTAGTCAAAATGTTTGTCAGATTAATTGTTGACATTTACGAATTTAGTTAATGTCTAACGTGTGTAAGTGTGTATAAGTGTGTGTATATATGACTTAACTTAATGTAACTTATCGTAATTATTTTCTGTAGATGATGATTTGAGCGACTTGGACAATGAATTCGTGCTTCTGAAATGGAATGTTAAGGTCAGAATGTGCCTTGATACAAAATATTTACAGTTCATACTTGCGTATTTGTTGTATATCTTTATTGTATTGGTTTTGTGTTGTCTCTTGTTTTTTATTTTTTTTTTTTTTTTTTTTTTTTAAATAGTGTGTCTGAGTGTGCTTTATATACTACAGATCGGTACCAACGGATCGAATGATCGGCTGCACACACACAACACACGCCATGATTTGCTACAATGCAGCACACTTGTTCGATTTATTCCCGCATAACAGCTAACTTTGAGTATGTATATATGTATGTATATGTGTTCGCACTGAACATGTAACATCATACGGCACCAACTTGTTCACCCTGAACATGACGTTCCGTAGTCGCTGTGTTGAGGCGCTGCAATACGTATTCGCCCTGAATATGCATTACACAACCACACACGCAACATCGACCTTAACCATACCATTTGCACTAAATGGCTAAGCAACTTGTGCGGCGCAACGTCAACGGTCATACCACGTCGGGTTACAGGGTCTCAAGCTGTGGGGTAGAAATGGGCGGTATATGTTCGCACTGAACATGTGTAGAGCCGCACCAATGCAACTTGTCCGTGCAACCTTGCGCTGGTAGTGGACATGTTGACCGTTTCGCACATCACATTCTCGATTGACGTTATAACTATATTATATTATTTTTAATATTATATTTCTTTTTTTTTTGCACATTACACATTGTAGTTTTAATTTTTGGGGTTTTCATCACTAAGACATTTTTGTTTTTAAGCTTTGTTTCACAATCGTCTTCACTGTCCAATCACTCAAACGTTTTTTTTTTTTATTTTTCATAAAACTTATTATTATCCTAATATCCATTTGGAGAAACGTATTCCTTGTTCGGTAAATCGGCTGCGCCAGTTATCAGTTAGAAGACTGATATTTCTTAAGTGAGTAGCTTTACCCAACCGTGTGTTAATATTTCGGGAGTGAATTAAAAGATGCTTTTGGAGTTTTTATAAAAGACTTGCGTTTATTCTCGCTGGTATTTCTCGACTGGGCTCAGAGTTCTCTGAATGTTCATATTTAGCGTTCAGCTTAGACAGTCGTGCCATCCCGCCTAGTCAGCATTCTTGCATTGCTGCCAGAACACAAGTCAGCAGAAACACATGATGTGCGACTGTTTATGTTCTCAGCAATACGAGTGGCCTACTTGGGTGGCTTGTGGTGGCTTGCTAGGCGCGGACGAGGAAGAGGCAGAGGCAGATGTGGCAACTCGCGCTAATAAGCCCTTGCTTGGTGACGTTGGGCCACTTGATGGGTAAGTAAGAAAGCTACAGTCGACAGTGCTCGACCTTATGATACCCGCAACCCATTTCGAGAGAAAACAAAAAGCTTAAATGATATTTTAACAAAAAATATACCAAATATACTGAAAATTGTTTTTTTTTGTATATATTTGAAAATAGTGGGTAAAAATCCATAACACCGACATGGTCACACTCAGTGGCGGATTTAAGGAAAAAAGCCCAGGCGGCATTTCCTAAGAGGGGCCCAGTCGTTCGGTATATTAAATACATCAAAGTAGTATTTTTACCTGATTCTCAGCACAAGTGACATTAATGGGGTAATTAAGATGATAATTTATGGGTTTAGCTGTCAAAAAATATGTCAAGTGGTAATTAAGAGTTTTTATGAGGGTCAAAAAGTAGTGTGGGTGTTTAGGGATCGTGGTGATCAAAGGGTTAGGTAAATAAATAAACAAATAAATTAGACTATTGGGGGGTGAGTGTGGTGTGATAGGTTGTGGGGATTGGAGTGTTGGATCTTGTTTGATTTTAGGATAAGTCAAGTGTATGAGGACATATGACACCGAAACTTGTGCGGCGACCGGCGAGTGGCGATCGGTGACCTTCGACAGCTGCAACAGCCGGAATCGATTGAATGTGTTGACAGATCTGGGTTGCGCGAGCGCAGCTGGCAACAGGGTTGGTGATTTTCGCCACCAGCATTCGAACGCAACAGGCGGGGAGCGGGCCTTTGACACGTGCAGTCGTTCGATCGCAATTGGCATCACACCGAAAAACGGGGGCGGGCCTTTGACACGTGCAGTCGTTCGAACGCAGCATGCAGCTCATCGAATAAGTGGGGACGGTGACCTCGAATAAGTTGAAACCACGTGCGATCGTGTGAACAATTTTCGTTTACATATCCCAATCCCAATCCCCAGTAAAATAACGGTTTTTCTTGAATTTGCCTTGTGATCGATAGCGACAGTCAGCACACTAAAAGAGGAGAGGACGATAAACATATTGTAATGTTGGTGTCATGTATCGCAACAGGGACGCAAGGAATATTAAGTGAGCGAGAGGGAAGAGGGAATTCGAACATAATAAATAATCAAAATGCTATGTATGTTACATTGTGATGCTGGTCCACTTGACCATGAAAGAGTGAAAACAAATTCTGAAAAGTTCAGATATAAGCTGATAGTTTTTTAGAAATCACTTCTTATTCGTCATTCGAAGCAAACCGTCCTATTTTTCCAAGATTTGAAAATTTTTTAAACAAATTTAAAAATTTTTAAAATATTTTGTGTAAAAATTTTGTATAATACAAACAACGACATTAACAACAACATCAACAACAACAACAACATCATCAACAATAACAACACTATCAACAACAACATCAACAACAAAACCATCAACACCAACAACACCCATATCATTACCAACGTCATCAACAACAACAACAACATCATGAATTCAAACAACATTACCAACTTCAATAACACCAACAACTTCAAAAACACCAACAACATGAATAGAGTGTTTTGTCACCCATGCCAACAATATTTGCCTACAATGGCACCACCATGTTCGCACTGCAGTAAGGATTCCAGATGAATTCATTAATGAAGCTGGAGTAGCACTGATTCCTCATTTAGAAGGGGTAATGAGCTCACATACATCATCAAAAGTTAGTTTCGAGTTGTTTGCTGAGTACATGCTGCTGAAAGAGCATGATTCTCAAATAGAGGGGAAATCGTTCCAGAGCAAAATGTCACTGGTTTCGATGTATTCCAATTTTATGGAACTCTATGAAATGCACGCAGATGCAATGAAAACTAAGATGAGTGAGTTCTAGGAAAAGGACAGTGGATGGACGATGACTCGTCTCATCAGAGTGGAGTTAAATATGCTTCAAATAGAGGATCACAGCATTCTAAAATTCCGTTGAAGCTTCGTCATAAACGTGCAGCAAGTGGGCAATAATATCAGCCCTTAAGCCAATTAGAAATGCACAGCGATGCTCTAGCTACAATATCAACATAGCTTCACAAATAATTCAACTGGACAACAACTACAAGGTGGACTTCAGAGGACTATCGTTTCCAATGCAACTTACTAAAATGAATGAGTTTACAAGACGGAACCCACACATCAGTATAAATGTGTTTGGTTATGATGAGGAAGCAAACAAAGTGTTTGGACCACTTTATTGTGCTGGATTTGAAGGGAAATCACACATCAACCTGTTGCTATTGGATGGACCAAATGCAAATGTACACGGACACTATGTGTGGATAAAAAATATATCTGCGTAAGTACAAGTAATAAAATAGAAATAATATTTAAATAACAGTCTGCTCTCATCACAATTGGGTAGGGAGCATCCAAAGCCATTAATTGCCATATTTGCAAGGGTAGTTTGGGTAATGACAGAGTGAGAGATCACTATCATTTTACTGGCACATACCGAGGTGCAGCACATAATTCGTGCAACTTCAACCATAGAAAGGGAAATTTTATCCCCGTGTTCTTTCACAATTTGTCAAAATATGATGCACATTTGTTTGTGAAAGAGCTCGGGGAGATTAATGGGGATATTAAAGTAAGTTCTTTGAACAAGGAATTATATATTAGTATTTCAAAATTTGTGTCAGTAGAAGACGATACCCTGGAAATTAGATTTTTTGACTTTTTAAGATTTATGCCCTCGAGTCTAAGCACACTTGCAGGAAATTTAAGTGAGAACAATTGTAATGTTCTCAAAACACAATACCCAGCAAATACGATTTTGCCCTACTTCGTAGGAAAGGAGTATTCCCTTATGAATATTTAGATTCAGCTCAGAAGCTCGAAGAAACTTGTCTCCCACCAAGGAGTAAGTTCTACAGCAATTTGACAGAGTCAGAATGTTCTGAGGTAGATTACAACCACGCATGCTCAGTGTAGAATAACTTCAACTGTCAAACTCTTAAAGACTACTTGTAGTTATATTTGAAAACTGATGTTTTACTGTTAACAGACGTTTTCGAAAACTTTAGGGAAATTAGTTTAAGCATTCATCAACTCGATCCTGCTCACTATTACACAACTCTAGGGTTGTCATGGGATGCGATGTTGAAAACAACAGAGATCTGCCTTGAATTACTCACAGATATTGATATGATAAGACATATTAAGTGTGGAATTCGAGGGGGATTAGTTCAATGTAGTCATAGACACACCAAAGCAAACCATAAATACGTTAAAGATTTTGATTCTACAAGATAATCGGAATATTTAATGTATGTGGATGCAAATAACCTTTATGGTTGGGCCATGTATGAACCTCTGCCTTACGGTGAATTCAAATAGTTAGAACAGGCGGAAGTGCAATCATTTAACATAGATTATATATCTGATAACAGCGATTATGGATATATTCTTGAGATTGACTTGGAATTTCCATACTCACTCCACGATATGCATGATTTGCCCTTTTGTCCGTACAATAAATTACCATCAAAAATTCCCAAGTTAATAGCTGATTTTCCGTGATAAGGAGAAATATGTAATACATTACAATACTCTTAAGCAGTGTATTAAGTGTAGGTTGAGGGTAAAAAAGTTTCACACCGTCTTAGAGTTTAAGCAGAAGGACTGAGCATAGGAATAGGGCAACAAATAATTTTGAAAAAGATTTTTTGAAATTGTTAAATAATGCTGTCTATGGTAAAACCATGGAAAACAGCGAAAATAGAGTAGACATTCGGATTGTTACTGAATGGAATTCTCAAGACGTAGGTCCACAAGGTGGGCGCCCTAGATTGTGTGCCAGAGACTTGATATCCAGGTCAAATTTCCATAGTGCAACAAAGTTTAATGGAACAATGTTTGCAATTCAGAGGAAAAGATTACACGACATTTGCGATAAGCCAATATATTTAGCCTTTGCAATGTTGGAGTGCTCTAAATCCAAAATGTTAACAAAGCACTTAAATTAAATTATATGGACACCGATTCGTTTATATACTCTATAAAAACGAACGACTTCTATGAAGAAATTCGTGATGATGTCGAATTGAAATTTGATACATCTGAGTATTCAAATAAATTGGCTACATTATACAATTTTAAACAGTGGAAAAAGATGCGTATAGGTTTCTTTAAAGATGAGATGCATGGTAAACCAATGAGTGAGTTTGTTGGGTTACGTTCAAAAATGTATGCATATAGGTGTGAAAATTCTGGTACTGCAAGGGAAATATGCGTAAAAAAGAATAAAGGAGTAAAGCGCAGTTGTCTGGAGAAGGTCACATTTGAGGGGTATAAAAATTACAGCAAGAACGTGATAGCATGAACATGTTTAGATCTAGAGGGCATGAAATTAGTACACTAAAAATAACAAAAACTATTTTAGACAACAAAGATGATAAGAGAATAATTTGTGATGATGGGGTTTCAACTCTAGCAATAGGGCATTACTTTTCAATTCTCAATGAAATTGGTTGTATATCTACTCTAGAAGCACAGTCCAGTGTTTGGCGCAGCCAAATATGTGCGCTGGAGGAGAACTCACAAAACACTCAAAGTAAAGTGAGGAAGGTAAATGCTTTAAAAAGAAAAGTTGAAATAAATGAAAGTGCGGTAGACATCCAAGAGGCTCAAATGATAATGCATTTTATGTTATTAGATGGCATTAAAAAATAATTTAATTTTAATAAACTTAAAAAATTTTGTTCAAAATATGATAAATAAATGATAGAGATTTAAAAAGGAAAGAAAAAATGTTTTACTTAAACATTACAAATTTCCAGTTTTATGAATGCAGCTTTCTTCGGTTTTGGGGAAACCCAGCCAGCGGACCTGAGCTCTATTCCCTTTACTTTTCAGCACTTTTTCAACCAGGTAAGTATTGGGAAAAGTTGTCTTACAGTAAGTATGTTGTTGGTTAAGTATTTTGTACTTTAGTTATTCTGAATACTTCAGTTGTCCAATTCGGGGTATATCCCTTTTCAAATACATATGTATATTTGCTGATGTGTACATAGCCCACCATCTTTACTTTACTACCAGCAATCATTTTAATATTATTGTATGCAGTTTTCAAGATGAGTTTTTCATTCTCCCTGTTTACATTGATGGGTCAATTTTTATGGTCCTGTGTACTCTATTGTTGTATATGTCAATTAGTTCTTTATACACATCAATCCATTTGTATGTTCCATTGATACTGAATTCTCGCCACATGAGTTCTTTTAAAGACCTGTTGAATCTCTCAACAATTGAGGCCTTATGTTGAATAGTGATTGATTTCATATTGTTTGATCTGAGTGTTAAAGAACTCTTTACCATCGTCTGATTGTAGATTCTTGGGTACTCCTCGTCCTGATTTAAATATTTTCTCCATTGCCTGAGCTACGTCCTTCGCATGTTTCGACTTTATTGCTTCACCCCAGGCAAATTTTGAGAATGTGTCTATTACTGTTAGCAAGTATCGATAACCATTATTTGATTTTGCGTACTTTCCCATTTCAACCAAGTCGACTTGCCATAAACCATTTATTCCCTTTTTGATGACTCTACGCCGTAGAAAATGTTTCCGCGAGGAAGCATGTAATTCGTTTACAATACCTCGTCTGCTCATATATAAATGGTAACCATAATTAATTTTTTTTTATAAATGCTTGACGTAAGTTCCTCAAGTCTCAATATTCTTTCATCAAGTTCTGCCGTTTTAAAATTTATTGATCGATAAACAGCATCTTGATGTTGTGAAATCGTTGACATTAGAGAATCACTCGACTCGTTCATAACCTTATCAACATATTCTTTGATGACAATGTCAGTGTTCTCTTTTGGTACGACACCATTTTTTATACGTTTTCGTTGAATATTAAAGGGCCCATCTGCATCGATGTAGTGTCCCGATAAAGTTTTCTCATCTCGTATTAAATGATTAGGGTTCTGCTTCTCATGTATGTAGTGTCCAAACTTGTCAACAGACATGATGATTATAAACTCTCTCGAATATTGACATGCCATATATATAGTGTAAATAACTAAGCGTATAATCTGAGCCTCTCTCAATTCTTCCATTATTGATGTAATTTCATTAGTGTGATTAGTATTTCCAGCTGATTGAGAGGCTATTAAGAGCCGCAGTCGTTCAACCAACTCATTTGGATCATCCCAGTATATTCATATTAAGGGTCATAAATCCAGACCCAGATACACTTGCTTTAGAGCGTTTGGGTGTAGACTCCGCAGTAGGTGTTTTCGCTAAAAGTGGTTTTATAATTTTCGCATATATTTTTGTGCTCTTGTTCGTTTCAACTGTCCACTTGGATGAAACTTTCTTCGATATACATTAGTTTTTATCAAACTTTCTCTGGAAGTACAAATGATGTATCCTCTATTGCTGACTGAAATTAGAATTGATTATCATCATCATCATCATCATCATCATCATCATCATCATCATCATCATCATCATCATCATCATCATCATCATCATCATCATCATCATCATCATCATCATCATCATCATCATCATCATCATCATCATCATCATCATCATCATCATCATCATCATCATCATCATCATCATCATCATCATCATCATCATCATCATCATCATCATCATCATCATCATCATCATCATCATCATCATCATCATCATCATCATCATCATCATCATCATCATCATCATCATCATCATCATCATCATCATCATCATCATCATCATCATCATCATCATCATCATCATCATCATCACCATCATCATCATCATCATCATCATCATCATCATCATCATCATCATCATCATCATCATCATCATCATCATCATCATCATCATCATCATCATCATTATCATCATCACTGTCATCATCATATCTACTTTTGTTTTTTCTTCTTGATCTTCATTTTTTTCGCATGTAGTGTGTTTTCTCCACTAACGTTTTGTTTAAGTGTCATTTCAGTTTTAACATTTTTATAGTCTGTGGGTAACACATTCTGTAATTTTTTAGTGTCATTCACAAGTTCATGTAAAGGTTCTGCTATGGGTTTAAATGTTTCCTCCAAACCATCAGTATTCTGAGTTTTGAGTTGTTTTAGTTCAGAAAATTTTTTTACAGCTTTTCGACTTTTGGTTAATTGAGCTAAAATCTTTTGATTCATTGTAATTCACATTCACTCAAGCTGTTAGAACTGAAACGGTTATTTCACTCTACTGGTTGTAAATGGACTGTGAACTAATTGACAATTCATAAGCATATATAGCTGTAATAATTTTAATTAAAAACAAGTAAGAAAGCTACAGTCGAGAGTTCTCGACCGTATGATACCCGCAACCCATTTCGAGAGAAAACAAAAAGCTTGAATGATATTTTAACAAAAAATATACCACCGAATATACTAAAATTTGGAGTTATACGCGATTTACATAAAAAAAACTTGACTTGTTCTAGATTAATGCTTATTGTGGGCGAAGGGGGCGTGGCATCCAACTTTTGAAATAAACTTGATCTGCGTAAGGTATGAAGGAAACTTTTTGCCAAATTTGGTGTCTCTATATCTTATAGTCTCTGAGATCCAGGTGTTCATACGGACAGACAGACGGACAGACGGACAGACGGACATGGCTATATCATCTCGGCTGTTGACGCTGATCAAGAATATATATACTTTATGGGGTCGGAGATGCCCCCTTCTGCCTGTTACATACATTTTCTGTTGGCACTAAGTCATAATACCCTTCTATCCTATGGGTAGCGGGTATAAAAAACCACATTTTTTTTTTATTTATACTTCATAATCATTTTATTAAAATCAATTTGTAATATAAAAATTATAAATTTGTTTTAAGATCAAAATCTATGTTGTCATCTTCTCTTCTGGTAAGTATATATTTATTTTCCTTGACCAGCTCCAGGATGATCTCTTCAATCGCATTGAATCGAGGAGGGAGGAAAACGAAATGGTTCTCCAGCTCAACCATCACGTTGGTGCCAAACTTTCCTTTTACCTTTTTTGCTTTCATGATATTATATGGTGTGTTGATGAGCAGCTTCTTGATGTGAAGTTTACTCTTCACTTTAAGCGAGTTGAAGGCGCTCTTCACTCGGTCCTCATTGGCCTTCAAAAGATCTTCATTGATCTTCAAGAGATCATTGTTGATCTTCAAAAGGTCATCAAATTCCTCTGGGTTGTGTTCATAAAATGGTTTCTGGGATATTTCCATTTCCGTGAGATCAATCGTGTTGGATGCGGTGTTCTCCTTGTTGGGCACATTTTATGATGCTTTGGGTGTTGGTTGCTGGTTGCTGAGATCGTAGAGGCTGATTGCTGATGCTGCCGAGATTGTTGCTGTTCACTGAATGATATTTTCCTTCGAGGAGCTCGTTGATTTTGTACCCAGTAACAACATACACCACCGATTGTGGTGTGGGGAACATGGGCATCTTACAAGGGAATATGTCCCATGGAGTCTTCAAAGAAAACATATCGCATATCAAGTTGGATTGTATACAAACTGAATCTAAAACTGATCTCTTGCCAATTTATATTAGATGTTTGTGTAAGCCAGGTCGAATATAAATAGCTGTTTGTGTAAACCAGGTCTGTTACCATTAGCTGTTTGAACCGACCAGGTCTGATATCAATAGCTGTTTGTGAAAACCAGGTCCGATACCATTAGCTATTTGAACCGACCAGGTCGGATATCAATAGCTGTTTGTGTAAACCAGGTCTGATACCATTAGCTGTTTGAACAGAACAGGAGTGTTGGTAATAGCTGTTTGAACAGAACAGGTCTGTTGGTAATAGCTGTTTAAGACCAGTTATATCATGAAAATAAAAAGCTGAAAATAAAAACTCAAAATAAAAGCTTAAATAAAAGCTGAAATAAAAGTTGAAAATTAAAGCTAAAGTTCTAAAAATCCAATATTAATATAAAACACCTTCTTAATTAAACAATTTTGATTTGTTTTAAAGATTTTTTTATTTTAAAATTTTGTTGTTTAAATATATACATATATATTATATATATTATTTTTAAAAAAATACAAATTTGAAAAATAAAAATAGCTGAAAAATCGAAGTTCCAAAAAATTCTGAAAATACAAGCTAAAACACCTCCCTAATTAAAAAATGTTGTATTGTTTGTATATATTTATAATTTTATTTAAAATTTATTTTTTTATTATAATACAGTCCCACGCATATCTGGGTCCCCCTCAATGTCTTTTAAGAGGGCATGTAAGTCCTCATGGGTTACCATATTGTTGGATGTCAACGGGTCGAGGAGGTTAAAGACACTTGTATCAATGAACTCCTCCTCCTGAGATTCAGTTGAATCTTCCTCCATTTGCATAGTTATTGGTAGGTTGTCTATCAACCTCCACAAAAGGTTGAAATTGTTGATGTTCTCGAAGTTGTTTGTGCTGTTGACGCATTCCATGTTGATGTTGGGTTGATGTTTTTATACCCGCTACCCATAGGTTAGAAGGGTATTATAACTTAGTGCCAACAGAAAATGTATGTTACAGGCAGAAGGATGCATCTCCGACCCCATAAAGTATATATTCTTGATCAGCGTCAACAGCCGAGACGATATAGCCATGTCCGTCTGTCTGTCTGTATGAACACCTGGATCTCAGAGACTATAAGACATAGAGACACCAAATTTGGCAAAAAGTTTCCTTCATACCCTACGAAGATCAAGTTTATTTCAAAAGTTGGATGCCACGCCCCCTTCGCCTACAATAAGCATTAATCTAGAAAAAGTCAAGTTTTATTTTATGTAAATCGCGTATAACTCCAAAAGTTCTTTGTGTAATGATGTGTAACCCATCTGCGCTTGATAAACCCTGTAATTTTGGTACAGATCGGATAAGTTGAACAAAAGTTATTTGTTAAAGTAATTATCAAAATAGTTGCGCCCAATGAATATGGACGTTTTAAGTGTGTGAATGACCTAGAGATATCAAATTTGGTGACAGTAATCGTGTATGTCTGACGCAGATCAAGTTTGTTTTAGATTTTTGCCACGCCCCTTTCCGCCCCAAAAAACAGGAAAAACTGTAATAATGGACCTAGAGCATTGAATTTGGGTATGCATAATAATAATCGTAGTCTTAATGATTCCTGTAAATTTGGTTGAAATCGAATGAAAAATAAGGAAGTTGTTAATGAATCAATTTTATATGCAAAATTCACTTGCAGCTGCTCGCGCTTCGTTTGTTTGGTTGACAGTGTAACCATGTCAGTATTGTGATGCAGCATAAATTTTGCTACACACAAAGAACCCACTGCGCGCCGACCAAAACAAAAGAAACCCAGAAGAGAAACTAACAAAGGCCAAAACTAGTGAATTATCGGCTACCCGCCGATAATTTATTATCGAATAAATATACTAGCAGCGGTCACGTTGATCAACACTATTTAGCGGCACTCAATATATACCAGCTACTGCTGGTGCTGGTATATATTGAATGGAAACGATGAATTATCGTTGACCACGATCGTTATCGAAAAAAAGGGCACACCACAAGAAAACGAAGAGGTGAACAATTTGACGAGCACGTGTGGAGACAGAAGGAATCGAATTGGAAAAAAAAGGAAAAAAAGAATAACCACGAAGACGACACCGACACCGAAACGGACAACGAGGGACAACACGAGACAGAAGTGCACCGACACCCGCAGCGGGAGCAACAACACGCACAACAACGCCAGTGCCGCCGCAGCAACAGCGCAGCCCCGCCAGTGCCGTAGCAACAACAGTAGCGCCGCGCCGGTGCCGCCACAGCAACAGTACAGACGCGCCAGTGCCGCCGCAACAATAGTGCAGCTACGACAGTGCCGCCGCAACAATAGTAGCGCCGCGCCAGTGCCGCCGCAGCCACGCCAGTGCTGCCGCAACAACAGTACAGCTACGCCAGTGCTGCCGCAGCAACAGCGCAGCTACGCCAGTGTCGCCGCAACCGTACCAGTGCCACAGCAACAACAGCACAGACACACCAGTGCCGCAGCAGCGACAGTAGCGCCGCGCCAGTGCCGCCGCAGCAACAACACAGACGTGCCAGTGCCGCCGCAGCCACGCCAGTGCTGCCGCAACAACAGTACAGCTACGCCAGTGCTGCCGCAGCAACAGCGCAGCTACGCCAGTGTCGCCGCAGTACCAGTGCCACAGCAACAACAGCACAGCCACACCAGTGCCGCAGCAGCGACAATAGCGCCGCGCCAGTGCCGCCGCAGCAACAACACAGACGTGCCAGTGCCAGCGCCGCAACAACAAGCACAGCTTGGGTTGCTCCATATGTTTGTGGTGCGAGCATGCGAAGGTAGTTTGATCTTAATAGCGGGTGACGCTTGTTAACTACTCCCCCCTCAAGATCGTGGCCGTCCTCGGTACCCTCTAGTTTTAAAGGGACATGTCTCCTGTGGCAGTATTGTTGAATGACAACTGCTCCGCAAAAAACAATGCTGACGCCAACTCCAATAATGAACCAAATTTTTTGGCGATCCTCCTGACTCGACCCTTTCTCTTAGTTGCTGAATGAAATTAATATTTTGTTCGTTCATCCGGTGTAGTGACGAGAGGCTGAGGATTTGGTCATGTCCAGTGATATTGAGGAGTGGAGAGGCAGGATTGCTAGGCGTCTTGTGCATATAGGCGTTGTGGTTCACGTACTTGGTGTTGTTGATCACCGATTCACGTTCGATCTTGACGAGGTGTGTTCCTTCCAGAGACAACAGGGCCACCGTCGATGCTGACTTTAGCACGTTGTTCATTAATGACTATCATTCCCTTCTCCAACAGCGTAATCGGTAATAGGTCCGTCGGTTGCGTGCGGCAGTTGGCCAATCATCCGGAATGTATTTCGCGGGCGCAGCTCTCTTGCATTGCTATCTTGCAGAACGTCGCGTAGTTAGTGCGCTCGAAGTTGTTGACAGCAATGATTCCATCGTCACACTCGGCGAC
The DNA here is from genome assembly GCA_035045625.1 of Drosophila formosana. Taxonomy (NCBI): domain Eukaryota; kingdom Metazoa; phylum Arthropoda; class Insecta; order Diptera; family Drosophilidae; genus Drosophila; species Drosophila formosana. The sequence goes on along the minus strand of JAWNOW010000556.1, from coordinate 207,810 downwards.
TATGCTATCTAAGATTTTACAAGATTTCTTAATTTTAGGGTACTTAACTAACACGTGTATTTCATTGACGGATTGAAGGACCTTAGGTTAGGTTAGGTTAGGCAGGCAGCTCGACCGGAGTCGAGAGCACCCGGAGACCATATGGTCCATTGTGTTGCCTGATCTGTGTGGACTGTGGGAATATCTTGTTCCTTTTAAAGTTTAAGAGCTCGGTTGTTCGCTTGGGACTATATCTTGGCCAGAGTGCTTTTGACACCTCGCAGCCCGATGATGCTGCCCAGTGTCTCTCAGCCGCCGTTCTCATGGAACAATTAAGTTCCGATAGCACGTGCTGAATAGGTCTCTTTATATCGTCCGCGAGAGTTTCTGATGACGCTGATCCCAGCCGAGCACATTCATCAGCCGCCTCGTTACCTGGTTCTCCCATGTGCCCAGGTACCCAGACAAGTCTGATAGAGTGTAGTTGGCATAGGTTCAGTGACATCACTGTGTCTCGGCTTAGTTTACTCTTAATGGTGTTCGATGCGAGTGCTTTTATCGCTGATTGGCTGTCGACATAGATGGACACTTCCCTCGGGCTCCCGGCCAGTGTCCGTATCAACTTGGTCGCTTACCAAACAGCGTAAATCTCCGCTTGAAACACACTACACCAGTCAGGAAGACGAAAGGAAAGCTTGGTTGCAAGGTCTTCGGAGAAGACCTCCGATCCGGCGCCTTTTGTCGTCTTTGATCCGTCTGTGTAGATTGACAACTCAGTCTGCCTCAAAGGAGATTCCTGTTGCCAATCGGTCTGTCAGGGAATACAGATGTAAATCTGTTATCCCACTTATGTTCTGGTACCCAGTAGTCGTTCTCAGCCACAGTCAGTTCTACTGTACGTAGAATGGAGTTGTGACCTGCATCAGGCTTAAGGAGGCATTGGGCGTGAAGCTTGACCGCACTTGCTGCCACGTGCTTGAGGAAGACTCCGATGGGCTCCAGATTTAACATTACATCCAGCGCTGCTTGGGGGGTAGAACGAATACATCCTGTTATTCCCAAGCATGCTAGTCTCTGGACTTTGCGGAGATTGTTTAGATAGGTGTCGGTGTGTCCCGCATCCCACCATACAAGAGCCCCGTACGTCAGTATAGATCTGACAATTGCAGTGTAGAACTAGTGAAGGATATACGGTTGCAATCCCCATCCTTTACCAAAGGTCTTTTTGCACACAAAGAAGGCTTGTAACGCTTTCTTCATCCTTTCCTCCGAGTTTCTCCTTCAGGAGAGTTTGGAGTCCAGGATTACTTCAAGGTACTTTGCCTCCTTTGATAACTTGAGCTCTGTGCCTCCCAGTGACGGAAGCTTGAAGCTCGGTATCTTATATTTTCGAGTGAACAGAACTAGTTCGGTCTTTTGTGGGTTGGCCCCAAGACCGTTGTGTTCTGCCCATCGCAGAGTTTCGCTCAGTGCGGCGTTCAGTAGCTCACTGACTGTTGGCAGGAATCTGCCAGTTACCATTAGAACCAGGTCGTCCGCATAAGCAGTCACTCTGCAGCCCTTATACTTCAGTTTAAGAAGAAGGTCATTAAGGACAATGTTCCACAACAAGGGGGATATCACACCCTCTTGCGGGGTGCCCCTGGTTGCCCTTCTCCTGATAGTTGAGGCGCAGAGTTGGGCGTTTATCATTCTTTGGCGAAGCATGCTCCTGAGCCATCGAGTGATTGTCGGGTGTGAGCCTATGTTGACAAGTGCTGCCGTTATAGACTCGATCCTGACATTGTTAAAGGTACCCTCTATGTCGAGAAATGCCGCTAACGTAAACTCTTTCCTTTGCAGTGTGCCTTCAATTGTGCTAACCACCTCGTGCAAAGCCGTCTCTACTGATCTACCTTTGAGGTAGGCGTGTTGGGACTTGCTAAAAATGTGAGGTGTTAGCTTACTTCTGAGATGAAGGTCCAGAAGTCTCTCTAGTGTTTTCAATAAGAACGATGAGAGACTTATGGGCCTATAGTCTTTTGCTGAGCAGTGGTTTATCTATCCTGCTTTGGGAATGAATGCCACCCTCACTTCTCTCCAGGTTTTTGGAATGTATCCTGTAAGGAGACATCCCCTGAAGATTTCTAATAGCCATTGCGACAGATGTACGCATACCATCTGTAACAAGACCGGTCTGATGTCATCCAGTCCTGCTGATTTGTAGGGGTGGAACGACTTGATAGCCTAGATTATCTTCTCAGTGTTGACAATTTCGTCAATTAGGACTTGACTCTCATTAAGCGCGTTTCCCTCCGGCAAGCCACTGATGTGAGAGGTGGGGACCCCATTCTCGTCTTCAGCTTGTGTGCAGCCTGGAAAGTGTGCGTTTATGAGGAGTTGCAGAGAATCCTGACTATTTTGAGCGAATGTGCCATCCAGGTTGCAAAGCAGCCCCGGTGTGGCTAGATCTTTCGCCAACAACCTTCGAAGTCTGGACGCTTCAGTGGTGTTGGGTAGTTCCTCGCAAAATTTAGACCATGAGTCTCTTTTTGCCCTTCTGATTTCCTTCTTGAAGGTCTTGAGACTGTTATGGTAGGCATTCCAGTCTACCTGGCAGTTTCCGTCTTTTGCTCTGTTGTAAAGCTTCCTCGTTTCCTTTCGTATCTGGCCGAGTTCCGGAGTCCACCACTTGTTGCGGTTTGACTTCGGTGGACGGCTGATTGGGCAGGATTTGATGAAGGCCTTACATAGAGTATCTGTGACATTCTGGGTCGATTCCTCCAACTTGTCTGGGTTGTCTAGCCTTCCCACTGGGTGGTTGGGAATAGATTCCATAACAAGCTTGGAGTATTTGCCTTTCGTGGGTTCCTGAAGGGCGCCTTTGCCTCTCTGGACCATTCAACTTCGAACACTATCCTGTAATGATCCGAAAAGGAGCATTCCGTGGATACGTGCCAGTCTACTACGGAGAGGGAGTCGCTGTTGGTCGCTAGAGTTAAATCTATAACCTCGGCTCGGTTCTTATTGCGGAAGGTGTGGTGGCTACCCCGATTACACACATTAAGATTAGTGAGCATCACGAATTCAAGCAGCGACTTCCCTCTCTCGTTGGTGTCTTTACTCCCCCAAAAGGTATTGTGGGCATTGGCATCACACCCAAGGATTAGATCCGTGCCCTCTTTCTGCGCATGCTGAATGAGAGCTCGACTACTTTCCGATGGTGGATCCTTTTCTTCATACGGGAGATATGCTGAGGCTAGGTAAAGATTGGGTCCGTTCCTACGCTCGCATAGCGCTACCGTCAAGTCCCTGTTGCTGTAAATGGAAGAGAAGAGCACATTAAGTCCGGTTCTTACCACGATACAGGTTCTGGACTTACCCACAGTTTTCGGGACAAGGAGATGGTATCCGCGAGCCCCCAACCCACAAATCCTTTCACCTACGATCCAGGGTTCTTGGATGAGAGCCACATCCACCCTCTCCTTGTCCATCCACCGTAGTAGGTCTGTGGTAGGAACCCTCGAGTGGTGCAGATTAATCCGCACTACCCGAATTCTCTACGGTCGACCTAGCATATCCGCGCCCAGCGCCTCCAGGAACGATTGCCCGAACGCAACCCATTCCCATCTTCAGCCGGCCTTGCTTACTAAGGAGTTGGCTCTTGGACTCCGGACCAATGCTGATCCAGAGATCCTTGCCGTTTCCTTTGTCTCGGGCGAGACCTCGTTTGATCGTCCAATCCGCTGTGTGACAGTCCGCATTCTGGCTTTTGATCAATATAAGGGTGGTTCGATCCTCCCGAATGGGAGGTGGGATCCAGACCTTAATGATCGTCCGCTCAGGAATTTGGTCTACAGGTACGACGTCAATTCTTGCTCCTGGCCACGGCGCTTCCAACTTCAGCAGTGTGTCTTTGAGGAATCGCAGGGGCTCCTCGTTGGCACATGCCACCACTTTGACACCCTTGTACCAGTTGATGCCATCAAACTCTGCCACGAACGGATTCTGCGTTCTAGTGATGGCATCAGCAATCCCCTGGTCGATTAACCCTTCCAGGATAAGCCAGTTATCAACAGAAAGCTTCCCATCCGGTTTGCTTCTGACGATGATAGCTACCTATAGCTCCGGTTTCGTGCTTAAGCTGGCCAGGATGCCCCCTGGACACACCCGCTTGCTCTCAGAAGCCTTCGCCGAGTCATCCGACCTCTGCCTCTTACTGACAGGTGGGTTGGCCTTTTTCGGTAGCTTGCTCACCGTTCTCTCCTTTCCAGGAGGTGTGGCTTTTGCAAGCTTACCCGGTGCACTCTTTTTCCCTTCTAAAGGTGACTTGGGTTTCTTTGGTTCCACCAACTTCGACGTGGAAGGTTTGACTTCCTCCGTCGGGTTGGCTACGGCTACTGCCTGAATCCCTTGCTCACCTTGGCACCGTACACTCCTACTCGGTGCAGCGGACTGAGTGTTGCTGGACATGCCAGCGAGCCTCAAGTACCCCCTCACGTTGTATTCGTGCTTCTTTCGCAGTTTCCTCTGACGCTCGTTCAACGACTCTGGGTTGCGGCCTTCCAGTCCCTTAAGGAACTTTAGAGAGCTCTTGTACACTGAGCGTTGTTTGCGCTTGAGGTTTGCGCCTTCCTTGTTGGATGGTCCCTGGACTACTGTCACTTCGTCTTCATCAGTGCTCGATGACTCATCCAACGGCATCCTCGATAGCGCAAGCGCTAGCTCGGACTCCGTCATCGATGAGCCTGTAAGCAAAGACTCCGACTCCGTGGCAGCTGTTTCCAGGTCCACACCCTCCTGTCGATGGAGTTTGTCCACTCCACCGTCGTGACCACTGGCGACACGCAGAGAGGATATCTCCTCCCCGTGCCCGCCGGTGGTAGCGGTCACACTTCCCACCGACGTTTGGGCTGACATCCCAGACCGAGTTGACGCCTCTAATACATGCTCCATACTGAATCCGAGGATTCATGGTGCATTTTATACTTGCTGCCAAGTACCTCTGACCTCTCTAAAAAGCTTGGGCCCAGTCCCTTAGCTAGAAACTGCAAGGTCTCATGAGCGAGCAAGTGATGCTGACATCTCTCGGTCGCCCGAGACGATGCAGTATCCATTGCCCAGCCGGCACCCTCGTGGAGGGTTCAGTCAGAGGATTTTCGCCAGACAAAGGAAGGACCTTAATAGTCGATGCTTCAATCGGACTAACTACAGGTGTGTCTATTGTATGTTCCGCCAAAAACATCAAATAGTTATTATCAAAAATGGTTGGATTCACTATGTTTGATTTGGCCAAAGTAATTGTTAGTATCAAATTTTGGATTTCTGTTATTAACATTCTGTTTCTGGCCAGAAGGGCCTCGTATAAGTGAGGAGTGTCGACAAAATCTTTCTGTTTGTTTTTAATAATTTGATTGATGGTGTCAGTTAACTTATTAATTTGCTTCTGTGTTTCTGAATTTATTAAAACCTGTCTATTGTTTGAATCAATTAGCTGGGATTCTGTTATTTTGATTCTTTCAAGGTCTGCGGCATCAGAGGTGCCTGCGACCACCTTGAGTGCTGTACCCAAGAAATCTAGGCTTCTGGCTATCTTATGGTGTATTTTCAAAACTGATAAAAGACTCTTGATGTGGTCTGTATCGACCTCTAACAATTTTCGCATGTGTGATTGCGGAAATAGTTTGGATAAATTTTCGGTGTTCTTTGTAATTGCAACAAAATCGGACAAATTACTAGTGTGTTTTAAATAATCCCTCTGCTCCCATACTAACGCGTCCCCATCTATTATGGGTATATAGTTGGAATGCGAGTAGTCGGTAATCCGAGCATTCGCTGATACTGCTATAAGTAGGATCGCGCCAACATTCCTGTAAGATAAAAAAAGACAAATATAAAATATTGTGCTTTTTACTCTATTACTAATCTAATTTTGGTGCATGGGGTTATACAATGTTGTCCTTATGGACCACCCGCCCCTTTACAAGAACAGACGTTCCCAGGTCTGCTTGTATCTCTCCTTCAGAGCACAAAGAGGACAACTTGTTTCCAAGCCTTTTGTTGTTTTTTAGGTACATTTTCTCACCCACCTCGAATACCCTATTCTGTCTACTAGGATTACATCTGTCGCTATTGTTTTCCTGTGCCTTCGTAATTTTTTCTTTAACGGTTCGCCTGATGTCGCTAGACTCCGAATGTATGATCTCTATAGGTTTTTTACCGGTAACCGAGTGAAGTTTTTTATTGTACTCTACCGTTGCCCTCATTACCAGTTCAATTGTATCATCGATTTTCTTGTCTAATTTTGGACATCTCGCGATTTCGGCTAAGGTGCTATGAAAACGTTCTATCTGCCCATTTGAACTGCTGTGGAGTGGGCGTGCGTTCACGACATTTATATTGTAGTTATTTTTGAGAAGTGACGTTATAGTTTCCTATTTGAAAGCTGGCTAATTGTCGCAATAAACAGATTTAGTGTTTGGAAATAAGTTTATCAATTCCAATATAGGGGTTTTTACGTCCACTATCGTGCGAGACATTATTGGCTGAACCACTGCGAATTTAGAGAACTTGTCTATGCAAGTTAGAAACTGTTTTTTATCTGTGTTGACAACATCGATGTGAAGCATTTCCCCGGGGTAGGAAGGAATTAGTGTTATACCAAGCTCTTGCTTTTTGGGGTGCCTATCGTACTTTGCCTTGATGCACACCTTGCAATTAGCGACAATCTCTTTGGCTAGCTTGCTCATTTTTGGAAAATAGTAATCGCAAAGGATTTGTTTAGTATTTTCCTGGGCAGCTCTGTGAGCACGATTGTGTTCAGCAGTGATTATTTCTCTTTGTTCCTTTTTGTCCGAGATATCAGCTACTAAATTCTTGCGTAATTCTTGCAATGCCAGAACTTTGTTGTTGGGAAATTGAACACGACTTGATGTTGAGAACTGGCCAGTATTGGTAAGTCGCAGTAGACCGCATTCACGACATTTGGGTTAATTACCTCCTTAAGTGTCTCAAAAAGGTCACCTTTATCAGTGAAATTTATTAAATGGCGAGTTTTACTGCCGAAAAGTATAAAATAGCGTTTTAAAGGAAAACGTGCTTCTTCTACGATTATTTGATTCCTAAAGCAATTTAAAGGCTTGTCTGTCGTTTTAACCGTATAGGTTAGAGGTTTCCAGATACCGCAAAGGTTAAAGGCTGATGATCGGTAAATATTTGTATCTCTTTGGTGCCGTACAAAAAGTTCTGTAACTTGCCAAGTGCCCATACAATTGCCAGCAACTCACGCTCGTTTGTAGCGTAATTTAACTCGCACTGTTTTAAGGTTCGCGAGATCATTGTAATGGGTCGGCCCTTTTGAGACAAAACAGCTCCGATGACACTTGCAGAGGCATCGGTGGTAAGGTCGAACGGTTGTTTAAAATTGGGGTACTTGAGGGTGACATCTTCTGATGCTAAAATATTCCTCAATCGTTCAAATGCATCGCGTTGTGATTCGTTAAACTCAACAGCGACATTAGGGGTCCTGTGTTTGCTAACCGTTCCGTTTTCCCCTTTCAGAATATCTGCTAAAGGCCTGGCAATTGGGGCAAAATCCTTTACGAATCTCATATAGTAACTTGCCAACCCTAAAAATGACCTGAGGCTGTAAAGATTTTTGGGTTCAGGGTATTCCTGTATGGCTCTGACCTTTTCGGGATCAATTTTGGCTCCACCTTTGGTCACTATAAAACCTAGGTACTCGACGCTTTGCTTAAATAATTTGGTTTTCTCTTGAGAGACTCTCATATTCGCATCGCTTAAGCACTTTAGTACTGTGTCGATGTGCCGAACATGATCAGATTCGTTTTCGGAGAAAATTATTACGTCATCTACAAAGACGTAACATATTTTCCCGATTTGTTCTCTAAGAACTTCATCTATGGTTCTCTGAAAGATGCTTCCAGCATTTTGAAGACCAAAGGGTAGGCGACAGAACTCATATTTTCCGCCGTTTATCGAAAATGAGGTCTTCTCGCGGTCTTGTTCCGCCAAAGAGATTTGATGGTACCCTGATTTCAAATCAAGGGTAGTGAAAAATGTTGCCTTTCCTATATTCGCAAGAATCATGGGAATGTAAGGCATTGGGTAATGGTCCGGGATCGTTATTTCATTCAATTTCCTAAAGCCGATTACCAAACGTTTATTTCTGTTACGGGGACTTTGATGGTCTAATTATACCATCCTTCAGTAGCTGTTTGATTTCGTTGCTTATGAAATCTGCCACACCCATAGGATGTGGGTACAACTTTGAATACACAGGTTCATTGTCTTCTGTACGGATAGTGGCGACGACAGAAGTGTTAAAGGGTAGTGCCTCGTTAGAGGTCGAAAATACCTTCAGTCTTCCTAATATCATCTTTTTAAATTCCTTTTTAATGGAATTTGGCACTACTATGTCATTCACATCTGTGAAGTTCACGCTGTCACAGTTTTGGTACTGAAGCTTTTCCGATGTATTCTTGTACTCTAGGGTGTTATTGCTTAAGTTCAATGTTACTCCTGCTTCCGTTAGGGGGTCGAAGCCTATGATGGCATCGAACGCACTAAGCATGTCTAGTAAGAAAAATGGGGAAATTTTATGAAAAATGGACATCAAACTTATGTTTTTGATTTCACTGGAGCCGTGTATTGAGCTCACGGTGAAAGACTTGTCGACTGGAATTACGTTCTTTAGCTCCTTTACGGGCTTTACGTAATTCTTCGCCGCCCCGGTGTCTATTAGGATTTTTGTTTTTCCCAGCCATCTGCCGTTCGATGACGGGTAGCCGGGAGCTTTCACTAAAAAATTCAATGAGTCATTCACGCAGGCTAAGTCGCTATCATCATCTATGTTACTAACTGCGTTCTCGGCTACATTCCAATAGTTCCCTTCCGAGTCGGCATGGGCATTCTGAACTACCTGATTTACTCGCTGTCGCCTTTGGCCAGTCATTCGCTCAGACGAATTTTGCCTCTTCCCAGCTGGTGGGCTATTGTTTGCTTGCTGTTGTTTACCAAAGTTGGTGGGTTGCTTAAATTTAGAGGACGAATCTGTTTCCATAGGCTCAGACGCTTGGCCTTGGTCTTTCCTATTCTGTTGGAAATTTGTGTTGTTATTCTGCCGCTTGGTGAAAAGGGTGTTTTTCTCGTAGCCACGCTCATCTTTACTACCTTTTCCTTGTTTGGAATGGCAGCGGGACTTATTGGCTTCCGCCGCCTGGGCTTTTCCTCCAGCGTTTTGGCATACGAAGACAAAAACATGCTTCTTTCTATGCTGGACTCTGCCTTATTCGCTAGCGCTAGCGCAGACGGCGGGTCTTTGGGTTGGGCTGGAAAAACAACGGCTTTTAATGGTTTCTTTAAACCGGAAATAAACGCGTGCAGTGCATCAGCCCTTACCTCTCTGTTCATTAAGTCAGCGCCTACTTGGTCGTGTGACATAATGATTTTGTTTGTTACTAGGGTCAGTTTCTTTTCGACCTCATCATAATAGTCCATCAGGCTCAAATCGCCCTTACGGACCATCTCAAGCGCTAGCCGCAAAGTACGCAATGATGTGCGATCTGCGTATGTGCAATCTAGTCTTGCTATAATTGCATCGAAATTAAGCACTGTGTTGTGTGAGACTAACAATGCCCGTGCGGGCCCTCTGAGTTTGTTCCTAATTATAGTAACAGCTTGATAATGCAAAGTGCTACCATTGTATGGCCTAAAGAGCTCGTAAGCGTCGTTGGCAGGCTGCCGCCATGCCACGTATTCGTCTTGGGCTCCGTTAAACTCTGGTAAAGACTTTACAATGTCTAAGGGAATGTCGCACCTGATTTCTGGGTTCACAGAAATTCTCTCAAAGACGTCTATCTGGGGAGCATCGACACGTAAATTGCTAATCTGATTCTCGACAGATTGAATACGCGCTTGAAAGACTGCGTCCTGACGTGTCAACGCCGCTTCAACTGCAGCTGTTAAGCTAAGGCCTCAACTTGCTATTGGGCACTGTTGGCTATAGCTTTCTTGGTGGGAAGTGTTACCCTCTTGATCAGAATCCCAGCCTTCTTCACTATCGTATTCTACTTTAACCTCTCTGTGTACCCTTGGCCAACTCATCATCCAATGATACACTTTTCACTTATTCGTCTGACTTTCCTATTATTTGAAATCGGTTATACGCAAAACTGTTTTAATGTAATTGCTACTTTATTTGTTTTAGTATATGATGTTAGCTTAGTTTATTTTGGCCAGATCAATCACTTTCACCACTATTCGTTTTAAAATTTGGGTTTTGATGTTTTTAGCAGAACTTTCATGTTACATTCAGTGTGTGCGTGAGTTCTTAGTATTTTGTTGGGCGCCAATTATGTCCTGTGGATCCGTCCACCGTAGCTTCTCGTATCCAATTGAGTACTTCTAGATTTGTATCGCGTAGTTCCTTGAATATACTGGTGGACGATTAGGGTGGAGAGTAAACTGGCCTCGGCCTCGGGCTCAGACAATAATAATAATAAAGATATATGATTTACGGCAACTGCCGGAGTACGACATTTATTGGCTGCTTATCGTTCAAGTGCTATGTTCAAGACTTTGCTCGTTTGATGCAAATGTAAAACTAAAACTTATGAAGCACTAAGAAGTACCGTCGTAGCTAAGCGTGGCCAGTGGACTCTCCAATAATTCCGTTAATGCTCGCTCAGCAAAATACGTCATAAGCACGAAGTTCTGCATTGCGGCATACGATCTGTTGCATGCGCGTGGGTTGCTCCATATGTTTGTGGTGCGAGCATGCGAAGGTAGTTTAATGTTATTAGCGGGTGGCGCTTGTTAACTTATATACAAAAAAAAAAAAAACAAATTTCAGTATATTTGGTATATTATTTGTTAAAATATCATTTAAGTATTTTGTTTTCTCTCGAAATGGGTTGCGGGTATCATACAGTCGAGCACACTCCGACTATAGCTTTCTTACTTGCTTTTAAAAAGAATACAGCGGAAACCAATCAGTCTATTGCTGATTTATTACATATAGATCTCAAAACAATGGATTGGGTTATCCGTATCAGATAAGTTACGCACATTGCATTTTTTAACCCTTATTTACTAAAAGCTACTATTAAATAATTTAAAGATTCCAAAGCCTGTATTTTCACCAGGGCCAGATCGAGTTCCAGCATGTGTGCTTAGGCATTGTGCTTTTTTAATGCCTTTATACATTATTTTTAAATTGTCAACTATTCACTCACTATTACTACATAAGCTTTATCTCTTGGGATTTCCCAATAACTTAGTTATCTGGATATATAGCTATTTAAATTTCAGAGCCCATGAAGTGTATTTTAACGGATTAGTCTCCAAGTCTGTTAAGGTCACTTCCGATGTACCTCAAGAGAGTCACCTTAGCCCCTTTTTATTTACATTATTTTTTTACATCCGTTATTAAATTTTTTCGTGTGTTAATGTGTGCCGATGATGTCAAGACGATAAACATCAGTTGATACTCAATCTTCCAATCTTGGTGTCAAATAAACCTGTTAAATCATATTTGCTACAAATGTAACGTAATGGCTATTTACAGGCGTTTGCCTTTTAACAATACTTATTTTCTATATGAAAAACCTCTTGAGCGTATTGAATCTGTTAAAGATCTAGGTATTCTGCTCGATCCCAAACCTAATTTTGACAAGCACATCTTGGCTATAACAAATCGTGCAATAGGTTTCCTGGGTTTCACTAAGCGTTGGTCGAAAGAATTTAATGATCATCTCTTCATTACACTTCTCTTGTTCGACCAATTCTTGAATATGTCTCTTATATTTGGTGTCCCCAATTTTAGGTTCATAAGAAAAGAATAGAGTCCGTACAAAACCAATTTATTTTGTTTGCTCCACTCCTTTACCTTACTATCGTAGTAGAGATTAACTTAAAAATCTTCCTTCCCTTTCTGATTTTTTTTTTTTTTGCATAAGCTTATTAGTGGTGGGATCGATTTCTCCGAACTGATTAGCCAAATTTAAGGCTCCGATCAGAAATACCTTTTAACTCCTTGTCCTTCTACTTTGTATTGAAAACCATGCTTTACATAACCCTTCCGCATTTCATGTTCTAACTATAACGATTATTATTCTATAATAAATAATGTCCTCTACATGCTTGGATTCGGTTTCTAGAATTTGTTCTAAATATATCATACAAAATGGAAATACAAAAATGGCATGTAAAAGGTGATGACAAGATTAAAATGAGTGCGCGGAAAAAATATATTCAGGAAAAAATGTGGAATGATATGGGTCTTCGAATAAGCGTACCAAAGCAGAATGGTAGCGGGAACAGCAACGACGGTAATACAGCAAGAAGAGCTTTTGCAAAGAGTGAACAACTATCATCCATAACCGGCTTTGACAAAACCCTTTTAAATAATTTTCACGTCATATTAATAGCAATTTCATGTAACTATTATATAGACTCTACAAAATTTCGATTTTTTTGTGAGAAAACGTTTTGTTTATATATGCATAAATACCCGTGGTACCCAATGTCACCAACAATTCACAAAGTATTAGTCCACGGTTTTCAAATAAATAATTCGACATTGATTCCACAAGAATGCTTATGCGAAAATGCTTCAGAAGCCCGAAATAAAATTTACAAAAAGGACCGACTCTCACACGCAAGGAAAAATAGTCGAATCAATACTATGACTGTCATTTTCCACAGGGCGATCGATTCCTCGGATCCGTTGCTATCTAGTGTCGGTTTAAGGGAAAGGGAACGGAAAAACACAATAAAACCAATTTCCAAAGAAGTATTAAGCCTTCTGGAGCTGCTGTCAACTGAGAACAACATCCCATTTGAAAAGGATTCCCAATCTGATTGCGATTCGGATGAGGATCTGAACGAAGGATGTTCTCTAATACTAGAAGAAGAAGAAGAAGATAATGTTTAAGACAAAACCCATATATAACATATACATACACATATATATATATAGATATTTAAGTCATTCCTGAAATAAATGTAAATATAACATATTGTTTGAATTCGGCGTCATACTCAATTTCTACTAATAATACAACGAATTGGTTTGTATGGGAGGCAATAGAGGGCGTGGTCGCACAGACTCAAAATTGTTTTTACATACTTATCTTTCTAAAAAAATACAATGTGCAAAGTTTGAGGTCTGTAACTCTATTTTTTTAATTAAAATGTTTAAAATGTTGAAGACAGATTTTGCGTTATATCCCTTAACTTCTAACGCCTTACTTACTTCTGCTGGTGCTAAATCAGACTCTATGCTCTTTAGTACTACTTGTAAGCCCTTGCTGTTTTTCAATTGGTACGTGTAGAAGTTCATTTTATTGTCGGTTAGATGCTTCGATAAAGCTCTATAATTATCTTCGGACTTCATTTGAACTTTTGTTTCATGGATTTTACCCCGTACAATGGGAATTATATGAAAGTTGTCCTTTCCAAGAAGGTCTTCAATTTTGTTAACAAGAGTTTTGGAGCTTTTTTGCCATGTATGTATGTATATTGGTGGTGGCTTTGGCTTCTTTTTAACATCTTCTTTGGCTTCATCCCAGAGGTCTGCTAGAATTTCAAACCTATTGGTGTTGAGCTTTTCGCTTGAAGATGCGCTGGAACTGTTACTTTTATTTTTGCATTCAACTTTAAAGGGCTTAACTTCCGTTTAATTTGTTTGTAACGATCCTTTACAGTCTGCACAAGCACCTAAAAAGTGGATTTTGAAGGAAAACGACTTAATGCTCCGCAAAGCACGATCATACGAGTCTCTAGGAAAAACACGGTTGTTCTTAAATGGCAAACAAACGGTGTATTGCCCAGAGCTAAGCCTAGATAATCCTTTTTGGAACAGCTGTTCGCAGAGTAAATCGTCATCTGTAGAACGAGATGTAAAGCCACAGCCATGGTCTATTTCCCACAATCGTATCACGATATCCGACAAACTTTCACCCTGCGACTGCTGAGTAGATTCCACACGAGCTACTGTTAAAGTAGACAACAGTGTGTCCTTGAAGTATAAATACATCCAGCTACGATCCAGCCGAGCCGCGTCTTCTGCCGAAATGGGAGGTCAGGTTAGGTAAAGCAGACAGCTCGACCGAAGTCGAGAGCACCCAGAGACCAAATGGTCCATTGTGATGTCTGATATAGATACTGTGCGAATAGAAGGTTTGTTGGGATGGTGGAGGAAAATTCTGATTATTTTATTTTGTCTGTGTGCTACTGGCCAGTCCTGCTGGGCTGCAGTAGCCCCTGGAACCAACCGGTAGAGTCAAGAAAAAGCGCCAAGTTCTCCATTCCAATATTCCCAAGACTGCCCAGTTCAACGAAGAAAGGCTTGCCCGGAAATTGTTTAGCATTTCTCGTCTTCAGCTTGTAAGCAGCCTGGAAGTGTGCGTTCATAAGGAGTTGTAAAGTTTCTTGACTGTCTTTAGCGAATGTGCCATCCAGGTTGCAAAGCAGCCCAGGTGTGGCTGGATCTTTCGCCAGAAACCTTCGAAGTCTGGACGCTTCAGTGGTGTTGGTTAGTTCCTTACGAAATTTAGACCAGGAATCCCTTTTTGCCCGTCTAATTTCCTTCTTGAAGGTCTTGAAACTGTGATGGTAGGCATTCAAGTCTACCTGGCAGTTTCTGTCTTTAGCTCTATTGTAAAGTCTTCTCGTTTCCTTCCGTATCTGACCGAGTCCCGGAGTCCACCACTTGTTGCGGTTTGACTTCGGTGGACGGCTGATTGGACAGGATTTGATGAAGGCCTTACATATAGTGTCAGTAACATTTTGTGTCGATTCCTCCAAATTGTCTGGGTTGTCTAGCCTTCCCACTGGGTGGTGAGTAATAGATTCCCTAACAAGTTTTAAGTATTTGACACAGTTTGCTTTTCGTGGATTCCTGAAGGGCGCCTTTGCCTCTCTGGACCATCCAACTTCGAACACTGTAATGATCCGAAAAGGAGCATTCCGTGGATACGTGCCAGTCTTTTACGGAGAGGGAGTTGGTCGCTAGAGTTAAGTTTATAACCTCTACTCGGTAATTGTTTGCGGAAGGTGGAGTGGCTACCTTGATTACACACATTAAGATTAATGAGCATCACGAATTCAAGCAGCGACTCCCCTCTCTCGTTGTTGTCTGTGCTTCCCCCAAAAAGTGTTGTGGGCATTATCATCACACCCAAGGATTAGATCTGTGCCCTCTTTCAGCGCGTGCTGAATAGGGTCTCGGATACTTTCCGACGATGGATCCTTCTCTTCATACGGGAGGTATGCCGAGGCCAGGTATATATTTGGACCGTTCCTTCGCTAGCATAGCGCTACTGTCAAGTCCCTTTTGCTGTAACTGGAAGAGAAGAGCACATTAAGTCCGGTTCTTACCACGAAACAGGTTCTGGACTTACACACAGTTTTCGGGACAAGGAGATGGTATCCGCGGGCACCAAAATCACAAAGTCTTTCACCTACGATCCAGGGTTCTTGGATGAGAGCTACATCCACCCTCTCCTTGTTCATCCACCGTAGTAGGTCTGTGGAAGGAACCCTCGAGTGGTGCAGATTAATCCGCCCTACCCGAATTCTATACGGTCGACCTAGCATATCCGCGCCCAGCGCCTCCAGGAACGATTGCCCGAACGCAACCCATTCCCATCTTTAGCCGGCCTTGCTTGCGAAGGTGTTAGATTTTGGACTCTGGACCAATGCTGATCCAGAGATCCTTGCCGTTTCCTTTGTCTCGGGCGAGACCTCGTTAGAGGTGGGATCCAGACCTTTATTATCGTTCGCTCAGGAATTTGGTCCACAGGGACGACGTGCAGTGTCTTTGAGGAATCGCACCTTGTACCAGTTGATGCCATCAAACTTTGGCATGAACGGATTCTGCGGTCGAGTGATGGCATCAGCAATCCCCTGGTCGATTAACCCTTCCAGGATAAGCCAGTTATCGATAGAGAGCTTCCCATCCGGGCTGCTTCTGTCGATTATGGCTACCTGTAGCTCCGGCTTCGTGCTTAAGCTGGCCAGGATGTCCTCTGGACATAACCGCTTGCTCTCCGAAGCCTTTACCGAGTCGTCCGGCCTCTCCCTCTTGCTGACAGGTGGGTTGGCCGTTTTCGGTTACTTGCTCACCGTTCTCTCCTTTCCAGGAGGTGTGGCAAGCTTACGGAGTGCACACTTTCTTCCTTTTGAAGGTGACTTGGGTTTCGTTAGTTCTACCAACTTCGCCGTGGATGGTTAGACTTCCTCCGTCGGGTTGGCTACGGCTACTGCCTGAATCCCTTGCTCACCTTGGCACCGTACACTCCTACTCGGTGCAGCGGACTGAGTGTTGCTGGACATGCCAGCGAGCCTCAAGTACCCCCTCACGTTGTATTCGTGCTTCTTTCGCAGTTTCCTCTGACGCTCGTTCAACGACTCTGGGTTGCGGCCTTCCAGTCCCTTAAGGAACTTTAGAGAGCTCTTGTACACTGAGCGTTGTTTGCGCTTGAGGTTAGCGCCTTCCTTGTTGGATGGTCCCTGAACTACTGTTACTTGTTCTTCGTCCGTGCTCGATTACTCATCCAACGGCATCCTCGCTGAGCCTGTGAACACAAACTCCGACTCCGTGGCAGTTAGTTCCAGGTCCACATCCTGTTGTCGCTGGAGTTTGTCGACTCCACCGTCGTGACCACTGGCGGCACGCAGAGAGGATTTTTCCTTCCTGTGCCCGCCGGTGGTAGCGGACACACTTCCCATCGACGTTTGGACTGACATCCCAGACCGAGTTGACTCATATGTCTTCACCTCCATGTTTGAATCCGAGGATTCATAATGCATTTTATACTTGCTGCCAAGTACTTCTCACCATGGTCCTGGACCTCAGCTTTCCAGAATATATCTAAAAAGCTTGGGCCCAGTCCCTTAGCTATAAACTGCAAAGTCTCATGAGCGAGCAAGTGATGCTGACATCTCTCGGTCGCCCAAGACGATGCAGTATCCATTGCCCAGCCGGCACCCTCGGGGAGGGTTTAGTCAGAGCATTTTTGTCAGCAGAAATGGGAGACTATCAACTAATTTATTCTGACCAAAGTTTAGAAGGCTATAGAATTAACCAGTACCAATGAGACGGACGATTCTTTGGCTTTTGTAGAAGAATGTATCAGCTTAGTAGATATTGATGGGAATGTTCCATTCTGCAGACCTTCTGTAGAAGTGACGATGATAACCAGTAATATTATTGGTAATTGCAGCAGAGAACGAAGTTTTGTACGTTGCGTTTCGAGATTGCAGTTTCATATCGATTTCGTTATCTGATGAGGCCCGATACTAATTTTCCTGAAGGTTGAACTTTAGGCTGAAGCAGTTTTGCGAAACGAGATGTAACTAAATTCAGTTGAGCTGCTGAATCAAGTATGGCTCGACAAGACACGATAACACCAGAACAATTTTGCATATACACAACAGCAGAAGCTAGCATCACGTATTCGATCTGATTTTGAGCTTTAGTTGAAACAAGAGCAGAAAACGGCTGATGTTTAGAGTTTGGCGAAGGATGACCAATGATAGAAGATGCGCTGGAGTTAATATGCAACAAGGAGTGATGCTTGGAAGAACAATGCAATGGAATTGCAAACTGTGTCCAAGCAATTTAAGCACATATGCAAATGCTATGCTTTCATCTTACGAAGACTTAGCGTTGTCACCATGTTTGTCTGTTCTAATAAAACTTGCCAAGTTCGTGCAAATGTAGAATGGATTTTGTATGCTGCTGGATGTACGACAATGTGTCGCACGAGAAATGCGCTGGCCTCAGTGGGGGCATTATTGACCTGATTGTGTTCAAATCAGGCTCTAAGTGGACATGTGAATCATGTATGGAAGTGGAGAAGGACATTATGGGTTGTATGTGACCAACCAAGAAAGGCTTTGGAGATATCTTTGGACGGTTTAAAAAACTGTTCGAAGGTTTCTCAGTGCTGGAAGATGAATTCAGAAGTGACGAGAATAATGTTCTACCCATGGATATTGTTCCTAATGTCACGGGCGATGATCATGTTTCAGTCGTTGTATGCACTGAAGCCTTAAACACCCCAACAGTTTCTGTTGGTCAGCCATCCAAGGTTGTGGTTGCATCCGTAAATGTGGTTGTGGTTAATCTAAAATCACTTGTTGGCGTTCCATCAAAGAAACACATTTTTGTTTCCAGGCTTGCCCCTGATGAAGACATGTCTTTTATTCAGGCCAAATCTAAAACCAATGTTTCAGTAGACAAATTTCATTTCAATTATTCCCGGGAAACATCGTCTTTTAAAATAAGTGTTCCTACCGATCAATTCAGCAACATTTGCAATAAAAAGTTTTGTCTAGATCATGTAATTGTAAAGGAATATACGGCAAAAAACAAAATTCGTACTCCTGTGGAACTTGCTTCTGTTTCGAGTAAAAGCTCTGTAGCTAAAAAAAACTAACTCCTTCTCATTTGGCTACCAGAATGTAAGAGGTCTGTAAAGCAAACTTAGTAATCTCTATCTTAGTAGTCTGTTCTTTTTATATAATGTCATAGTTTTTTCCGAGACTTGGATTAGGCCAGACATTTTAAACTTCGAAATCCTTCTAAGTAAATACAATATTTATAGACGAGACGCACTCCTCCTTATCGTGGAGGTGGGGTTGTAATCGCAATTGACGTTGCTTTCACCTCTGAACTAGTTACAATTGATTGTGCTGTCTATTTAGAATTCGTAGCTGTAAAATTGTCCGTTCATGGTGTTTGTATTTTTATAACTTGTTCAAGCTATACATCGACAGTTTCACTTTTTCTACTGATATAGTTGCGTTTTCGGAAACCTGGTTAAGTTCGGATATTTCTGATTCCGAACTTTTTCCGTCAAAGTACACTATTTACAGGCAAGATCGTTCTTCCCATAGAGGAGGTGGTGTTCTTTTTGCAGTAGACTCCAACTTCTCATCGGAGCCATTACATTATAATAATCCTAATAATATAGAGTTTCTATCAATAAAAGTAAATTTTCATGGTGTAAGTTTATTTCTTACTTGATCATATATACCTCCGTCGTCCGATTTATCTGTATATCAGGATCACCTGGATGCAATAAAATCTATTTTTGGCTTGTTATCCGACAATGATCATGTTGTTGTTCTAGGTGACTTTAACCTTCCTGGAACAGCTTGGTATCCTTGTGATAACTTTTGTTTTCTTACTCCATTGAACCGACATGACTTTATTGATGGTTAACATGAATTATCTTTGGGTCAAATTAACAATATACGTAATTCTCTTTGCCGGCAATTAGATCTATGCTTTGTCTCTGAACCTACCAGCGTAGTTCTATCTAGATCGGAACCCCCTACATCTCTTGAAGACCCTCATCATCCAACTCTGGAGTTAAGGATCGAACTTAGCAGATCTGTACTCGCTAATTCTGATATACCTGCCGAGCGAGCTCGTTGCTTTCGAAAGGCAAACTTTCCCAAATTAATCCAACTTTTTGATGGAATTGATTGGTCTAATTTGTATTCCTGCACTGACATAAGTGCCGCCGTCATTTTATTCTATAATAAATTAAATCATAGCTTTGATGCCTGTATTTCTTCTTATTTTTCGCATAGGTATAATAAGCCTCCTTGGTTTTGTAAGCAACTTTCTAACCTTAAGAACCTGAAGTCTAGACTTTACAAAAAGATTAAAATTTTTCGCAGTATATAATTGCTCGGTCTAATTTTATCGAGCTTAACGCTGTGTGTTATAAAAATTACTTAGCTCGCTGTCGGGTTAGCTTTTCTGAAAACCCAAGAAAGTTTTTATACCCGCTACCCATAGGGTAGAAGGGTATTATGACTTAGTGCCAACAGCAAATGTATGTAACAGGCAGAAGGAGGCATCTCCGACCCCATAAAGTATATATATTCTTGATCAGCGTCAACAGCCGAGATGATATAGCCATGTCCGTCTGTCCGTATGAACACCTGGATCTCAGAGACTATAAGACATAGAGACACCAAATTTGGCAAAAAGTTTTCTTCATACCCTATGCATATCAAGTTTATTTCAAAAGTTGGATGCCACGCCCCCTTCGCCCACAATAAGCATTAATCTAGAAAAAGTCAAGTTTTTTTTTTAGTAAATCGCGTATAACTCCAAAAGTTCTTGGTGTAATGATGTGTAATTTGGTAGCCCATCTGCGCTTGATACTCTTAATATACCCTGTAACTTTGGTACAAATCGGATAAGTAGAACAAAAGTTATTCGTTAAATTATTTATCAAAATTTGTGTGACCAGTGCATATGGACGTATTAAGTGTGTGAATGACCTAGAGATATCAAATTTGGTGACAGTATTCGTGTAGGTCTTACGCAGATCAAATTTGTTTTAGATTTTTGCCACGCCCCTTTCCGCCCCAGAAACTGTAAAAGCCGTAATAATAGACCTAGAGCATTGAATTTTGGTATGCATAATAACAATTATAATCTCAATAATTCC
Source organism: Drosophila formosana (assembly GCA_035045625.1). Classification (NCBI taxonomy): domain Eukaryota; kingdom Metazoa; phylum Arthropoda; class Insecta; order Diptera; family Drosophilidae; genus Drosophila; species Drosophila formosana. Next base: position 187,351 of record JAWNOW010000556.1, on the reverse strand, counting down.
TGTTGATAATTCCTGTTTGGTTGAGATCGAGTGAAAAACAAGGAAGTTATTAATGAATCAATTTTATATGCAAAATTCACTTGCAGCTGCCCGCGCTTTGTTTGTTTAGTTGACAGTGTGACCATAACGGTGTTGTAGATTTTTATTCGCTATTTTCAAATATATACAAACAAAACACAAAATTCAGTATGTTTTTGGTATATTTGTTGTTAAAATACCATTAAAATTTTTTTTTTCTGTCGAAATGGGTTGCGGGTATCATACGGTCGAGCACTCTCGACTGTAGCTTTCTCACTTGTTTTGTAAACACTAAGCGTAAGTCTTCCTCTTATCCTCCTTGTCTATCTTACGAAAATTCGAAAGCATATTCAGGTCAGGAGATCGCTGATTTATTTGCTTCTTTTTTTCAAACTACTTATTCTTCTTCCTCCTACTCTAACGCGCTCTATCCTTACAGCCTGTCTCGGTCGAATTGTATCTTCAGTCCCTTAATGAGTGAGGAGTCTCTGACTCGATATCTTCAAATGGTTAAGCCGGTATTTGCGCTCGGTCCGGATGGAGTTCCTGGCTGTGTACTTCGGTACGGAGCCGAGGCTTTATGCAGACCGTTGCTGAAATTTTTTGATTTATCCCTTGAGTCATCGACTTTTCTTGAACTTTCTTCGTTCGTTAACCAGGGTTTCCTTAAAAACGAACAAACTGACGTCATCTATACCGATTTTAGTAAAGCCTTTGACTCAGTAAATCATTCTCTTTTGTTATATAAGCTTGACTTAATTGGATTTCCCAATAATTTAATTTGCTGGATTTCAAGCTATCTCAGCCAAAGAACGCAAAAAGTTTCTTTTAATAATTTCCTTTCTAATACATTCCGAGTTACCTCTGGAGTTCCCCAAGGTATGTTAGCCATCTCGGACCCTTACTTTTCACATTGTTCATAAATGATCTACCTACTGTTTTGACACAATCTCGCGTACTAATGTATGCAGATGATTTTAAAATATGCCTGCAGTACAGGGATTGGCCATGCCATATCAAGTTGCAGAGAGATCTTGACTCTTTCCAGTCATGGTGCAAAGTGAACTTGTTAAATTTAAACTTTTCTAAATGTGTTGTGATGTCCATCTATAGAGTTAATCCACATTTAGTCTCTTACTTACTGAACGGTAACGATCTAAAAAGAATTACTGCTGTTGATGATCTAGGTGTTCTCTTAGATCATAAACTTAAATTTTCAGACCACATTTCTAGAACGGTCAATAAAGCTATGTCTGTACTCGGTTTCATAAAGAGGTGGTCAAAGGAATTTGATGACCCTCATATTGCTAAGACCCTTTATACATCACTTGTTCGTCCGATTCTGGAATATGGTTCGTGCGTATGGTCTCCACAATATTCTGTGCACCAGGATCGCATTGAATCTGTTCAAAAACAGTTCTTCTTATTTGCTTTGCGTGGCTTGAACTGGAATGCTGAAGTGAGATTGCCGTCATATAGTAGTAGACTTCTTTTAATTAACCTACCTTTTTCAGCTAACCGTACTGTTTTTAATCTTAAAACTTTACTACTAACCTATTTTATTAATAATTAGACCGAATTTAGTTTACATGTAGTAATAAATTAAATTTTTTTTTTATTCCACCCGTTTATTTCTTATGTCCGATCCTGTATTTCTATTTTATGCTATCCGCGTTTTTCTTTTTTTTTGCATGCCCGAATCTATCCTGTCCGAACGCGAATCGTGTCGTTCGTCCTGCGACAGCGCCTCTCGGTCGGTTGGGCGGGAGGAGGGTTTATTGGGATCCGCGCGTAACAAGCCTTGGCTTGGTATCGCTTGGGCCACTTGAATGTGCATACAATGTACATCAACGTCCATCATATGTTCCTCCATCTTTTGATTCTTCTGTCTATTCTTCACATTTTTCGGCTATACTTTCTGACTTTACTTTGCTATCTGATCGCGATAGTCTTGTTGTTCTTGGTGATTTTAACATTACAGGAATGACTTGGCTATCAAATTCTGACTCCAACGCTTTAAATTCTGCTACCCAGCATGATTTTAAAGATAATTTGTTTGGATTATCATTGAGTCAAATCAATGCTATCCTTAATTCTTTATATAGAATGCTTGACCTGGTTTTTGTGTTGGATCCTTCCCTTACATCTGTTTCCCGATCTAAACCCCTGTCCCTTCCTTAAGATCCTTATGATCCAACTTTAGAGGTGTTGATGAACCTAGAGACCCATGTAGTATACTCAACTACGAGTTTGCAACACGTCATTTTCGTAACACGGATTTCAATGAACTCTCTCGGATCCTTTCGAACACTGACTGGTCTCCTCTTTGCGAGAGTAGGGACATTGACAGTGCTACTGAACTGTTTTATACTACATTAAACTATCATTCGACATAAGCGTCCCGTTACGTAAACCAAATAGGTCTACCAAGCCTGTTTGGTTTACACGGGAATTGACATACCCTAAAAATAAAATGTCGAGAATTTACACGAAGTTTTTGGAATCTGACACTTCCTGTGACTTCTCTTGTTATTCGATTGCACGATCAAATTTTATTGTCCATAATACACAGTGTTACAATGATTACCTCGTAAATTGTGAACAGCGGTTTCGCAGTGAAGAGATTATATAACTTTGTTAATATGAAGCGTGGTTCATCAACGCTTCCATCGACTGTTTTTTTTTTTTTTAAATAATGCAAAAACCAATCAATCTACTGCTGATTCATTTTCTGATTTTTTTCAAACTACATATAGATCTCAAATCGATATCAAAACGATGCCTTATCCGATAAATGACGCACATTGCATTTTTAAACCATTTATTACTAAAAGTTCAATATTAAATAATTTAAATATTCTAAAGCCTGGTGAAAATCACCAGGACCAGATGGTGTTCCAGCATGTGTGCTTAGGCATTGTGCTGAGGCTTTATTAATTCCTTTATACATTTATTTTTTTTTTTATTTTATTTATTTAAAGTCGACTATGAACAGTCGGTATTGAAGAAATTAATAAAATTATTAATAAAAGATTAAAATTATGATTAAAAATATTTATATAGTTTAAAATAGAAAAAAATAATTCAATTAAAATTAAAATATGAATTATCTGGGGGTGTTTAAGCAATATTAATCTAACCCAGCATTCGCTGCATGTATTGGGGAAAACCCAGATGGTAGGTTAGTTAGCTAGTAATTCATTTTTGTTTTAATTTCTAACACCATGTTAGTTGCTAATTTTTGTTAGCTAAGAATGATAGAATACAATTTTTAATATCTAGATGAGATGCATCGGCGTTGAAAACACAGTAGAGTCTGTTGTAGTCAGCACAGAGAGCTCGAAAAGGTTCATGCTTAGAATAGTTAGTTGTACATAGGTTAAGGGATAACGATGTGAAGTTACGTGTATGTCTAACTGGGACAGAAAGGTTTATATGCCTAAGAAGGTAGGGAGAATCAATTTCACCTTTTATTAGTTTGACTATAAACATAACCCCAAGCATGCTACGACGATTAGTAAATGAGGGAAGATTAAGTTAAAGAAGTCTACTATTATAAGAGGGCAAGTCAATACCTGAAACCCAGTTAAAGCCTCTCAACCCAAAAAGACAGACTCGATAAGATTTTTATGATTTGAGTATTGTGGTGACCAAATACAAGAACCGTATTAAAAAATGGGACGGACAAGCGAAACAAAAAGAAGCTTTGTCGTATAAGGGTAATCAAATTCCTTTGCTCATTGCTTGATGAACCCAAGAACTTGAGTCTCTTTGTTGACAGTAATTGAAATATGTTTATCAAACTTTAGCCTATGATCCAGAAGAACTCCTAAATCTTTCACATCGTCTACTCTAATCAGAGGTACCATATTAAGAGTATTATTACTGATGTTAACGGAGTTTCTGTAAAACGTAATAACCTTACATTTCGAACAATTTAGAAGTTGATAATTACTTATACACCAGGAATAAAACCGATCAATATCAGCTTGCAATAGAGAGTTAGAAGCTATATTATTTTAAGTTAGGCAAATCTTGACATCATCAGCATACATTAAAATATTAGAATTTAAAATAACATTGGGAAAATCTTTAATGAAATGTTTAAAAAGAAGAGGACCGAGATGACTTGAGGAACACCTGAGGTTACAAAGATAGGTTTAGAAGTTGCCGATTTAAATATTACTGTTTGATTTCTATTATTAAGATAGTCAGATACCCATAAGGGAAAATTATATGGAAATCCAATCAAGTTTAATTTTTTAACTAAAAGGAAATGGTTAACAGAGTCAAAAGCTTTACTAAAGTCAGTATAATTAACATCAGTCTGCAACTTATTCTGAAAACCTTTGATCACTAGAGAAGAAAACTCTAATAGATTGGTAGTCGTAGATCTCTGTTTCCCAAAATCATGCTGGAAGGGAGAGACAATAGATCTACAAAAATGTCTAAGTTGAGATGTAATAATTTTCTCGAAAAGTTTCGGTATAGCGGACAATTTGGAAATACCTCTATAATTATTAACGTTATGTTTCGAACCATTTTTATGCAAGGGGATTATGAATGAATCCTTTCATATCGCCGGGACTCAACAGATATAATAAATAATTTATGTAAAAGTAAATGCAATGATTTCCCACAATACCTAAGGACACAGCCTGGAATATAATCTGGACCGGGTAAAAATACAGGTTTTATTTGATTGAGTTCGCTTAAAACGGAGCATTCAGTGATCACAGGTTCAGGAATAAAGTTAGACTTTTGCAAGTTATAGGGATAAGATATATGGGGTGAGTAGCTGTCAATTGAGTAAGTAGATTGAAAGAAGTCTGCAAACAGATCGGCAGCGGCCTGATCACAGCATCAGTCTTATCTTGAAATGAAATTGATTAAGGTAGTGAAGAACATTTTCGTTTAGATTTAACAAAATTATAGAACTGTCTAGGATTCTGAGCAAGCTGAAACCGACACCGACGCAGATAAATATTGTAAAGTTGGGTGTTAAGTGAAACGCAATTCGATTTAGCAAAAGCATATCGCGCGAGATCAGAAGATTTTCCTGTGTTTGATATTTTTTGAAATATCGTGACTTTAGGTTTTTTAATCCACTTAATCCCGAGAAAACCAAAGTGGCCTATTAGACTTCAATGGATATCTACTAGGAACACACTGGGTACTACATTTTGTAGCGTATTATAAAAAATAGTCAAAGCACCTTCTAAATTAATGGAATTATGAAAAAGAGACCAATCATAATTAAAGATGAGGTCATTTAATTTATAAAAATTTGCCTTTTTAAAACACAGTGGTCTATTTACTTGCTTAGGTATGTCAATGTGGTCAGAAACCGGTAGTTCAATTGACAACTCTAAAGTTGGATGATAAGAATCTTCTAGCGAAAATCCTCTGACTGAACCCTCTACGAGGGTGCCGGCTGGGCAATGGATACTGCATCGTCTCGGGCGACCGAGATATGTCAGCATCACTTGCTCGCTCATGAGACCTTACAGTTTATAGCTAAGGGAGTGGGCCCAAGCTTGTCAAATTTATTCGGGAAAGCTAAGGTCCAGGACCATGTTCAGAGGTACTTGTCAGCAAGTATAAAATGCACCATGAATCCTTGGATTCATCATGGAGGATGTTATAGAGGCGTCAACTCGGGCTGGGATGTCAGCCCAAACGTCGTTGGGAAGTGCGACCGCTACCACCGGCGGGCACGGGGAGGAGATATCCTCTCTGCGTGTCGCCAGTGGTCACGACGGTGGAGTGGACAAACTCCATCGACAGGAGGGTGTGGACCTGGAAACAGCTGCCACGGAGTCGGAGTCTTTGCTTACAGGTTCATCGATGACGGAGTCCGAGCTAGCGCTTGCGCTATCGAGGATGCCGTTGGATGAGTCATCGAGCACTGATGAAGACGAAGTGATAGTAGTCCAGGGACCATCCAACAAGGAAGGCGCTAACCTCAAGCGCAAACAACGCTCAGTGTACAAGAGCTCTCTCAAGTTCCTAAAGGGACTGGAAGGCCGCAACCCAGAGGAAATTGCGCAAAAAGCACGAATACAACGTGCGGCGGTATTTGAGGCTCGCTGGCGTGTCCGGCAACACTCAGTCCGCTGAACCGAGTATGAGTGCACGGTGCCAGGGTGATAAGGAGTTTCAGGCAGTAGCCGTAGCTAACCCGACGGAGGAAGTCAAACCTTCCACGTCGAAGGTGGTGGAACCAAAGAAAACCAAGTCACCTTTAGAAGGAAAAAAGCGTGCACCAGGTAAGCTTGCAAAAGCCACACCTCCTGGAAAGGAGAGAACGGCGAGCAAGCTATCAAAAAAGACCAACCCCCATGTCAGTAAGAGGCAGAGGTCGGATGACTCGGCGAAGGCTTCGGAGAGCAAGCGGGTGTGTCCAGGGGACATCCTGGCCAGCTTAAGCACGAAGCCGGAGCTACGGGTAGCTATAACCGACAGAAGCAACCCGGATGGGAAGCTCTCTGTTGAGGGTTCCTTCCACAGACCTACTACGATGGATGGACAAGGAGAGGGTGGATGTGGCTCTCATCCAAGAACCCTGGATCGTAGGTGAAAGGGTTTGTGATTTGGGAGCTCGCGGATACCATCTCCTTGTCCCGAAAACTGTGTGTAAGTCCAGAACCTGTATCGTGGTAAGAACCGGACTTAATGTGCTCTTCTCTTCCATTTACAGTAACAGGGACTTGACGGTAGCGTTATGCGAGCGTAAAAACGGACTTAATCTTTACCTAGCCTCAACATATCTCCCGTACGAAGAATAGGATCCACCGTCGGAAAGTATTCGAGCCCTCATTCAGCATGCGCAGAAAGAGGGCACGGATCTAATCCTTGGGTGTAATGCTAATGCCCACAATACCTTTTTGGGGAGCAAAGACACCAACGAGAGAGGGGAGTCGCTGCTTGAATTCGTGATGCTCACTAATCTTAATGTGTGTAATCGAGGTAGCCAACCGAGCCGAGGTTATAGATTTAACTCTAGCGACCAACAGCGACTCCCTCTCCGTAGTAGACTGGCACGTATCCACGGAATGCTCCTTTTCGGATCATTACAGGATAGTGTTCGAAGTTGAATGGTCCAGAGAGGCAAAGGCGCCCTTCAGGAGCCCACGAAAGGCAAACTGGGTCAAATACTTCAAGCTTGTTATGGAATCTATTCCCAACCACCCAGTGGAAAGGCTACACAACCCAGACAAGTTGGAGGAATCGACCCAGAATGTCACAGATACTCTATGTAAGGCCTTCATCAAATCCTGTCCAATCAGCCGTCCACCGGAGTCAAACCGCAACAAGTGGTGGACTCCGGAACTCGACCAGTTACGAAAGGAAACGAGAAAGCTTTACAACAGAGCAAAAGACGGAAACTGCCAGGTAAACTTGAATGCCTACCATAACAGTTTCAAGACCTTCAAGAAGGAAATCAGAAGTGCAAAAAGAGACTCATGGTCTAAATTTTGCGAGGAACTAACCAACACCACTGAAGCGTCCAGACTTCGAAGGTTGTTGGCGAAAGATCCAGCCACACCGGGGCTGCTTTGCAACCTGGATGGCACATTGGCTAAAAATAGTCAGGAGTCTCTGCAACTCCTCATGAACGCACACTTTCCAGGCTGCACACAAGCTGAAGACGAGAATGGGGTCCCCATCTCTCATATCAGTGGCTTGCCGGAGGGAAACGCTCTTCATGAGAGTCAAATCCTAATTGACGAAATTGTCAACACTGAGAAGATAATCTGGGCTATCAAGTCGTTCCACCCCTACAAATCAGCAGGACTGGATGACATCAGACCGGTCATGTTACAGATGGTATGCGTACATCTTTCGCAATGGCTATTAGAAATCCTCCGGGGTATATCCTTACGGGATACATTCAAAAAACCTAGAGAGAAGAGTATAGGGTGGCAATCATTCCCAAAGCAGGAAAGATAAACCACTGCTCAGCAAAAAACTATAGGCCCATAAGTCTCTCATCGTTTTTATTGAAATCACTAGAGAGACTTCTTGACCTTCATCTCAGAAGTAAGCTAACACCTCACACTTTTAGCAAGTCCTAACACGCCTACCTCAAAGGTAGATCAGTAGAGACGGCTTTGCACGAGGTGGTTAGCACAATTGAAAGCACACTGCGAAGGAAGGAGTTTACGTTAGCGGCATTTCTCGACATAGAGGGTGCCTTTAACAATGTCAGGATCGAGTCTATAACGGCAGCACTTGTCAACATAGGCTCACACCCGACAATCACTCGATGGCTCAGGAACATGCTTCGCCAAAGAATGATAAACGCCCAATTCTGCGCCTCAACAATCAGGAGAAGGGCAACCAGGGGCACCCCGCAAGGGGGTGTGATATCCCCCCTGTTATGGAACATTGTCCTTAATGACCTTCTTCTCAAACTGAAGTATAAGGGCTGCAGAGTGACTGCTTATGCGGACTACCTGGTTCTAATGGTAACTGGCAGATTCCTGCCAACAGTCAGTGAGCTACTGAACGCCGCACTGAGCAAAACTCTGCGATGGGCAGAACACAACAGTCTTGGGGCCAACCCACTAAAGACCGAATTAGTTCTGGAGTTCTAGGAGGCAAAGTATCTTGGAGTAATCCTGGACTCCTTACTCTCCTGGAGGAGAAACTCGGAGGAAAGGATGAAGAAAGCGTTACAAGCCTTCTTTGTGTGCAAAAAGCCCTTTGGTAAAGGATGGGGATTGCAACCGTATATCCTTCACTGGTTCTACACTTCAATTGTCAGACCTATACTGACGTACGGGGCTCTTGTATGGTGGGAGGCGGGACACACCGACTCCTATCTAAGCAATCTTCGCAAAGTTCAGAGACTAGCATGCTTGGGAATAACAGGATGTATTCGTTCTACCCCCCAAGCAGCGCTGGATGTAATGTTAAATCTGGAGCCCATCAGAGTCTTCCTCAAGCACGTGGCAGCAAGGAGTGCGGTCAGGCTTCACGCCCAATGCCTCCTTAAGCCTGGTGCAGGTCACAACTCCATTCTACGTACAGTAGAACTGACTGTGGCTGAGAACGACTACTGGGTACCAGCACATAAGTGGGATGAAAGTTTCACATGTGAATTCCCTGACAGATCCGATTGACAACATGAATCTCCTTTGAGGCAGACTGAGTTGTCAATCTGCACAGACTGATCAAAGACGATAGAAATCACTGGATCGGGGGTCTTCTCCGAAGACCTTGCAACCAAGCTTTCCTTTCGTCTTCCTGACTGGTGTAGTGTGTTTCAAGCGGAGATTTACGCTGTTTGGTAAGCGACCAAGTTGATACGGACACTGGGCGGGAGCCCGAGGGAAGTGTCCATCTATGTTGACAGCCAATCAGCGAGCACTCGCATCGAACACCATTTAGAATAAACTAACCCGAGACACAGTGATGTCACTGAACCTATGCCAACCACACTCTATCAGACTCGTCTGGGTACCTGGGCACATGGGAGTACCAGGTAACGAAGCGGCTGATGAATGTGCTCGGCTGGGATCAGCGTCATCAGAAACTCTCGCGGCGAACGATATAAAGAGACCTATTCAGCACATGCTATCGGAACTTAATTGTTCCATGAGAACGGCGGCTGAGAGACACTGGGCAGCATCATCGGGCTGCAAGGTGTCAAAAGCACTCTGGCAAAGATAGAGTCCCAAGCGAACAACCGAGCTCTTTAACCTTAATAAGAACAAGATAAGGTTACTGACAGGAGTCTTAACGGGACACAGCTACATCGGCCGTATGGCTCAACGGTACGGTGGACCCCAACAGGACTTCTGTCGCAGCTGCCGGGACAAAGAGGAAACCGAGAGTATCCAGCATCTTCTCTGTGACTGCCCTGCACTTTTTAGAAAGCGGACCCAATTTCTGGGCAAGCCTTTCTTCGCTGAACTGGGCAGTCTTGGGAATATTCGGCTGGAGAACATGGCGCTTTTCCTCGACTCACTGGCTGGTTCCAGAGGTTACCGCAGCCCAACAGAACTGGCCAGTAGCACGTAGACAAATAATATAATCAGAGCCTTTCCTCCAATTATCCCAACAATCCCTCCCAATCCCTCCTATTCCTACAGTCCACACAGATCAGGCATCACAATGTACCATATACTGATACAAATATTAAGTCAAGAAGACGGGTATTGCAGTTATAAATATGGTTAATTTGTGATAGCGAAAGATCAATAAGGCCATTTAGAAATTCATGCGGAAAAGAAGGAACTAGAGTATTATTTTCAGCAGGCCAAGATATATTTGGTAAATTAAAACCACCAAGCGCAAACAATCGCAATCTAGTAGTTTGGAGGATATAAACTTTAAAATAGATAAGTGTTGAAAATAAACAGAAATATCAGATTGAGGTGGGATGTACGAACAAGTGGTATAGGCTGAAGTTTGACCAAACGTTGTCTTAATGGCAGATTAATTCCGATTTAAGATCAGAATCAACAGCAATAAGAACACCACCACCAATTCTAGACAAACGGTCACATCTGCAAGACGTAACTTTATTGCTAAAGAGAGATTAGTTAGAAATTTCTGGCTTTAACCAAGTTTCAGTAAACACTAAGATACTATGTTCAAAGCTGAAACTATCTAGATAGACTTTAGATAGTTTTGATTTAATGCCCCTTACGTTTTGATACGCTATACGAATATGGGAGGTAAGCTGAACAAAATTAATATTTAGTTTTTTGAAGCATTAGTGTTAGTTTTATTAAAAGTAGGATCTTGAGCTAAGGTGATATTAGGTTGAAAATTTACTGGGATGATGTTACGTTTCTTTGGCCTGAACTCATGTACCACCATATGAGGTGGCCAGAAACTCGGATCACACAATAACGGAAATGAGTCGGAAGGAACAGTTAATTTAAATGAAGCAATTTCCCGAGGAGTTGAGAAATTGAATTTTTGTATGGCTACCGTTGCCGAGGATTTTGTATATAAGCTGAGATCGACTCTCACGAAGTATTGGCAGATAATCGAGAAATGAATATCTGCTTTCTTGAAGCCACAACAGAAAAAAATAATTGGATATAATCGGATAATAATCGGACAGTAAGGAATAGTGGATCCTTCCGAGGCCTCAATACAGACATTGGGAATCGGAGGAAATTGTGGTTCGTTTCTCGGATCAAGGATTGGCACCACTAATTAAAAGAGTTTCTTCAGACGGAAACGATCAGGGCTTTGTCGTTTTAAATTCGTATTGACCAAGCAATTCCATACTAGTATCAAATTCACTAGAAAGAAACTTGGTCATTCTACGAAGATAAGCAATTTTGTTCACGTAGTTATATTTAAGTTGTAATTTACAATGGTCTCCATCACGAGTCGCCCCATAAGTGCAATAAGTGCATTATATAAATATATATAACAGAAAACGAAATAGAATCGTTGAAATAAAAATAAAAATGTTTGTCAACATTTATTTTATTGTTTCCGATCGGGTGCTCTAAGTGAAAAGTCACTACCAGTTGGTTGCACAATCAAGCTTGAAATTCCCACTGGACATATCATCCTGCGCTGATTGAGGTGGGCAGAATGAATACATCCTGTTATTCCCAAGCATGCTAGTCTCTGAACTTTGCAAAGATTGTTTAGATAGGAGTCGGTGTGTCCCGCATCCCACCATACAAGAGCCCCGTTCAGTATAGTTCTGATAATTGCAGTGTAAAACCAGTGAATGGATGGGTTGCAATCCCCATCCTTTATCAAAAGTCTTTTTGCACACAAAGAAGGCTTGTAATGCCTTCTTCATCCTTTCCTCCGGGTTTCTCCTCCAGGAGAGTTTGCCTCTTTTGATAGCTTGAGCTCTGTTCCTCCCAGTGTCCGAAGCTTAAAGCTCGGTATCTTATATCTTCGCGTGAACAGAACTAGTTCGGTCTTTTGTGGATTGGCCCCAAGACCGTTGTATTCTGCCCATCGCAGAGTTTCGCTCAATGCGGCGTTCAGTAATTCACTGACTCTTGGCAGTAATCTGCCAGCTACCATTAGAACCAGGTCGTCCGCATAAGCAGTCACTCTGCAGCCCTTCTACAGTTTGAGAAGAAGGTCATTTAGGACAATGTACCGTCAAGTCCCTGTTGCTGTAACCGGTTCTTACCACGATACAGGTTCTGGACTTACCCACAGTTTTCGGGACAAGGAGATGGTATCCGCGGGCAACCAGACCACAAACCCTTTCACCTACGATCAAATGTTCTTGGATGAGAGCCACATCCATCCTCACCTTGTCCATCCACAGTAGTAGGTCTATCGTATGAACCCTCGAGTGGTGCAGATTAATCTGCACTATCCGAATTTTTTCCGGTCGACCCAGCATCTTCGCGCCCAGCGCCTCCAGGAACGATTGCCCGAACGCAACGCATTCCCATCTTCAGCCGGCCTTGCTTACGAAGGAGTTGGCTTTTGGACTCTGGACCAATGCTGATCCAGAGATCCTTGCCGTTTCCTTTGTCTCGGGCGAAACCTCTCTTGATCGTCCAGTCCTCTGTGTGGCAATTCGCATTCTTGCTCTTGATCAGTATAATGATCGTTTGCTTAGGAATTTTGTACACAGGGACGACGTGCAGTGTGTCTTTGAGGAATCGCAGGGATTTCATGGCAGGTTTGACTTCCTCTGTCGGGTTTGCTACGGCTACTGCCTGAAACCCCGTGTCACTTCCACACTTTGGGCTGACATCCCAGCCCGAGTTGACTCCTTAGTTTTCGTTATTCCATTCTTGAATCCATGATGCATTTTATACTTGCTGACAAGTACCTCTGACCATGGTCTTGGACCTTAGCTTTCCAGAATAAATCTAACAAGCTTGTGCCCAGTCCCTTAGCTTGAAACTGCAAAGTCTCATGAGCGAGCAAGTGATGCTGACATCCCTCGGTCGCCCGAGACGCTGCAGTATCCATTGCCCAGTCGGCACCCCCGTGGAGGGTTCAGTCAGTGGATTTGTGCTAGTAAGTATGAAATAAACTTACACCATGAAAACATACTATTATAGATAAAAGCTCAATATTATTAGGGTTATTAATATGTAATGGCTCCGATGCGAGTCTACTACAATTAGAAGACCTTCGGGAAGAACTATCTTGATTGTAAATTGTGTACTTTGATAAAAAGAGTTCTGAACTTGACCAGGTTTCCGAAAACACAACTACATTAGAAGAAAAAGTGAAACTGTCGACGTATAGCTTACTAATTTTACTACGCAACCACGCAAACCAAACAAAAATCTGTTTCATTGGTGGAACCCCCACAAGTGGTTTAGAACCCAAACGAGTTATATGTGGTAAAAACACTAAGAACAGTTGGAGGAGGTGCTGGAGAAATTTTGTTAGTAGGATTCGGCTTGCCTCTACTTTGAGTGACAACCCTGGACAATTCAAACACAACTTCGGCGGTAACTAATATCAGTGTATCAGGTTCCCTAATGGGAATGCTTTCCGCTGCAGTTGTTGCTACTGGGGTAGTAAACGAAATTAGCTGCGTAACCATGTTAGTCGATGGTGGACCGGTAACCGGAGTTAGTCTATGGTAGAGGTAAAAATTTTGATAAAAGTTGATGTTTTCCACTTTGGAGACTCAGCCATATATTTTATAATATTGAACTGAGAATTCAAAGCACTAAACTGATTGTTTAACTTATAAAAGCCACCAATTAGGTTATTAAAACGAACTATTGTCTGCCTCATAAACAACCGCATTTCACACTCAACTTGTCTACATGATTCACAACATCAGGTAATCCCAGTTGTCTTGGCGATGGCATCTGCCACAAGCCTTAAATAACCAACACACTTTAAGTGTACTATATTATCTCAGAGCCAGCAGGCCATACTGGGTTGTGAAGCTGTGATCTGCTTCTGGCAACTCTTCAGATAATACACAGTTTTGCTTTCCATTATAAATAAAAAAATACAAAATTAAATTTTCACGATGTCATATCCATGGTGATCAATCAACTTGAACGGCCGTGGTCTCCAACAAAAATTGTTTGCATTATTAAAAACAATTTGAGATCAGAGATTAAGCATACAATTTTAAACGTTGAGAATATAACGGTTTCTTAATTGAGGGAAATCTTTCAAAGACGTGAAACCTCTCTAAAAGATGTGAAGAGATCTCACGGATACGTAAATTCTACACCTTTTAAGCGCGAGGTCACAAAATTAGTTCAGCTATAAGAAGATAGTAATGAGCCAGAAACTGAAAAGCATTTTAATGTTGATGCTGTTTCCTTGGTATGTTGGAACTGTCGAAAGGAAGAACACAAATATAATATTGCATATCTGAGAGAAGGGTTTTTTGTTATGGCTGTAGAGAGGCCAACACCTACAAACCAAGTTGAAACAAATGTAAAAAAAACTCCAAACTCGGTACATCGAAGTCGCAACTCAAACCGAAGACTTCTTATGCCTCACGCAGTCAACCGACTATGACAGACTAAAAGTGGATACAGCAGCGTCTCCAATTAACACTTTCCCGGACTTACTGAAATTTGATGAGAGCTCTTTGCTTCATTACAAAATCCCAACATTAAGTAAAACCAGTACCTAAAAATGACATATCATTAGACCTTCAAATACTAAATCGAGGAATTCAAAGCGCATTAAATCCTTTTGGCAGCAAGTCGATGAGTTGTTTTGGAGGAAGTTTAGCTCAAGAAATATTGGAGAAAGTAGAAGCTTACAAATCGATAAATAAAAACGTTAACACTGCGGTCGGAATCCCTCAACAGCAGGAAGTCCTTAAGTATATATATATAGTACCATTCTTAAAACAAGATTTTTACTTGAGAATAGATTTCTGAAGGCTTCATAATATTCTTCCGAAAAGTTTAGAAGTGTCTAACTTAGAGACTACTACCGGCTTAGTCAGTACCTTCGTTGTGTTGCTCAATATGAGTTCCGCAATTGTAATGGCCAAAGTCATACAATGATTTCCCCTAATTTCTCAAGAAGGTATCAGTAAGACTAACTTGATTTCGCACTCTATCAAGGACGGAAATGCTAAGCTAATGCAGCAAGGGGTGATAGAAGAATCGGGGAAAGTTCGAATTTGCTTGAATTGTCGTATAGTAAAAAGTTTCACTGAGATGCGTACCTAAAGCTTGATAGTAAATAAGTGTATAGAAAAGCTGAACACTGACTGAGTGAGGAGTCTCTGATTCGATATCTTCAAATGGTTAAGCCAGTGTTTTCGCCCGGTCCGGATGGAGTTCCTGGCTGTGTACCTCATTACGGAGCAAAGGCTTTATGCAGACCGTGGCTGAAATTATTTGATTTATCGCTTGAGTCATCGACTTTTCCCTCTTTATGGAAGTAGTCTCTCATTATTCCTCTCCATAAGAAGGGAAGTAAGTCTAACGCCAAAAACTATAGAGGGATATGTAAATTGTCTGCTATACCAAAAGTTTTTGAGAAGATATTAACAAGTCATTTACAACATTTATGTAGTTCTATTATTTCCCCCTACCAGCACGGTCTTGTGAAACATAGATCCACTGTTACTAATCTTTTTCAGCTTTCTTCGTTCGTTAACCAGGGTTTCCTTAAAAACGAACAAACTGACGTCATCTTTAACGATTTTAGTAAAGCCTTTGACTCAGTAAATCATTTTCTTTTGTTATATAAGCTTGACTTAATTGGATTTTCCAATAATTTGATTAGCTGGATTTCAAGCTATCTAAGCCAAAGAACGCAAAAAATTTCATTTAATAATTTTCTTTCTAATACATTCCGAGTTACCTCTGGAGTTCCCCAAGGTAGCCATTTCGTTCCCATACTTTTCACATTGTTCATAAATGATCTACCTACTGTTTTGACGCAATTTCGCATACTAATGTATGCAGATGATGATAAAATATGCCTGCAGTACAGGGATTGGCCATGCCATATCAAGTTGCAGAGAGATCTTGACTCTTTTCAGTCATGGTACAAAGTGAACTTTTTAAATTTAAACTGTTCCAAATGTGTTGTGATGTCATGGTTCGTGCACAGAATTCTGTGCACCAGGATCGCATTGAATATGTTCAAAAACAATTTCTCTTATTTGCTTTGCGTGTTTTGAACTGGAATGCTGAAGTGAAATTGCCGTCATATAGTAGTGGTATTCTATGAATAAACCTGCCTTCTTTAGCTAACCGTAGAAAAATGCTTGGCATTTTATTTATTTTAAATCTTATTAATAGTGATTTTGGTTCTTCAGAACTAATATCGCGACTAATCTTTTCCGTTCAACCTAGACTAGCCCGTAGATACATTCCGCTTGGTCTCCCCCTATGTAGATCTAATTTTGCATTGCATGACACTTTTAGAGTTTTATGTGATACACTAGTAATAAATTAAAATTTTTTCATTCCACCCATGTCTTTTTGATGTTCTATCCTGTTTTTATACCCGCTACCCATAGGGTAGAAGGGTATTATAACTTAGTGCCAACAGAAAATGTATTTAACAGGCAGAAGGAGGCATCTCCGACCCCATAAAGTATATATATTCTTGATCAGCGTCAACAGCCGAGACGATATAGCCATGTCCGTCTGTCCGTCTGTCTTTCTGTCTGTCCGTATGAACACCTGGATCTCAGAGACTATAAGACATAGAGACACCAAATTTGGCAAAAAGTTTTCTTCATACCCTACGCAGATCAAGTTTATTTCAAAAGTTGGATGCCACGCCCCCTTCGCCCACAATAAGCATTAATCTAGAAAAAGTCAAGTTTTTTTATGTAAATCGCGTATAACTCCAAAAGTTCTTTGTGTAATGATGTGTAATTTGGTAACCCATCTGCGCTTAATATACCCTGTAATTTTGGTACAAATCGGATAAGTAGAAAAAAAGTTATTCGTTAAATTATTTATTTTTGTGCCCAGTGCATATGGACGTTTTAAGTGTGTGAATGACCTAGAGATATCAAATTTGGTGACAGTATTCATATAGGTCTTACGCAGGTGAATTTTGTTTTAGATTTTTACCACGCCCCTTTCCGTCCCCAAAAACTGTAAAAGCCGTAATAATAGACCTAGAGCATTAAATTTTGGAATGCATAATAACAATGATAGTCTGAAGGACTCCTTTGAATTTGGTTGAGATCGAATGAAAAATAAGAAACTTATTAATGACTCAATTTTATATGCAAAATTCACGTGCAGCTGCTTGCGCTTTGTTTGTTTAGTTGACAGTGCGACCATGTCGGTATTAAATGGATTTCTTAAAAATATGTTTATACAAAAAAAACAAATTTTAGTATATTCGGTGGTATATTTTTTGTTAAAATATCATTCAAGCTTTTTGTTTTCTCTCGAAATGGGTTGCGGGTATCATACGGTCGAACACTCTCGATTGTAGCTTTCTTACTTGTATTTTATACTATCCGCGTTTGTCCTGTGACGGCGGCTCTCGGTCGTAGGGTTTATTGGGATCCGCGCGTACCAAGCATTGGCTTGGTATCGCTTGAGCCACTTGAATGTACATACTATGTACGTCAACTTCCAACGTTTACAGGTGAACAGCTACACGATGAGTACGCTTTGAAGCTCTGGAAACCTAAAGAGTTCGTTCCAGAGATCCTTTTCCAAGCACAAGATACTTCGCTGAGCTCGCATGGCGGCATACACAAGTCCATTGAAAGGGTGAGAAGCTAAACTCGCAAATAACTCAGACATTAAGTATCAGAGAGCAATCGATTGAATTCGCAAGGATGCCACACCCCCTTCGCCCACAATATGCATAAATCTAGAACAAGTCAAGTTTATTTTTACGTAAATCGCGTATAACTCCAAAAGTTCTTCGTGTAATGATGTGATATTTGGTAAGCCATCTGTGCTTAATTATTTTAATATACCCTAAAGTTTTGGTAAAAATCGGATAAGTAGAACAAAAGTTATTTGTTAAATTATGTATCAAAATAGTTGTGCCCAATGCATATGGACGTTTTAAGTGTGTGAATGACCAGAGATATTAAATTTGGTGACAGTATTCGTGTAAGTCTTATGCAAATCAAGTTTGGTTTAGATTTTTTGCACGACCCCTTTTACCACCAAAAACTGGAAAGCTGTAATAATGGACCTAGTACATTGAATATGGGTACGCATAATAATAATTGTAGTCTTAATGATTTCTGTGAATTGGCTTGAGATCGAATGAAAAACAAGGAAGTTATTATTGAATCATATTTATATGCAAAATTCACATGCAGATGCTCGCGCTTTGTTTGTTTATTTGACAGTGTGACCATGCCGGTATGTTATGGATTTTTTCAAACATACAAAAAAAAATGTCAGAAATTTATTTGGTATATTTTTTGTTAAAATATCATTTAAGTTTTTTGTTTTCTCTCGAAATGGGTTGCGGGTATCATACAGTCGAGCACTCTCGACTGTAGCTTTCTTACTTGTTTTCATGTGTCGTTGCGAGAAAAAGTTTTCTAGATCGGTTGTTTCTTCCACCACTCGCCAGTACTTCGGTTAGCCAAGAGCTGGCCATGAGTCATCAAACCGTTATAAACCATTTGAAGAAGCTTGGAGTCACCAAGAAGCTAGATGTATGGGTGCCACACGAATTAACGCAAAAAAAACATTTTTGACCGTATCAACGCATGCGAATCGCTTCTGAATCGCAACAAAATCGACCCGTTTTTGAAGCGTATGGTGACTGGCGATGAAAAGTGGGTCACTTACGATAACGTAAGGCGCAAACGATCGTGGTCGAAAAGCGGTGAAGCGGCCCAGACGGTGGCCAAGCCTGGATTGACGGCCAGGATGGTTCTTCTGTGTGTTTGGTGGGATTGGCAGGGAATAATCCACTATGAGCTGCTCCCCTATGGCCAAACGCTCAATTCAGACCTGTACTGCCAACAACTGGACCGCTTGAAGGCAGCACTCATGCATAAGAGGCCATCTTCTGTCTTCCATCAGGACAACGCCAGGCCGCACACATCTTTAGTGACGCGCCAGAAGCTCCGGGACCTCGGATGAGAGGTTCTTTTGCATCCACCGTATAGTCCGGATCTCGCACCAAGTGATTACCACCTGTTTCTGTCCATGGCGAACGCGCTTGGTAGTCTGAAGTTGGCCACTAGAGAGTCCTGTAAAAATTGGCTCTCCGAGTTTTTTGAAAATAGGCAAACAAGCTTCTATGAGAGGGGCATTATGAAGTTGGCATCTCGTTGCGAACGCGTCAACAAAACGGCGCATATTTGACTTAAATCGGATTATTGTAACCAATTTTATGAACAATTGAAAACTCAATAAAAATACCGCAAGACTTTTTTGACAACCTAATATTTAAGTCAAACAAGCAAAGTCTTGAAATATATTGCTCTGGCCGATTGCCGCAACCCAACATTATCACCTTTTATTATTGCTTCTGCCACAAGGCAAGCATATCAGGAACTAACAATTCCTCATCCTAATCATCATCTTTTCTGGATCACGAAGCTCTCTCTAGTAACCTGTAACTGGCGACGGTCTGGAGGACGAGATCTAATAACTTACCCGCCACAACCTTTATCATTGACCCCAAAAGATCTAAACTCCTAGCGACCCTATGGTGCACGCCTAGAGTTTTTAATAACTAGACGTTTAAGAGTTTTTTCATGTGAAGTTGCAAAAAAAGTTTTCTAGATTGGTTGTTTCTTCTTTTTAGATGGATTTTGGCTTATGGACGCAACCACTGTGCTGTGGAGTGAAGTTTTTTTGTCCAATTTTTTTATAAACAAAGAAGAAACCCACCACAAAAAAATTTCAATAATAAAATATGTCTTGTGGCTAAAAATTAATGAATGAATGATTATTATCTTAATATAGTGGCTAAAAAATGTGTGTGCAAAAGAAACAGGGTCACTTAATGTTGTCTTTGTGCCTTAGTCCGCCTCCACGGCTGTAAGCTTATTTCCAAGCTACCGGTTGGATTTAACCAAAACTTTTTTGCCAACCTCGAAGTTTCTATTTTGCCGCCAAGTATTTTCCCTGGCTCTGAGACAATCTGAGCGCCTCTGATTTCATTTTGTGATTCGTCCGGGCTTGCCTGAACTATGTCAAACAGTTTCTTGTTGATAACAGAGTGAATTGTCTTGCTGTATTCTGTCGCTGCCAACAAAATTATTTCTACAGTGCAATTTATTTTTTTTGGCCAATTTTCAGGCACCTGGCCAGCTGTGGATGAGATCTACATGTCCATTATGTTGGGGTGGCGCATTTAAAAAAGCCTCATTTTCCAGACCTAAAGATTGATAGTAAATAAGTGTATAGAAAAGCTGAACACTGACTGAGTGAGGAGTCTCTGATTCGATATCTTCAAATGGTTAGGCCGGTGTTTTCTGCCGGTCCGGATGGAGTTCCTGGCTGTGTACCTCATTACGGAGCCGAGGCTTTATGCAGACCGTAGCTGAAATTATTTGATTTATCGCTTGAGTCATCGACTTTTCCCTCTTTATGGAAGTAGTCTTTCATTATTCCTCTCCATAAGAAGCGAAGTAGGTTTGACGCCAAAAATATGTAAATTGTCTTCTAGACCAAAAGTTTTTGAGAAGATATTAAGAAGTCATTTACAACATTTATGTAGTTCTATTATCTCTCCCTACCACAATGGATTTGTGAAACATAGATCCACTGTTACTAATCTTCTTGAGCTTTCTTCGTTCGTTTACCAGGGTTTCCTTAAACACGAACAAACTGACGTCATCTATACCGATTTTAATAAAGCCTTTGACTCAGTAAATCATTCTCTTTTGTTATATAAGCTTGACTTAATTGGATTTTCCAATAATTTGATTAGCTGGATTTCAAGCTATCTAAGCCAAATTACTCAAAAAATTTCTTTGAATAATTTTCTTTCTAATACATTCCGAATTACCTCTGGAGTTCCCCAAGGTAGTCATCTCAGTCCCATACTTTTCATATTGTTCATAAATGATCTACCTACTGTTTTGACGCAATTTCGCATACCAATGTATGCAGATGATGTTAAAATATGCCTGCAGTACAGGGCTTAGCCATGCCATTTAACTTGCAGACAGATCTTGACTCTTTTGAGTCATGGTGCAAAGTGAACTTGTTAAATTTAAACTGTTCTTAATGTGTGGTGATGTCCTTCTATAAAGTTAATCCACATTTAGTCTCTTACTTACTGAATGGTAACGATTTAAAAATAATAACTGCTAACCTACTTAACTAATAATTAGACTGAATTTAGCTTACAGTAATAACTTAAAATATATTCATTCCACCCGTTTATTTGTAATGTCCGATCCTTACAACAAAAAAAATGTTTTTCTCTTTTAAGCTATCCGCGCTTTGTTTTTTGCATGACCGAATCTATCGTGTCCTAACGCGAATCGTGTTGTTCGACCTGCAACGGCGCTTCTCGGTCGGTTGGGCGAAAGGAGGATTTGGATCCGCGCGTAACAAGCATTGGCTTTGTATCGCTCCGGCCACTTGAATGTGCATACAATGTACATACGTCAACGTCCAGAAAGACCCACTAGAATGTCGACGCTGGGCTCTGTACTGGGGGAACTGTGAGTTCATGGGCCCAGACACAAGATAAACAAACAAAAGAATTCAGGGACGTTGAAGAGTGGATCATATAACACAAGAACAAAAAAAAAAATAAAACAGTTCGAAAGCTACAGTCGAGAGTGCTCGACCGTATGATACCTACAACCAATTTTGAGAGAAAACAATAAACTTAAATGATATTTTAACAAAAAATTTACCAAAAAACGTACTGAAATTTTGTTTTTTTAATTGATAAAAAATCCATAACATACCATCATGGTCACTGATCGTCCGTGAATTGAGTGAATCGTGAAGGGGATCCTACTGAGCGGACGCCTCTCAACCCTTTGTGTGGTCGAATGAAATTCTTGGACGTGCCTGTGTCTTTGAGGAATTTGATATCCGTCCCAGCTACTCTTCGTCTGATGACGGGTAGCAGGGATCTACCCCTAAAATATTGACGGCATCAGTGTCGTAGCTGCTGTAGCCTCGTCATCGACCTGCGCCACTGCAAGTCTTGTGAGACCTTAATTAGTCTCTGTTGTTTTCTTTGACCGCCCGTGCGATCAGATGTGATCACATAAGCTGAAGCCTGAGTGGGTTGAAGGGTTCTCGTAAAGAAAGGGCCAATTTCCATGGGCACCTGCGCGTTTTGGTTGTTTTGCTGCTTGCCGCTCCGCTGGTTGGATTGGCCCTGTGGCTTTTGTTGCTTACTGAAATGCGGATTCTTCGTGCCGCTCGGCTGTGCTTCTGCCTGTTGAGAATATCTCTCCTGCTGGTGACCCTGGCGTACCTTTCATGGATGGACTCGACCACTTGGGGCAGACTAAGAGCCGACGGCAAGTCTATTGGCTTGGCGGCAAAAAGCACATCTGCCCTGAGATAAATATTCGCAACGCATCGTCACGAAACTTTTCGCATAACCCCTTTGCCAGTGCTAGTAACAGAACCACTAGAATGTCGACGCCGGGCTCTGTACTGGGAGAACTGTGAGTTCATGGGCCCAGACACAAGATAAACAAACAAACGAATTCAGCAACTGAACGCAGAGGCAGCAGCGTTAAAGAGGGGATCATATAAAACAAAACAAAAAAAAGCAAGTTAGAAAGCTACAGTCGAAAGGGCTCGACCGTATGACACCCGCAACCCATTTCGAGAGAAAACAAAAACTTAAATGATATTTTAACAAAAAATATACCAAAGAATATATTAAAACAGAAAATGTATGTAACACGCAGAAGGAGCCATTTTCGACCCGATAAAGTAAAGTATTGATCAATGTCAACAACCGAGACGATATGGCCATGTCTGTCTGTCGGTCTGTCTGTCTGTATGAACACCTAGTTTTCAGAGACTATAAGACATAGAGACGCCAAATTTGGTAAATATGCTCCTGCATTTCTTACGCAGATCAAGTTTATTTCAAAAGGCCCCCTTCGCACACAATATTCATAAGTCTAGAACAAGTAACGTTTTTGTGTTGCAAATCGCGTATAACTCCAAAGATTTCTTTGTGTAATGATGTGTAATTTGGTAAGCTATCTGTGCTTAATACTCTCAATAAACCCTATTATTGGTAAAAATCGAATTAGTAGAACAAACGTTATTTGTTAAATATTTATCTAAATAGTTGTGTACAATTTATCAAAATAGTTGTTTCACGCTCTTTTCCACCGCCAAAAACTGGATAAGCTGAAATAATGGACCTAGAGCATTGAATTTTGGTATGCATAATAATAATTATAGTTTCGATGATTCCTGTGAATTTGGTTGTGATCGAATAAAAACAAAGAAGTACAATTTAACATAATTCAATAAAACCTGACTCAGCGCAGGGCCGGATGTTTTGACACAACGGCAGCGCACAAGACACAAGCTAAGCATTCTTAGCGGCCGTTGTGTTTATCTTCAAGTAGCCGAGTAATATTAATTTGTCTTTTGTAGCTTTAATTTATAATTCGGTCTTGGCTGCAACGCGTCGGTTCAGCCTTAGTTTTATTCACTCATTGATCACGGCACTTCGTCCCGATCTCTTGAACTTATTCTAAGAAAGAAACACTAATGTTGTGCATTTTTAAATAAAAAATATTAATAAATAAAACAACAAAACGAAATACTTAATTGGCGCCCAACGTTACGAACAAATTAAATCCAAGACCACTTTGTGCTGTGAAAAATAATACAGTTAACAGTGCAAGTGACTAAACTATTTTGCAAAAATTAAAGTGTAAGTGACCGAATATCCAAGATATTTAAAATATCTAAAGATACGCTGTAAGCTATCTTGAACGAAATCAGTGCAAACAGTCAAGCGCTTTACTGGTCGTCCATAAACAATAAAATTTCCCCGTTACACTGAAGCCGCTGGAGCTCTTCGTGCAGCCACGTGCGCTTACTAGAATAAACTGCTGGGGGGAAAAGAGTGACCACGGCGCGGGAGATTACTGCTCGAACACGACTCAAAAGACTTTAAGAAATGTAAGTGGGCCTTTCAAATTAAACATTTTTCTTTTTTGAGTGATCAAATTTTAAAAAAACACAATAAAGTGCGATCGTTCGCTTAGTTGTTGCAAGAGTGTTGTTCTTCTTCTGTTAACAAACATTCTGTCGCTTATACGAGGTGTGTTCAAAAAGTAAGGTGACTTTGTATTTTCAAGAAAAACTATTAATTTATTTATCAATATTTATGTTGTCCCCTTCAAAGTAATCCCCCTCAGATACAATACACTTATGCCAACGGTTTTTCCAATCCTCAAAGCACTTCCCATAAGCACTTTTCGGTATAGCCTTGAGCTCTTGCAGCGATGCAGTCTTTATCCCTTCAATCGTTGCAAATCTCCGTCCATTGGGACGATTGGGCTTTGGTTTCGGTATCATAACCATATACCCATGATTCGTCACCAGTTATGACCCTTTTGAGTAAATCTGGGTCGTCGTTGACGTCATTCAACAGCTCTTGAGCGATGCTCATGCGACGGTTCTTTTGGTCAAAATTCAGCAATTTCGGAACAAACTTCGCTGACACACGACTCATACCCAAAACGTTTGAAAAAATTTCATGGCACGAGCCAAGCGATATACCGACATCTTCAGCAACTTCTCTGATAGTGATTCGACGATTTTCCAAAACAATTTTCGTCACTGCTTGAACGTTTTCATCAGTTGTTGACGTGCTTGGGCGTCCAGAGCGAGGCTGGTCATTGGCATCTTCCCGGCCATCTTGGAAGAGTTTGTACCACTTGTACACATTTTTTTTACTCAGAACAGTTTCACCGTATGCCACTGTCAACATTTCAAGTGCAAATCCTTTGATCCATATTTTTCGATAGCAAAAAATCGCCGAGCTCGCAAAATAACTTGTAACTTTACGCCTCTCACAACCAAACAAAAGAGGATGTTCCATTGAAACTTGGTACAGATGTTAGGGAAGAGTGTACCAATATAACAAAACAAAAAAATCGATAATCGAAAATATGTTGCCCGCGAAATTTGAAAAGTCACCTTACTTTTTGAACACACCTCGTATATTGTAATGTTGGTGTCATGTATCGCAACAGGGACGCAAAAAAAATTAAGTGAGCGAGAGGGAAGATAAATCCACGATCGTCCGAATGTGTATAAGCGCCCAACATTAAAAGGTCACATAACTCGAAAAATAATAAATAAACAAAATGCTATGTATGTTACATTGTGATGCTGGTCCACTTGACCATGAAAGAGTGAAAATAAATTCTGAAAAGATCAGATGTATGCTGATAGCTTTTCGTTATTCGTTATTCGAAGCAAACCGTCCTATTTTTCCAAGATTTGAAAATTTTTTAAACAAATTTAAAAATTTTAACAAGAAATATACGAAATATACTAAAACTTGTTTTTTTTTTATATATTTGATAATAGCGGGTAAAAATCCACAACACCGTTATGGTCACACTGTCAACTAAACAAACAAGGCGCGGGCAGCTGCAAGTGAATTTTGCATATAAAATTGATTCTTTAATAACTTCCTTCTTTTTCATTCTTGTAATTTTATTTTTATACCCGCTACCCATAGGGTAGAAGGGTATTATAACTTAGTGCCAACAGAAAATGTATGTAACAGGCAGAAGGAGGCATCTCCGACCCCATAAAGTATATATATTCTTGATCAGCGTCAGCAACCGAGACGATATAGCCATGTCCGTCTGTCCGTCTGTCCGTCTGTATGAACACCTAGATCTCAGAGACTATAAGAGCTAGAGCTACCAAATTTGGGGACAGTACTCCTATAGGTGGTACGCAGATCAAGTTTATTTCAAAAGTTGGATGCCCCTTTCCGCCCCCACAAGTCTGTAAAAGCCGTAATAATAGACTTAGAGCATTGAATTTTGGTATGCATAATAATAATTATATTCTCAATGACTCCTGTGAATTTGGTTGAGATCGAATGAAAAACAAGGAAGTTATTAAAGAATCAATTTGCATATGCAAAATTCACTTGCAGCTGCTCGCGCTTTGTTTGTTTAGTTGACAGTGTGACCATGTCGGTGTTGTAAATTTTTAGCCGCTATATTCAAATATATACAAACAAAACACGAGTTTCTGTATATTTTTGGTATATTTGTTGTTAAAATATCATTAAAAAATTTTTTTTTCCCGAAATGGGTTACGGGTATCATACGGTCGAGCACTCTCGACTGTAGCTTTCTTACTTGTTATTATTTTGCAATGTGCAACATTTTTACATTTCATTATGCAAAGTACTTAAAATGACATATTTTTAAAAACTAAAACTGGAGTGGGAGTTGAACTCGGTCGACCGATTGACCAAGAGCTTGCCACTTTTGCTCCAGAGCAAATACCGCCAAATAAATTGCAATGCATTGCATATTGTAATGTGTAAACTGCGATTTAAGATAGTTATTTCGGAAAATCGCTCCTAAGTTGGCGCCTAAATGATCATATCTAGGTTGTGTTAAAATTGCAACATCTTAGTTTTACCGTTAAAGATGTGTGTTGACCAGAGTTTTGTCAGCGATGAGATTTGATAATTTTATTTTGTTTCTATGTTCACATGAACACTTTATGATATGCAAGATTTTGGTTCGGTCAGTTGTTTAGATATCGCTGTTCAGAAATGTATTCATCTCATCTCTATATTTTTAAAATCCGCAAAACCAAATAAAGAAATTATCTTTATTTAATTAAGAAATTAATTTTCAAAATTCAAGTTTAAAACTTTTCCTCACATAGGACCTGTAGCCTCATGGTTGCCTGATTTTCTTTTGACTTTAGCAAATACAGGGTATTTGCTCAGGCCTCTCGAGCAGCAACATACCAGCGGAGCGGGACCCATTAATTCCTAGCTCTAGCGGGATGTGGGGGGGTTGTTGCTGGTGCTGCTGTTCTAATGCTAAATGTTATATTATAGAGTCCCTGCTGAAACTAATCCATGAGACGATCCTCATGCAAAACCACACATGGCCAAAGCACCAAAGCCATAATGCCACAACAACAACACAAAATTCTGGAAAAAAACAAAAAAAAGTTACGCAATCAAATAAAGAGAAAACAGAAAGACAAGAAAATTAAAGTAACAAACGGGTAGTGAAGCCAAAGGGGGAGAACTAAGGTGTTGATCGTCACTCCCCTTTTTCATTACCCTCCCTGCCATAGTCTTCAAATAGTTTTGGTCGAAGACCCCAATCGTAACGTCCTATTTATGCATTACTTATGCTCCCATGTCAACAGAAAAATAACAATAAGTTAACGATTCATTTCCATTTCAAAAATTGTAATTAAATAAACAACAAAAAAAAAGAGCAACATAATCCATGTTGAAAATTATAGAACAGCTTAACAAATAAATTTCTAAGTATAAGATTTCATCACTAACATATTTTCAAATTTTTATTCATTATTTTACTTTGTATTCTTGTATAATACTGTGTGTGCTATTATATATATTGTTTTTGTTAAAGTGCATCAATTCTGCAATTTGTTTTTTTTTACTGATTATCTTCTCTTACTTGGTGGTGTACAACTTGGTATATCTGATAAATTTTGATTTCATTTCTTATTTACAATTTCATTCTATTCATATTTTTATATTGGAAAACTTTAACTTTGCTTTCGTGCCTGAAGAAAACTGCAATGTTCTATAACATTTAAATTCGAAGATCACTTAATCTCTTAAACAGAGTTCTATTATTATTTTTTATACCTGCTACCCATAGGGTAGAAGGGTATTATAACTTAGTGCCAACAGAAAATGTATGTAACAGGCAGAAGGAGGCATCTCCGACCACATAAAGTGTATATTCTTAATCAGTGTCAACAGCCGAGACGATATAGCCATGTCCGTATGTCTGTCTGTCTGTCTGTATGAACACCTGGATCTCAGAGACTATAAGACATAGAGACACCCAATTTGGCAAAAAGGTTCCTTTATACCCTACGCAGATCAAGTTTATTTCAAAAGTTGGATGCCACGCCCCCTTCGCCCACAATAAGCATTAATCTAGAAAAAGTCAATTTTTTTTTATGTAAATTGCGTATAACTCCAAAAGTTCTGTGTGTAATGATGTGTAATTTGGTAACCTATCTGCGCTTGACACTCTTAATATACCCTGTACCCAAAACGGATAAGTAGAACAAAAGTTATTCGTGAAATTATTTATCAAAATTGTTGTGCCCAATGTATATGGACGTTTTAAGTGTGTGAATGACCTAGAGATATCAAATTTGGTGACAGTATTCGTGTAGGTCTTACGCACATCAAGTTTGTTTTAGATTTTTTCCACGCCCCTTTCCGCCCCCAAAAACTGTAAAAGCCGTAATAATGAACCTAGAGCATTGCATTTTGGTATGCACAATAATAATTATATTCTTAATGATTCCTGTGATTGAGATCGACTGAAAAACAAGGAAGTTATTAATGAATCAATTTTATATGCAAAATTCACTTGCAGCTGCTCGCGCTTTGTTTGTTTAGTTGACAGAGTGACCATGTCGGTATTTAATGGATTTAAAAAAAATATGCATATACAAAAAAAACAAATTTCTGTATATTCTGTGGTTTATTTTTTGTTAAAATATCATTTAAGCTTTTTGTATTCTCTCGAAATGGGTTGCGGGTATCAAACGGTCGAGCACTCTCGACTGTAGCTTTCTTACTTGTTTTAGAAAGTCTCGTTAGAATTTGGGGCAAACCCGGTTTGCCAATGCTAAATTTGGACAATAAGGAGGTGATTTACTTTCATATTGACTTAATATTTTTAGGATTTTATTATTTTTGGATGGATTTTATTATATTTGGACGCATCCACTGTGCTGTGGAGTGAAGTTTTTTTTGTCAAATTTTTTTATAAACAAAGAGGAGACCCACAACAAAAAAAATTGAAAAAAAAAACTATGTCTTGTGGCAAAAAATGAATGGATTATTAACTTAATTTAGTGGCTAAAAAATGTGTGTGCAAAAGATTTTTGTCTTTGTGCCTTAGTCCGCCTCCCTGGCTGTAAGCTTATTTCCAAGCTACCGGTTGGATTTAACCAAAACTTTTTTGCCAACCTCGAAGTTTCTATTTTGCGGCCAAGTATTTTCCCTGGCTCTGAGACAATCTGAGCGCCTCTGATTTCATTTTGTGTTTCGTCCGGGCTTGCTGTATTCTGTCGCTGCCAACAAAATTATTTCTACAGTGTATTTTTTTTTTTGTCAATTTTCAGGCACCTGGCCAGCTGTGGATGAGCTTCACCTGTCCATTATGTTGGGGTGACGTATTTGAAAAAGCCTAATTTTTTAGACCTAAAAATTGATACTAAATAAGTGTATAGAAAAACTGAACACTGACTGAGTGAAGAGTCTCTGATTCGATATCTTCAAATGGGTGAGACGGTGTTTTCGCCCGGTCCGGATGGAGTTCCTGGCTGTGTACTTCGGTACGGAGCCGAGGCTTTATGCAGACCGTAGCTGAAATTATTTGAGTTATCGCTCGAGTCATCGACTTTTCCCTCTTTATGGAAGTAGTCTCTCATTATTCCTCTCCATAAGAAGGGAAGTAAGTCTGACGCCAAAAACTATAGAGGGATATGTAAATTGTCTGCTATACCAAAAGTTTTTGAGAAGATATTAACAAGTCATTTACAACATTTATGTAGTTCTATTATTTCCCCTACCAGCACGGTTTAGTGAAACATAGATCCACTGTTACTAATCTTCTTGAGCTTTCTTCGTTCGGGTTTCCCTATAAACGAACAAACTGACGTCATCTATACCGATTTTAGTAAAGCCTTTGACTCAGTAAATCATTCTCTTTTGTTATAGAAGCTTGACTTAATTGGATTTTCCAATAATTTGATTAGCTGGATTTCAAGCTATCTAAGCCAAAGAACGCAAAAAATTTCTTTTAATAATACATTCCGAGTTACCTCTGGAGTTCCCCAAGGTAGCCATCTCGGTCCCATACTTTTCACATTGTTCATAAATGATCTACCTACTGTTTTGACGCAATTTCGCATACCAATGTACGCAGATGATGTTAAAATATGCCTGCAGTACAGGAATTGGCCATGCCATATTAAGTTGCAGAGAGATCTTGACTCTTTGCAGTCATGGTGCAAAGTGAACTTATTAAATTTAAACTGTTCCAAATGTGTTGTGATGTCCTTCTAAAAACTTTAAAAGGAACAAGATAAGGTTACTGACAGGAGTCTTAACGGGACACTGCTACATCGGCCGTATGGCTCAACGGTACGGTGGACCCCAACAGGACTTCTGTCGCAGCTGCGGGGACAAAGAGGAAACCGAGAGTATCCAGCATCTTCTCTGCGACTGCCCTCCACTTCTTAGAAAGCGGACCCAATTTCTGGGCAAGCCTTTCTTCGCTGAACTGGGCAGTCTTGGGAATATTCGGCTGGAGAACATGGCGCTTTTCCTCGACTCTACTGGCTGGTTCCAGAAGCTACCGCAGCCCAACAGAACTGGCCAGTAGCACGTAGACATAATAATGCAATCAGAGTTTTTTCCTCCAATATCCCAACAATGGACCATATGGTCTCCGGGTGCTCTCGACTCCGGTCGAGCCGTCTGCTCAACCTAACCTAACCTAACCTATCCTTCTAAAGAGTTAATCCACATTTGGCCTCTTACTTACTGAACGGTAACGATCTAAAAAGAATTACTGCTGTTGATGATCTAGGTATTTTCTTAGATCATCAGCTTAAATTTTCAGACCACATTTCTAGAACGGTCAGTAAAGCTATGTCTGTTCTCGGTTTCATTAAGAGGTGGTCAAAGGAATTTGATGACCCTTATATTACTAAGACTCTTTATACTTCACTTGTTCGTCCGATTCTGGAATATGATTCGTGCGTGCACCAGGATCGCATTGAATCTGTTCAAAAACAATTTCTCTTATTTGCTTTGCGTGGCTTGAACTGGAATGCTGAAGTGAGATTGCCGTCATATAGTAGTAGTCTTCTTGTAATAAACCTACCTTCTTTAGCCAACCAAATAATAATGCTTGGCATTTTATTTATTTTAAATCTTATTAATAGTGATTTTGGTTCTTCAAAACTAATATCGCGATTAACCTTTTCCGTTCCACCTAGACTAGCCCGTAGTTACATTCCTCTTGCTCTCCCCTATGTAGATATAATTTTGCATTGCATGACTCTTTTAGAGTTTTATGTTATAACTAGTAATAAATTAAAATTTGTTCATTCCACCCATTTCTTTCTTATGTCCTATCCTATTTTCCTATTTTATACTATCCCCTTTCGATTAAATCGTTCGTACAAAAATTTTGCTCGGACAAAGCCGATGAACAGTTTTTTCTGATAATGGATCGCAGTTTCGTTCAGAAGCATTCCAAAAGCGACCGCGATAATATGGCATAAATCACCCATTTATTGCTGTTCATTCGGGTTCATTCGAAAGGATAAATCATTCGGTCATATCCGGGATTCGAGCCTTTTTTCGTCCGGATCAGAGGGATTGGGACGAGTGTCACAAATAACTTTTGTGGTACTTATCCGATTTTTAACAAAATTACAGGCTATATTAAGAGTATTAAGCAAAGGCTTACCAAATTACACATCATTACACAAATAACTTTTGGAGTTATACGCGATTTACATAAAAAACAAGTAAGAAAGCTACAGTCGAAAGTGCTCGACCGTATGATACCCGCAACCCATTTCGAGAGAAAAAAAAATTTTAAATGATATTTTAACAACAAATGTACCAAAAATATACTGAAACTTGTGTTTTGTTTGTATATATTTGAAAATAGCGGCTAAATTCACAACACCGACATGGTCACACTGTAAAGTGAATTTTGCATATAAAATTGATCCTTTAAAAACTTCAGACTATCATTGTTACTATGCATTCCAAAATTCAATGCTCTAGGTCTATTATTACGGCTTTTACAGTTTTTGGGGGCGGAAAAGGGTGTTGCAAAAATCTAAAACAAACTTGATCTGCGTAAGACCTACACGAATACTGTCACCAAATTTGATATCTCTAGGTCATTCACACACTTAAAACGTCCATATTCACTGGGCACAACAATTTTAATAAATAATTTCACGAATAACTTTTGTTCTACTTATCCGAATTGTACCAAAATTACAGTGTATATTAAGAGTGTCAAGCGCAGATGGGTTACCAAATCACACATCATTACACAAAGAACTTTTGGAGTTATACGCGATTTACATAAAAAAAACTTGACTTTTTCTAGATTAATGCTTATTGTGGGCGAAGGGGGCGTGGCACCCAACTTTTGAAATAAAATTCATCTGCATAGGGTATGAAGGAACCTTTTTGCCAAATTTGGAGTCTCTATTTCTTATAGTCTCTGATATCCAGGTGTTCATACAGACAGACAGACGGACAGACGGACATGGCTATATCGTCTCGGCTGTTGACGCTATCAAGAATATATATACTTTATGGGGTCGGAGATGCCTCCTTCTGCCTGTTACATACATTTTCTGTTGGCACTAAGTTATAATACCCTTCTACCCTATGGGTAGCCGTTATAAAAACTTGACTTGTTCTGGATTTATGAATATTGTTGGCGAAGTTGGCGTGGCATCCAACTTCTGAAATAAACTTGATCTGCGTAAGGAATGCAGGAACCTATGTACAAAATAAGACATAGTCTTATAGTCTCTGAGATCTAGGTTTTATACGGACAGGCAGACGATGCCTCCTTCTGCCTGTTACAAACATTTTCTGTTGGCACTAAGTTCTAATAACCTTCTACCCTATAGGTAGCGGGTTCATAGCTTATGGCATTCGATCTTTTTCAGCTTTTTGACGATTTGGATGGTGGTCAAGATTTTTTGTGTTTCACACTATTTCGCGCCATTTTATTTTGGACTTACATGCGTATGTATGTGTCGGAGAATAAAACATTGGTTTAACTATTTTGGTGTCGATTTCATATTGAGTTGAATATGTTACACATGTCAATAGTGTTATATAATTATGTTTGAGTGAGATTCTAGTAGCAACGGATTTAAAATAATGGAGAATGAAAATAATACCGTCACCGACTCGCTGATATCAGAAGAGGGATCCAATTTTCGAAAGTCAACCATGGAGGACCACGTGCGTATTCTAATGGAACAACAAAATCTGAATTTCCTGGCATTGGCAAAAACGTTGCAAGCGTCGGCACGAGCACTGTTACAAAAAGATACCGTTAGTGTGTCGAAATTTAATGCCTAAATTTATCGATGAACAAAATAAGATTTTATCGAATCAATTGAGATGTTTATGATCTACGTGAGGCAAAGCCTGCACAATAAAATAATTGAGTTAATTTTTGTACTTTTATACCCGCTACCCATAGGGTAGAAGGGTTGTATAACTTAGTGCCAACAGAAAATGTAACAGGCAGAAGGAGGCATCTCCGACGCCATAAAGTATGTATATTCTTGATCAGCGTCAACAGCCGAGATGATATAGCCATGTCCGTCTGTCCGTCTGTCAGTCTGTCCGTCTGTCTGTCCGTATGAACACCTGGATCTCAGAGACTATAAAACATAGAGACACCAAATTTGGCAAAAAGGTTCCTTCATACCCTACGCAGATCAAGTTTATCTCAAAAGTTGGATGCCACGCCCCCTTCGCCCACAATAAGCATTAATCTAGAAAAAAACAAGTTTTTTTTTATGTAAATCGCGTATGACTCCAAAAGTTCTTTGTGTAATGATGTGCAATTTGGTAACCCATCTGCGGATAAGTAGAACAAAAGTTATTCGTGAAATTATTTATAAAAATTGTTGTGCCCAGTGCATATGGACGTTTTAAGTGTGTGAATGACCTAGAGATATCAAATTTGGTGACAGTTTTCGTGTAGGTCTTACGCAGATCAAGTTTGTTTTAGATTTTTGCCACGCCCCTTTCCGCCCCCAAAAACTGTAAAAGCCGTAATAATAGACCTAGAGCATTGAATTTTGGTATTGCATAATAACAATGATAGTCTGAATGACTCCTGTGAATTTGGTTGAAATCTAATAAAAAACGACGAAGTTATTAAAGAATCAATTTCATATGCAAAATTCACTTGCAGCTGCTCGCGCTTTGTTTGTTTAGTTGACAGTGTGACCATGTCGGTGTTGTGAATTTTTGGCCGCTATTTTCAATGTTATTGCTTGGCTATTGTGCAAGCGCTTGCGTGTGGTGAATATACCTGTCACATTACAGGGTTGTAATATGCGACTTACACACAGAGTCGCTCGCGGTCATTAAGCGCGTAACAATTTGAATTCAAATTGCAACGGCCGAATTGATAATTTTTCTCTGTTTCGTGTAATAATTAATATTCTTGTATTTGTTTTATTTTATATGGGGCCATTTCAAACCCCAGATAATCTAACGAGCTTACGAGGCACGATTAGTTGGAATTAGCTGCGCAATCTTTGTGAGATCGCATCGCATCGCAAACGGACGTGTTTTTTTTCTTCGCATTCTTTGCTATCACTTTCATTTGTGTTATCTTTTACAAATTTAGTTTACACAAGTAATCGTTATTAGCTGTATTTTCAGTGCTTAACTTTTGTCAAAATCAACAGTATACATTGTGAACTATTATTTATTTCGCATTTTGTTTGATTTACATAAAATCGCAAAAACAAATTCTAAGGCATACAGTGTTTACTTATTGTTTTGTCACTGCGTTCAATTTATTTTTGCTTTTCATACTCTTGCACTCTTGCATTTACTCTTTACCGCTCTCAAGTTTTCTCTTGCGCGCATTAGTTTTGTGTTGTTGGTGTTGGTTGCGCTCTATTTTGCTCTCAGTTATTCCGTTTGCGGTTTCTTGTTTCGGTCGTGCCCGCGCTTTTACAAGTAAAGCAACGTCAACAGATTTAACCCTAGGGTGCGTTTTTGTTGATTACATTGTCTTATTTAAAATATTATATTTGGTATTTCAAATTACAACTTTTATTTTTATTTGCACACTAACCTTATTTTCTTTCAAATATACCTTTTTGTAAAAATTTTCTTTTTTGCTGTCTGTTTTTTGTTTCAAATTTTCTTTTCTTATCACCATGTTTGTCTGTTCAAATAAAAATTGCCAAGTTCGTGCAAACGTAAGAATGGGTTTTGTTTGCTGCTGGCTGTGCGACAATGTGTCGCACGAGAAATGCGCTGGCCTCAGTGGGCGCATTATTGACCTGATTGAGTCCAAATCAGGCTTGAAGTGGACTTGTGAATCATGCAGGGATGTCGAGAAAGACATTATGGGCTTTATGCGACAAACCAAGAAAGGCTTTGGAGATATCTTTGGACAGTTTAAAAAACTGTTTGAAGGTTTCTCAGCGCTGGATGATGAATTCAAAAATATGAAACTTTTGAATGAGTCACCCAAGCGTAAAAAGGCCAATCCGAGGTTGTCCATAAGCGCTAATGAACTTTCTCCACACCCAAATCATTTGTCTGCT
This sequence comes from Drosophila formosana, assembly GCA_035045625.1. Lineage (NCBI taxonomy): Eukaryota > Metazoa > Arthropoda > Insecta > Diptera > Drosophilidae > Drosophila > Drosophila formosana. Next base: position 151,874 of record JAWNOW010000556.1, on the reverse strand, counting down.
CCGTCTGTTCCTGCATTAATAAATCTTTCTTCTCCTGCTCCTCCAATAATAGTTAGTAGTGACGAGAATAATGTTCTACCCATGGATATTGTTCCTACTAACACCGGCGAGGGTAATGTTTCAGTTGTTGTATGCACTGAAGACTTAACCACCCCAGCAGTTTCTGTTGGTCAGCCATCCAAGGCTGTAGTTGCATCCGTAGATGCGGCTGTGGTTAATCTCAAATCACTTGTTGGCGTTCCACCAAAGAAACATATTTTTGTTTCCAGGCTTGCCCCTGATCAAACTTCTGATGAAGTCATGGCTTTTATTCAGGCCAAATCTAAAGCCAATGTTTCAGTGGACAAATTTCAATTTAATTATTCCCGGGAAATATCGTCTTTTAAAATTACTGTTCCTGCCGATCAATATACCAACATTTGTTGTTAAAAGTTCTGGCCAGATCATGTAATTGTAAAGGAATATACCGCAAAAAAGAAAATTCGTACTCCTGTTGAACTTCCTACTGTTGCGAGTAAAAGCTCTGTAACTACAAAAAACTAACATCCTTCTCACTTGGCTACCAGAACGTAAGAGGTCTGTGTAGCAAACTTAGTAATCTCTATCTTAGTAGTCAGTCCTTTCTATACAATGTCGTAGCTTTTTCAGATACTTGGTTTAGGCCAGACATTTTAAACCTCGAAATCCTTTCAAGTAAATACAATATTTATAGACGAGATCGCACTCCTCCTCGTCGTGGAGGTTGGGTTTTAATCGCAGTTCACGTTGCTTTCACCTCTTAAGTAGTTACAATTGATTACGCTGTCGATTAAGAATTCGTAGCTGTAAAATTGTCCGTTCATGGTGCTTGTATTTTTAGAACTCGTTCATATGTTCCTCCATCTTCTGATTATTCTGTCTATTCTTCACATTTTTCGGCTATACTTTCTGTCTGTACTTTGCTATCACATCGCGATAGTCTTGTTGTTCTAGGTGATTTTAATATTACAGGAATGACTTGGCTATCAAATTCGGACTCCAACGCTTTAAATTCTGCGTCCCAGCATGATTTTATAGATAATTTGTTTGGATTATCATTAAGTCAAATCAATGCTATTCCAAATTCTTTATATAGAATGCTTGACCTGGTTTTTGTTTTGGATCCTTCCCTTACATCTGTCTCCCGATCTGAACCTTTATCCCTTCCTGAAGATCCTTATCATCCTACTTTAGAAGTGTTGATGAACCTAGAGACCCGTGTAGCATACTCTGCTACGAGATTGCAACACGTGCGTCATTTTCGTAACACAGATTTCAATGAACTCTCTCGGATCCTGTCGAACACTGACTGGTCTTCTCTTTGCGAGTGTAGGGACATTGATAGTACAACTGAACTGTTTTATACTGCATTAAACTCTTCATTCGACATATGCGTCCCGTTACGTAAACCAAATAGGTCTAATAAGCCTTTTTGGTTTACACGGGAATTGACATACCTTAAAAAAAAAATGTCGAGAAATTACAAGAAGTTTAAGGAATCTAACACTTCCTTTAACTTCTCTTGTTATTCGATTGCACGATCAAATTTTACTGTCCTTAATACGCAGTGTTACAATGACTACCTCGTAAATTGTGGACGGCGGTTTCGCAGTGATCCGAGGAGATTCTATAACTTTGTTAATATGAAGCGTGGTTCATCAACGCTTCCATCGACTGTTTTTTTTTGAAAAGAATACAGCGGAAACTAATCAGTCTATTGCTGATTTATTTTCTGATTTTTTTCAAACTACATATAGATCTCAAAACGATCGATTGGTTTTGCCTTATCCGTATCAGATAAATGACGCACATTGCATTTTTAAACCATTAATTACTAAAAGTTCACTATTAAATAATTTAAAGATTCTAAAGCCTGTATTTTCACCAGGGCCAGATGGAGTTCCAGGGCCAGTTTGGCATTGTGCTGAGGCTTTATTAATTCCTTTATTTATTCTTTTTAATTTGTCAATGGAGTTATGTTCTTTTCCAAACTATTGGAAGGAATCTTTTATTATTCCTCTCCATAAAAAAGGAAACAAATCGAATGCCGAGAGTTATAGAGGAATATCAAAATTGTCTGCTATTCCGAAACGGTTTGAGAAATTAATAACCTCACAGTTACAACATTATTGTAGATCTATTATATCACCATGCCAGCATGGGTTTATGAAATATAGATCTACTACCACTAACTTACTGGAGTTCACTTCTTTGGTAATTGATGGTTTCCAAAACAAAATGCAAACGGACGTTATTTATACTGATTTCAGTAAAGCTTTTGACTCAGTTAATAACTCACTATTACTACATAAGCTTTACCTCTTGGGATTTCCAAAAAACTTAATTATCTGGATATCTAGCTATTTAAATCTCAGAACACAGAAAGTGTATTTTAACGGCTTAGTCTCCAAGTCTGTTAAGGACACTTCCGGTGTACCTCAAGGGAGTCACCTTGGCCCTTTGTTATTTACATTGTTTATTAATGATCTTCCATCCGTTATTAAATTTTCTCGTGTGTTAATGTATGCCGATGATGTCAAGCTTTGTTTAACGTCAGCTGATTGTCAATCTGGTCAAATGCTGCAAGCTGATATTGATAGTTTCCAATCTTGGTGTCAAATAAACCTTTTAAATCTTAATTGCAATAAATGTAACGTAATGTCTTTTTACAGGCGTTTGCCTTTTAACAATACTTTTTTTCTACATGCAAAACCTCTTGAGCGCATTGAGTCTGTTAAAGATCTAGGTATTCTGCTCGATCCCAAATTTAAATTTGACAAGCACATCTTGGACATAACTAATCGTGCAATAGGTGTCCTTGGTTTCATTAAGCGTTGGTCGAGAGAATTTAATGATCCCTACATCACTAAAACTCTTTATACTTCTCTTGTTCGACCTATTCTTGAATATGGCTCTTGTATTTGGTGACCCCAATATAAGGTTCATCAGGAAAGAATAGAGTCTGTACAAAAACAATTTCTTTTGTTTGCCCTTCGGGGTCTTAATTGGAGTGCTAACACTCCTTTACCTTCATATCGCAGTAGACTTTTACTTATCAATCTTCCTTCACTTTCTGATCGTAGAACCATGCTTGGTGTTATTTTTTTGCATAAGCTCATTAATGGCGAGATTTATTCATCCGAACTGATTAGCCAAATTAATTTTAAGGTTCCGATCAGAAGTACAAGGAACTTTTTACCTCTTTCCCTTCCACTTTGTAGTGAAAACTATGCTTTACATAATCCTTTCCGTATTTTATGTTCTAACTATAACGAGTACTATTCTATAATAAATAATGTTTCTTCGTTTTCCACTCTTAGAAATTTGATATTAAGTCATCTGTCTAGTGTGTAATTATGTAATTTTAAAATTAATTAAAATATATTTTTACTTTATGTTCGCGATTGTCCGTTGCCACAAGCTACGTGGTGCGCCCCTACGGCCCGCGCGGTAACAAGCCCTTGCTTGGTGTCGTTGGGCCACTTGATGGTGCTGTTCGTTAGCACATCAACGTCCAATTGTAAATCTTTCGCATGGTATGTGCCTATTTCTTCGCCTTGTAAATTTTTTTAATATGTAATATGCGGTACCCACTTTCTTCTTTATTCTACACTTGGTAAACTGGGGACCCAATTTCTTATAAAAGTTGTTGGAGAAATTGCTCAAATAAAAGTTTCGTTTAAATACCTCTTGACCTTCTTTAAAGGAGACGGGATTTGAACGCAAATTGTATTGAGTCGCATTACGCTCGTAAGCAGCACGACTATTGTTTTTAATATCTTCTCGTAATAATTGTAGCTGATCCCGAGGCGTTAACAGTGGTGATTCTTCTAAAAGTGAAAATTGCTTTAGTAACTTGTAATCACTGCCATGGTTGATCATATTAAAACCAAACAAAGCCTTATACGGCGAACATCCTATTGCTTGATGCAAAGCTGATCGTAGAGCCGAAGAAATACTTGTCAAGTTAGTATCCCATTCAGTCTGATCGTCTCTTAGATAAGAACGAACAGCGGCAAGCAAGGACCGATTGACTCTTTCTGCAGTATTGTTTTGAGGAGAATATAAAGCCGTGAAAGTTTGATTTATTCCAAACTTCGTCAAAAAGGCTTTAAATTCATTGGATTTGAATTGAGATCCATTGTCGCTGACAATAGTCTCAGGAATTCCAAATTCTGCAAAAATTCTTTGTCCAAGAAATTCTACAACGGCTGCGGTTGTGAATTTTTTTAGTGGACATAGCCAATGGTATCGACTGAAATGGTCAAGAACAATTAATAGTCCAACATGACCTTTATGACCTTTTTTACTTCGTGGATAAGGACCTAGTATATCTATATACAATTTCTGAAATGGTCTGCAGGATATGCTTTGTTGTCCCATGGGAGGTCGTAGAGTACTATTTGGAGCTTTTGTTTCTTTATGAATATCGCAATCACGAACATACTCCCGAACTTGCTTGGATAGACCTGGCCAGTATAAGTGTCTTCGCAATCGTTCAATGGTCTTCTGCATTCCGCCGTGAGAAGCAATTACACAATCATGAGCTTGGCGAATCGATGCTAACCGTAATGGCTCCGGCACCCATAGCTTCCATACATCCAAATCCTGGACTGCATATCCTGACGGATGCTCGGTGCGATTTTAGACATATTTGTCGGCAGTTTTCATATCCGGGAATTTCTCGGTATTTGCTTCGACTAATTCTTTGAGCTCTACATATTCTTTCTCAAGGAATGCTGAGGACTGGAACAACATGATCTTTTCCTTTTCGATGAGAAATAGTGAACTTAAAGGCTTGCAGACGAAGTATCCAACGGGCTATTCTACCGGATACATTCTGCTGCCGCATCAACCACAGAAGACTTGTATGATCGGTCATTACTTCAAAGGGCTGTAATTCTAGGTAACACCTGAACTTTTCAATAGCTAAAATTACGGCAAGGCACTCGCGTTCCGTCACGCTGTAGTTCCTTTGCGCTTTAGATAATTTTTTTGACATAAATGCCAGTGGTCTTTTTTCTCCTGTATCTGACATTTCCACTAATACCGCGCCAATGCCGTAATCGCTAGCATCGCAATGCAAAAAGAAATTTCGTGAGAAATCTGCATTTTTCAGAACAGGAGCAGTAGTTAGCAATGTTTTTAATTTTTCCATTGCTTTCTAGCTTATGATGACCAAATAAAATTTTTTTATTGTTTTCAGCACTTCAGTAATGGGACACGTAATTTCTGTGAAATCTTTTATAAATCTTCTGTACCAACCACAAACCCCGAGGAAACCTCGAACTTGTTTTAAGTTCTTAGGTGTGGGCCAAGATAGCACGCAAGATATTTTTTCAGGATCAGTGGCTACACCAGTGCTACTAATCACGTATCCTAAATAATTTACCTTAGTGACACAAAAGTGACTTTTTGTATGTTCAAAGTAAGATTTGCTTTTATGAATTGGTCTGCTATACGAACTAAAACCGCAAGATGAGAAGAGAAATCTTCTGAAACAATAACAAGATCATCCAGATAGCCGAAAACGCAATAACGTAAGTCTGGAGGAATTAAATCATCCAATAAACGCGACATTGTGGATGGAGCATTACAGAGCCCAAAAGGCATGACCGTAAACTGGTATAATGCTCGGCCTGGGACTGTAAATGCAGTCAAAGGTTTCGCTTCCGCAGTGAGCTTTATCTGCCAATATGCATCTTTCAGATCTAACTTGGCAATTAAATTTGCTTTCGGGAGACGAGCGAAAATGCCTTCAATGTTTTGCAAAGCATATGCGTCTTTTCGTGTAGCTTCATTTAGCTTCCGAGCGTCTAGACATAACCCTACTTTATTGGGCTTAACCATCATGCGCATTGGAGAGCTCCAAGCACTTTGCGATGGCTCGATAACCCCGAGAGTTAGCATGCGATCGACTTCTGCAAACATTAGCTTTTCAACCGCAGGGCTTACTGGATAGTAACGCTGCTTGACAGGCTTACTATCACCAATATCAATATGATGTTCTATTAGCGCTGTACGACTTAAGCCTTGTTTCTCAAAATTGCTGCCTTTCTTGAATGGATAATGGATACATATCTTCGTTACTATCTTCTTGATCCTCCGTTAAAATTGAACTGATGATTCCCGGTGCTAATTCAAATTCCCTCCAGAAATCTATGCCTAATATTAATCTTTGAGCAATAGAGGGAATAATGTAAAGCTCAATATATTTTTCTATGTCCTTGTACTTCATTTTCACTTTTAGAATTACAGATACTTGGTGCAATTTGGCATCAGCTGTGCGCACTTGCGACAGAATTGGCTTGAAATGTGGAAATTTCGAAAAATCCATTTCTGCTAAAGACGATCCTTCGTGATAGGGCTTAAAATTATGATATACTTCAGATTGAGACGCTTGTTCTATTGATCTTTCCAAAATTCTAACGTTTTTAAATTTTACACTAAAACTATCATCTATTTCTGGGACACCCTTTCTGGATTGAGTGCCCCTCTTTGCCGGTTTTCCTGCTTCTTCTTGCAGTTTTGACAATTGGGTTTGTATATTTGTGGAGTCCCGCATCCATAACAAAAAATTCTTCTTTCAGCTAAACAATTTTCCTATATATGACCAGCAGTCTCGCAATTCCAACAGACCAGCGGTGTTGCACGTTGAATAGCTGTAATCTCATTTGATTCCTCACAATCAGGACTTTCTTCGAGTTGCTCTTCATCTAAAGCGTATACTCGATAAGCGCCAGGCTTCACTTGGGACTGGCGAGATCTACCTGCTTCCCGAAGAAAATTTTCGCGCTTATGCACTAAGCGGCGCAGCTCTGAAATAGAATGGAAGTCTTCGAACAGAAGCCTTTCTATCATTTCGATTTGAAAGTTTCCTTGAATCATCTCAACAAATTCATTTTCTGCAAAACTGATGGATAATCTATCCATTAGTTTACAAACACTTTCGTAATACGTGTCGAATGATTTACCAGGCTTTTGTTTACGGGAAAGGATCTGTTCGCGTAATTCAGTCACTGATTTGCTTTCACGATATTGACTTCTAAATGCTACACAAAAATCGCGCCAGGAAAAGCTTTGGACACTCTTGTGGTACCTCCAGAACCAACTATTTGCCTTGCCTGCTAACAGCTGGTGAATATTGCGGCTTATGATTTCTAAGTCCCCGTCAAAATGTTCTCTAGTTAAACTTTGCACCCTGTACAGAAATTCTTCAACTGATAAGCCTTCGGAGCTTCCGTCAAATCTTACACCCCATTTTTGCAGGATGTCTGGGATTTTATGTGGTCCTTAATTATGCGTACCATTTGTGGATCTGCCAATTCGAGGAGAACTCGGAGTTTCTCGGTCTACTAAGTGGCCATGTGGAGCACCTAGACTTCCCGATCCTGTCAACGAGGATAAAACGCGAGTGACAGTTTCGTGAACAAGAGATTGTCTGTCTATTTGAATATTCGCTGCTGCTTGAGGAGGATTCTGTCTTCGCGGCCTCGCCGGGCGACCTCTTCTAGCAGGCGCATGGGTGTGTAACCTTGACTGGACTCTCGCATTAGAAGGAGTACTACCAGCCGGAGGACAATTGTTCAAATGAGACATAATCTCTTGGGTTGAAACATTTAAAGTATTTAAGGCGGCATCTTCTTCTGCCTGTGGATTAACATCCACTAACTGTTATGCCAATGAGCGAGTGACTGGACGAAATCCAGTTGCTACAACTCTTTGCGATATACTTGGTGCATCCTTTTTGGCGTTTGGTGAATGGTTGCCAACGACTACCCTCCACTCTTTTACTTGTACTGCTGCTAAGCAGCTGGGACACTCCTTATGTACTTGAATTCTAGTTTCCAAACAACTTTTATGGAACACATGATTACATTTTGTAACAACACAAGGTTGTGTATTTAGCATTACTTCGCCGCAAATAATGCAAATATTTGCTGCAGGATTACCCTGCTTTTGAGTCTTATTTGACTCAAAGCTACGTTCTAACGGCATGCTTATTTTTTTTTGTGTGTTTTTTTTTTCTGTTGACTTTCTACTGGGAGACATATGTAAAGATAAATATTTTGGCTTTCACTACTTATTGTTATACAATTATACGATTGGGCTATTTCAACTACTAAAGGTTTATTTTAAGCTGGCATAAATGTCCATCCTCAACTGAAAGGACTTTTACGGACAATGTGACACAGTTGCATCGACATTGTATTTCAGTAAAATACCTCATCAGATAATTTCAATTCATGTTTACAAAAACAAACCTGCCCATGAAAAAGTTCTTATAATTTTCAACGCTAACAAACTGAATCATCTTTTCATCGTTTATCTTGGTCGAGGTAATCAAATAATCAACTACTCGAATTCCAAAGAATATTAAATTCCAAATAAAAATTCTGTATAACTATGTAAGCACTATAAAAAAAAATTTCAATCGTAGACAAAGAGAAAAATAATTAATATCAGACGTATTTGACCAATAGTTTCCTTTAGACATACAGGGAATCAAACAGTACATAATTCCACTTTAGTTCTCTGAATCCTAGGAAATACTACTTTTGATGATGTTTGGTCACCAGCTTCTTGCTACATGATTCATCGAATGTTTAAAGAAATTTAAAATCTTGCTACGGTCGACATCAATCAGCAGATGCTACATTGAGTCGCTCTCCAGTAGCTTCTTTAAATTCTTTTTAGCTTAATACATCTTTTATTAATCAGGGCCGAATGCTAGTATCCGTAAATTAATACTTTAATAGCACTTGCCCCATGGTTGGGCGCCAAAAACTTGTAGCATCATGGTTGCCTGATTTTCTTTTGACTTTAGCAAATACAGTGTATTTGCTCAGGCCTCTCGAGCAGCAACATACCAGCGGAGCGGGACACATTAATTCCTAGCTCTAGCGGGATGTGGGGGGGTTGTTGCTGGTGCTGCTGTTCTAATGCTAAATGTTATATTATAGAGTCCCTGCTGAAACTAAACCATGAGACGATCCTCATGCAAAACCACACATGGCCAAAGCACCAAAGCCTTAATGCCACAACAACAACACAAAATTCTGGAAAAAAACAAAAAAAAGTTACGCAATCAAATAAAGAGAAAACAGAAAGACAAGAAAATGAAAGTAACAAACGGGTTGTGAAGCCAAAGGGGGGAACTAAGGTATTGATCGTCACTCCCCTTTTTCATTACCCTCCCTGCCATAGTCTTCAAATAGTTTTGGTCGAAGACCCCAAACGTAACGTCCTATTTATGCATTACTTATGCTCCCATGTCAACAGAAAAATAACAATAAGTTAACGATTCATTTACATTTAAAAAATTTTAATTAAATAAACAACAAAAAATAAGACCAACATAATCCATGTTGAAAATTATAGAATAGCTTAACAAATAAACTTCTAAGTATAAGATTTCATCACTAACATATTTTCAAATTTTTATTCATTATTTTACTTTGTATTCTTGTATAATACTGTGTGTGCTATTATATATATTGTTTTTGTTAAAGTGCATCAATTCTGCAGTTGGTTTTAATTACTGATTATCTTCTCTTACTTGGTGGTGTACAATTTGGTATATCTGATAAATTTTGATTTCATTTCTTATTTACAATTTCATTCTATTCATATTTTTATATTGGACAACTTTAACTTTGCTTTCGTGCCTGAAGAAAACAGTAATGTTCTATAACATTTTAATTCGAAGATCACTTGATCACTTAAACAGAGTTCTATTATTATTATTTTTTTTTTTATATTATTATTCATAAACTTGTATTCACGAAAGTGCTCAAAACAAACAAAACAATTGATAACACAAAACATAGAAAGTCCGCGCGAGCTGCTGACAACGTTAACGGCAGTTACACTGGCCAACCAAGTTGTGGAAGCAGACTCGACGCGACTTATTTTTTACTCACCCACTTAATCCTCGATGAAGGCTTTCTCGATGATGTGTTTTTGATACAGTAATTTGTTTATTTTTATTGGGGTTAACTTTTGATTCTATATTAACAATGGTTCTAATTGTTTTGGTGGAACTTTCATTTGTGGACAACAATTTTACTGTACCCATTTTTTTATATATAGGTGTATTGGGATATTATTGTTTTTGTTGTATTTCTTTTCTTTTACACCTTTGATTTAATTTCAATTAATAATTAAAGTTCAATAAGCAAATATTTTATCGGGCACAAAAACATAATTATACCCGCTACCCATAGGGTAGAAGGGTATTATGACTTAGTGCCAACAGAAAATGTATGTAACAGGCAGAAGGAGGCATCTCCGACCCCATAAAGTATATATATTCTTGATCAGCGTCAACAGCCGAGATGATATAGCCATGTCCGTCTGTCCGTCTGTCCGTCTGTCCGTCTGTCTGTCCGTATGAACACCTGGATCTCAGAGACTATACGACATAGAGACACCAAATTTGGCAAAAAGTTTCCTTCATACCCTACGCAGATCAAGTTTGTTTCAAAAGTTGGATGCCACGCCCCCTTCGCCCACAATAAGCATTAATCTGGAAAAAGTCAAGTTTTTTTTTTAGTAAATCGCGTATAACTCCAAAAGTTCTTTGTGTAATGATGTGTAATTTGGTAACCCATTTGCGCTTGACACTCTTAATATACCCTGTAATTGGTATAAATCGGATAAGTAGAACAAAAGTTATTCGTGAAACTATTTATCAAAATTTTTGTGCCCAGTGCATATGGACGTATTAAGTGTGTGAATGACCTAGAGATATCAAATTTGGTGACAGTATTCGTGTAGGTCTTACGGAGATCAAGATTGTTTTAGATTTTTGCCACGCCCCTTTACGCCCCCAAAAACTGTTAAAGCCGTAATAATAGACCTAGAGCATTGAATTTTGGTATGCATAATAATAATTATATTCTCAATGACTCCTGTGAATTTGGTTGAGATCGAGTGAAAAACAAGGAAGTTATTAATGAATCAATTTTATATGCAAAATTCACTTGCAGCTGCTCGCGCTTTGTTTGTTTAGTTGACAGTGTGACCATGTCGGTGTTGTGGATTTTTAACCGTTATTTTCAAATATTTACAAACAAAACACAAAATTCAGTATATTTTTGGTATATTTGTTGTTAAAATACTATTAAAATTTTGTTTTTCTCTCGAAATGGGTTGCGGGTATCATACGGTCGAGCACTCTCGACTGTAGCTTTCTCACTTGTTAAGTTTGTCCAGTGTACAATTTCATTTTTATATTTCTTCTTTATATTGTCACCACCTATGCTTAACACTTTTATCTTTGTTTTTGTTCTGTTCTTTTACAACTCGAATAGCTTTAGATTTGGCTTTTGGTTTTGGTTTTTTCGCAATTTGCAATTATTTTAAATGTCTTTCTAATATTTTTCATAAATGTAATTTTAACGATCTTTCAATTTGCACATTATCTGCCTCCAGCTACATGATGAAAATTTCCCCACGGCCGTAGAAAATTTGGGTTTTTCCAACTTTCCTTCCATGTTCCGCTGCCTCAATTGATAGTTTTTATACCCGCTACCCATAGGGTAGAAGGGTATTATAACTTAGTGCCAACAGAAAATGTATGTAACAGGCAGAAGGAGGCATCTCCGACCCTATAAAGTATATATATTCTTGATCAGTGTCAACAGCCGAGACTGTATAGACATGTCCGTCTGTCCGTCTGTATGAACACCTAGATCTCAGAGACTATAAGAGCTAGAGCTACCAAATTTGGGGACAGTACTCCTATAGGTCCTACGCAGATCAAGTTTATTTCAAATGTTGGATACCACGCCCCTTTCCGCCCCCACAAGTCTGTAAAAGCCGTAATAATAGACCTAGAGCATTGAATTTTGGTATGCATATTAATTATATTCTCTATGATTCCTGTGAATTTGATTGAGATCGAATGAAAAACAAGGAAGTTATTAAAGAATCAATTTAATATGGAAAAGTCATTTGCAGCTGCCCGCGCTTTGTTTGTTTAAGAAAGCTACAGTCGAGAGTTCTCGACCGTATGATACCCGCAACCCATTTCGAGAGAAAACAAAAAGCTTGAATGATATTTTAACAAAAAATATACCACCGAATATACTAAAATTTGTTTTTTTGTATATAGATACTTTTTTAAAAACCATTAAATACCGACATGGTCACTCTGCAACTAAACAAACAAAGCGCGAGCAGCTGCAACTGAATTTTGCATATAAAATTGATTCTTTAATAACTTCCATGTTTTTCATTCGATCTCAATCAAATTCACAGGAATTATTGAGAATATAATTATTATTATGCATACCAAAATTCAATGCTCTAGGTCTATTATTACAGCTTTTACAGTTTTTGGGGGCGGAAAGGGGCGTGGCAAAAATCTAAAACAAACTTGATCTGCGTAAGACCTACACGAATACACCAAATTTGATATCTCTAGGTCATTCACACACTTAACACGTCCATATGCACTGGGCACAACAATTTTGATAAATATATTCACGAATAACTTTTGTTCTACTTATCCGATCTGTACCAAAATTACAGGGTATATTAAGAGTGTCAAGCGCAGATGGGTTACTAAATTACACATCATTATACAAAGAACTTTTGGAGTTATACGCGATTAACATAAAAAAAAACTTGACTTCTTCTAGATAAATGCTTATTGTGGGCGAAGGGGGCGTGGCATCCAACTTTTGAAATAAACTTTATCTGCGTAGGGTATGAAGGATCCTTTTTGCCAAATTTGGTGTCTCTATGTTTTATAGTCTCTGAGATCCAGGTGTTCATACGGACAGACAGACGGACAGACTGACAGACGGACAGACGGACATGGCTATATCATCTCGGCTGTTGACGCTGATCAAGAATATATATACTTTATGGGGTCGGAGATGTCTCCTTCTGCCTGTTACATACATTTTCTGTTGGCACTAAGTCATAATACCCTTCTACCCTATGGGTAGCAGGTATTAAAATTTGCCAAGTTATTTTATTTTGAAACAGTGATAAAATTTATTTGGAGTAATTATTTAGCAAAATGAGTTGTTAGTGGGCGCCTAAATGTTCATATCTATGTTATGTGAGAATTGCAGAATCGTACTTTTTATCGTTTGGGCTGTGCCTTAATGGTTCATTTAGTGAGTGAACTACTACATTTTTAGTAGTTTTATTTGGTATTAAAGTCATCCCGTGTTCAATTTCTTTGTATCGAGCTCGACTGCAAATTTCATTCCTGTTTTTTTTTTTCTAAATCTATTTTCAAGCATTTGGACATATATACTGATTGTCAAGTTTCAAATGGTGAACAAAAACATGTAAAGCAAAAACAAACATATCGCCATTAACCGACTAAGAAATTATCGATCAGCTGGAACTAAGGATCTTCCACCTCCCTATCCCAACGGTTGGTATGGAGTTCTGGAATCTTCTAATCTTAGTGTCGAAAAACCAGTGTATATATCGTGTTTGGGACAGCATTTCGTAATCTATTGTACGAAAACGCATAACGTCTTCGTTTTGGATGTCTATTGCCCTCATTTAGGTCCTAATATGGGTCTTGGTGGTCGAGTTGTTGGAGATAATATCGAATGCCCTTTTCATAAATGGAGCTTCAGAGGTATAGATGGCATATGTACAAATATTCCCTACAGTTTACATATTGATTATTTCGCTGTATGTACATAATATGCAACACATTTTAGTTCCTTCACCGATTAAAGTAAAACAAGTAAGAAACTTACAGTCGAGAGTTCTCGACCGTATGATACCCGCAACCCATTTCGAGAGAAAACAAAAAGCTTGAATGATATTTTAACAAAAAATATACCACCGAATATACTAAAATTAGTTTTTTTGTATATAGATATTTTTTTTTTTAATCCATTAAATACAGACATGGTCACTCTGTCAACTAAACAAACAAAGCGCGAGCAGCTGCAACTGAATTTTGCATATAAAATTGATTCTTTAATAACTTCCTTGTTTTTCACTCGATCTCAATCAAATTCACAAGAATCGTTGAGAATATAATTGTTATTATGCATACCAAAATTCAATGCTCTAGGTCTGTTATTACGGCTTTTACAGTTTTTGAGGGCGGAAAGGGGCGTGGCAAAAATCTAAAACAAACTTCATCTGCGTAAGACCTACACGAATACTGTCACCAAATTTGATTTCTCTAGGTCATTCACACACTTAATACGTCCATATGCACTGGGCACAAAAATTTTGATAAATAATTTAACGAATAACTTTTGTTCTACCTATCCGATCTGTAATTATCCAAAATTACAGGGTATATTAAGAGTGTCAAGCGCAGATGGGTTACCAAATTACACATCATTACACAAAGAACTTTTGGAGTTATACGCGATTTACATAAAAAAAAAACTTGACTTTTTCTAGATTAATGCTTATTGTGAGCGAAGGGGGCGTGGCATCCAACTTTTGAAATAAACTTGATCTGCGTAAGGTACAAAGGAAACTTTTTGCCAAATTTGGTGTCTCTATGTCTTATAGTCTCTGAGATCCAGGTGTTCATACGGACAGACAGACGGACAGACGGACAGACTGACAGACGGACAGACGGACAGACAGACATGGCTATATCATCTCGGCTGTTGACGCTGATCAAGAATATACATACTTTATGGGGTCGGAGATGCCTCCTTCTGCCTGTTACATACATTTTCTGTTGGCACTAAGTCGTAATACCCTTCTACCCTATGGGTAGCGGGTATAAAAATGGATTTCCACTGAGGTGAATGACCATATATTTATTTGGTATAATGTGGAAGAATTGGAACATCCATGGACGATACCAATTTCAGATGAGGTTTAAACGAAAAAAATGGTTTACCATGGTCGCAATGAATTTTATGTAAATTGTCACATTCAAGAGATACCAGAAAATGATGCTGATTTGGCTCATTTTGCAGCAATTCATAAAAAAAGTTAAATGTCTGGGGGCTTTGATCTTAAAGAAAACTATTTCGCCTATCATGACTGGAAAGCAAGGTATGTAAGAACGTAACTTCATAATATGAATTTTTTTAAATATTGTAGTTTTTGCCAAAACCTTTTCAGTTTCTTCGGAGTCAACAAAAATATCTCTTTGCAGATATAACCGAATTCTCTTCAATATATCTTCATTTCAATCATAGTTATTAAAATAGGTTTTAATAAATTTATCGAAAGGCATATTTCGGAAATGCTTTTATTGCCTGGTCGCTCTTCTGCTAATAATCCAGGTCGTTTATAACTCTGTGGTGAACCATGTTGCCTAGCCATTAAGTGATTATCGGATGCGAGCCCATGTTTAAAAGATCTTACGTTATTGATTCGATCCTGACATTTTTGAAGTTTCTTTGTCAAGACATGCCTTTAATGAAAACTCGTTTATTTGAAATGTGCTTTCAGTTGCGCTTTCTACATCGTGCAAAGAAAAGCGAGTAGAGACATACAGAAAGTGTGAGGCGTAAATTTACTTCTAAAATATAGGCCAAGAGTCGCTCCAGTGCTTTTTGTGTAAACAATGAGAGAAGAATGGACCCGTAATCGTTTGGTGAACTTTGGAAATCAATGCTCTCCGCAGTTGAGGTGATGGTATTGGAAAATAGGAATTCATAAGGTGTTATAGAAATTCTTAGCTGTCTTTAGCGGTTTTTCCATCCAGGTCGCAAAGCAAAAATCCAGTCATACCAGGAAATTTTGGCTCCAACCTTCAAAGTCTGGACGCTTCAGTGGTGCTGGTTAGATCTTTGCAGAATGCAGCCTATGATCTTTCTGTGAATTTTCTCTTTTTCGGCTCCTGAATGACGGTATTGGCTATCGGCACCATCCAACTTCGAATACTTTGCAATATGTTATAATTGTAAATGTGCCGGGATACTACAGAAAGATCCATAACCTCTGATCCAGAGGTTTTTCCGTAGTCGCCGGATAGCGATCGCTTGATCCTCTGTGAGTCCTTTATGTGACAGTTCGCGTTCTGCCTCTTAAGCAATATAAGATTCGATCCACCCCTAAACTTTTTTGCATACTTTCTGAAGCCTCCGCTGAATCATCAGACCTCTGACAGATGTAGTGGTCTTTTTATCATACTTGTTCTGCTCACCTCGGTACGACGCACTTCTACTTTGTTAAACAGGCCACCAAGCTTTAGTTACCGCTTTACGTTGTGCTAGTGATTTTTCTTAATTTTTTTCTCTCGCTCGTTCAATCTGCAGTTTCGGCCTTCAAGACTCTTTGGGAAAATGAGAGAGATCTTGTATCCAATCCATGCCTGTCGGTGGTAACTGGTATCCCAGCCCTAGCTGAAGACCCCATGTGCATTTTATACTTTCTGCAAATATCTTATGAGGATGCGATCTTAATTACATTGCAAATTGTTAATTCTGTCCAATGCCGATCACTAAACGGCTGGTCGTATATCGATTATTATACGATTCTGACTTGTGTCTTACCCGAATAGACAACAAGCAATTGTTCGAATTTATAGTCAGATCAACCCAAGACCCAAGTCGAGAAAACGAAATATTTCCTGAAAGCTAAAATCAAATTAAAACAAGTAAAAAAGCTACAGTCGAGTGTGTTCGGCATACTTTTTGAAATTTTTTTATTACTAGGCAATTTATAACAATATTTCCAATTAATATATCCATTATAAATAACATACATAACTTTTGAACGTAAAAAAAAGTCTGGAGCGTGACTCGTGCCTTAGTATCTTTTTAGGCTTATATATTCCATGTTTTTCGTGCGATTTTCAAGATATGCTCGCGCAGGTCTTTTTCACAAGTGCGAAAGAACACAGCTACAGCTATACGCCAACACTTTTAGAGAATGTTTTGTAACTATGCTTTTCCACCCAGGGTCGACGTATAAGTCTGCCAGGGCCAATTACAGAAAATTTGTAGTTTCTGGAAGCATTACTAGATGTTGAGC
Organism: Drosophila formosana; assembly: GCA_035045625.1. NCBI lineage: Eukaryota > Metazoa > Arthropoda > Insecta > Diptera > Drosophilidae > Drosophila > Drosophila formosana. The sequence continues at coordinate 134,915 of JAWNOW010000556.1, read as the reverse complement.
TAAGTCATAGAAAATGTTCCGCAAATAAAATTATAGCAAAACTCGTGCAGGGCTAGAGTGATCACAAGGAGTGGAGAGAGACAACTCTCGAATCCCGATGTACTGCCGCTATCCACTTCTTTGACCACTGCCCCCCACAAGTAAGCACATTTACTACATCTATTTCATGCGCTCTTCAAACGTTCCGTTAGAGGGAAGTGGGCAACGCATGTCCCTAATGTGGTTTTAGTTTCACAAACTACTGGTTGTTTTTACCAGAAGGCTCGGTCTCTGTGGGTCTGGGCGGCTTCACCGTTTGTGGCCTGTCGTGTCTGCTGCTGACTGCGTATGTGGTCGCTGCTGTGGCCGGGCCTGTTGCTACGATGACACTGTTCCCGTGAGCGGTGGGGCTGTGGCGGCGCTATGGCCGTGTACACTGTGGTGGCGTTGCTGCTGCTGTCGTCGTCGACGCCTGCACGCTGTGACCGTATTCGATGTGGTGGTACTTCTGCTGTGTGTGCGGTGTGTGTGTTGTAAAAATTCTGGTCGTCTTTGCTGTGTGCCGTCAGAAATCAAAGTTACGTTTGAGCTTTTATTCACTGATGGTGAGCATCCGCTCGATAATTTTCACGATCCCGATAATTCATTGCGTGCTAGTATCCAATATATATCAGGTACATCTGGTTCTTATAAATTTTTAGTGTGCCCGTTTAATAGCGTAGATTGGTGTGGCTGCTGCTAGTATATAGTTGTTGGATATACTAGCAGCAGGTAACCGATATTTTGCCTCATCACTTGGTTTTGTTTATCTTCTTCGCCGCAGGTGATGGCTTGCGTGTATCGAATTGTGAGCAGCCTAAATCCTGAATAACAGTTTAACCCATAGGGTAGGAGGGTATTATAACTGAGTGCCAACAGAAAACGTATGTAACAGAAGGCAGAAGGAGGCATCTCCGACCCCATAAAGTATATATATTCTTGATCAGTGTCAACAGCCATGTCCGTCTGTGCGTCTATCTGTCCGTATGAACACCGTGTGAACACCAAATTTAGGTTCCTGCATTTATTTGATAAGCCATCTCTGCTTGATACTCCTATTATACCCTGTAATTTTGGTAAAAATCGGATAAGTAGAACAAAAGTTATTTGTTAAATTATTTACCAAAATAGTTGTGCCCAATGCATATGGACATTTTAAGTTGTGAATGATCTAGGGATATCAAATTTGGTGACAGTATTCGTGTAGGTCTTACGCAGATCAAATTTTTGTCACGCCCCTTTCCGCCCCCAAAAACTGGAAAAGCCGTTATAATTGCCCTATGCATAATAATAATTATAGTCTCAATGATTCTTGCGAATTTGGTTGAGATCTAATAAAAACAAGGAAGTTATTAAAGAATCAATTTTATATGCAAAATTCACTTGCAGCCGCTTGCGCTTTGATTGTTTAGTTGACAATGTGACCATGTCGGTATGTTATGGATTTTTTCAAATATATACAAAAAACAAATTTTATTATATTCTTTGTTAAAATATAATTTAAGTTTTTTGTTTTCGCTCGAAATGGGTTGCGGGTATCATACGGTCGAGCACTCTCGACTGTAGTTTTCTTACTTGTTTTTATCTGTGTTGAAAACATCGATGTGAAGCATTTTCCCCGGGTAGGAAGAAATTGGTGTTATACCAAGCTCTTGCTTTTTGGGGTGCCTATCGTACTTTGCCTTGATGCACACCTTGCAATTAGCGACAGTCTCATTGGCTAGCTTGCTCATTTTCGGAAAATAGTAATCGCGAAGGATTTGTTTAGTATTTTCCTGGGCAGCTCTGTGAGCATGATTGTGTTCAGCAGTGATTATTTCTCTTTGTTGGTTTTTTTCCGAGATATCAGCTACTAAATTCTTGCAATGCCAGAACTTTGTTGTTGGGAAATTTAACACGACTTGGTGTTGAAAACTGGCCAGTGTTGGTAAGTCGCAGTAGACCGCATTCACGACATTTGGGTTAATTACCTCCTTAAGTGTCTCAAAAAGGTCACCTTTATCAGTGAAATTTATTAAATGGCGAGTTTTACTGCCGAAAAGTATAAAATTGCGTTTTAAAGGAAAACGTGCTTCTTCTAGGATTATTTGATTCCTAAAGCAATTTAAAGGCTTGTCTGTCGTTTCAACCGTGTAGGTTAGAGAGATTTCACTGTGAATGGTGGATACATCTGAGTGGGGCTCATCTTGCAAAGCATTTACGTTTTGCCGTGATAGGGCATCAGCCACGACATTTTCTTTACCTGGCTTATAGAACATTTTTGCATCATGTTCGTCTATGTAGGATTTCCATCTTTTAATCTCTGCGTTTGTATTCTTTTCAGATACCGCAAAGGTTAAAGGCTGATGATCGGTAAATATTTGTATCTCTTTGGTGCCGTACAAAAAGTTCTGTAACTTGCCAAGTGCCCATACAATTGCGAGCAACTCACGCTCGTTTGTAGCGTAATTTAACTCGCACTGTTTCAAGGTTCGCGAGATCATTGTAATGGGTCGGCCCTTTTGAGACAAAATAGCTCCGTTGCCACTTGCAGAGGCATCGGTGGTAAGGTCGAAAGGTTGTTTAAAATCGGGGTACATGAGGGTGACATCTTCTGATGCTAAAATATTCCTCAATGCGTGTGGTGAATATACCTGTCACATTACAGGGTTGTAATATGCGACTTACACACAGAGTCGCTCGCGGTCATTAAGCGCGTAACAATTTGAATTCAAATTGCAACGGCCGAATTGATAATTTTTCTCTGTTTCGTGTAATAATTAATATTCTTGAATTTGTTTTATTTTATATGGGGCCATTACAAACCTTACGGATCATGAATCCATCGAAGCTTTAAATCAACATCGATATTTTATTTTGAAAGCATCGATCAACATCGAAATTGATATTTTCAATGAAAATTACATCTCTATCCCATATAGAAAAATTTGCCAAGCTATTTTATTTTGAAACAGTGATAAAATTTATTTGGAGTAATTATTTAGCAAAATGAGTTCTTAGTGGGCGCCTAAATGTTCATATCTATGTTATGTGAGAATTGCAGAATCGTACTTTTTATCGTTTGGGCTGTGCCTTAATGGTTCAGTCAGTGAGTGAACTACTACATTTTTAGTAGTTTTATTTGGTATTAAAGTCATCCCGTGTTCAATTTCTTTGTATCGAGCTCGACTGCAAATTTCATTCCTGTTTTTTTTTTCTAAATCTATTTTCAAGCATTTGGACATATATACTGATTGTCAAGTTTCAAATGGTGAACAAAAACATGTAAAGCAAAAACAAACATATCGCCATTAACCGACTAAGAAATTATCGATCAGCTGGAACTAAGGATCTTCCACCTCCCTATCCCAACGGTTGGTATGGAGTTCTGGAATCTTCTAATCTTAGTGTCGAAAAACCAGTGTATATATCGTGTTTGGGACAGCATTTCGTAATCTATTGTACGAAAACGCATAACGTCTTCGTTTTGGATGCCTATTGCCCACATTTAGGTCCTAATATGGGTCTTGGTGGTCGAGTTGTTGGAGATAATATCGAATGCCCTTTTCATAAATGGAGCTTCAGAGGTATAGATGGCATATGTACAAATATTCCCTACAGTTTACATATTGATTATTTCGCTGTATGTACATAATATGCAACACATTTTAGTTCCTTCACCGATTAAAGTAAAAAAATGGATTTCCACTGAGGTGAATGACCATATATTTATTTGGTATAATGTGGAAGAATTGGAACATCCATGGACGATACCAATTTCAGATGAGGTTTAAACGAAAAAAATGGTTTACCATGGTCGCAATGAATTTTATGTAAATTGTCACATTCAAGAGATACCAGAAAATGATGCTGATTTGGCTCATTTTGCAGCAATTCATAAAAAAAGTTAAATGTCTGGGGGCTTTGATCTTAAAGAAAATTTCTTAACTAATTTCGCCTATCATGACTGGAAAGCAAGGTATGTAAGAACGTAACTTTATAATATGAATTTTTTTAAATATTGTAGTTGTTGCCAAAACCTTTTCAGTTTCTTCGGAGTCAACAAAAATATTTCTTTGCAGATATAACCGAATTCTCTTCAATATATCTTCATTTCAATCAAAAGGCATATTTCGGAAAACCTTTTATTGCCTGGTCGCTCTTCTGCTAATAATCGAGGTCGTTTATAACTCTGTGGTGAACCATGTTGCCTAGCCATTAAGTGATTATCGGATGCGAGCCCATGTTTAAAAGATCTTACGTTATTGATTCGATCCTGACATTTTTGAAGTCTCTTTGTCAAGACATGCCTTTAATGAAATCTCGTTTATTTGAAATGTGCTTTCAGTTGCGCTTTCTACATCGTGCAAAGAAAAGCGAGAAGAGACATACAGAAAGTGTGAGGCATAAGTTTACTTCTAAAATATAGGCCAAGAGTCGCTCCAGTGCTTTTTGTATAAACAATGAGAGAAGAATGGACCCATAATAGTTTGGTGAACTTTGGAAATCAATGCTCTCCGCAGTTGAGGTGATGGTATTGGAAAATGGGAATTCATAAGGTGTTATAGAAATTCTTAGCTGTCTTTAGCGGTTTTTCCATCCAGGTCGCAAAGGAAAAATCCAGTCATACCAGGAACTTTCGGCTTCAACCTTCAAAGTCTGGACGCTTCAGTGGTGCTGGTTAGATCTTTGCAGAATGCAGCTTATGATCTTTTTGGCCTTTCCACAATATTTTTTTTTTACTTTGAAACTGAGGTGGTGAGCATCCCAGTCTACCTGTCAATTTCATTCTTCTCCCTTCTGGGAGATTCTGTGAATTTTCTCTTTTTCGGCTCCTGAATGACGGTATTGGCTATCGGCACCATCCAACTTCGAATACTTTGCAATATGTTATAATTGTAAATGTGCCGGGATACTACAGAAAGATCCATAACCTCTGATCCAGAGGTTTTTCCGTAGTTGCCGGATAGCGATCGCTTGATCCTCTGTGAGTTCTTTATGTGACAGTTCGCGTTCTGCCTCTTAAGCAATATAAGATTCGATCCACCCCTAAACTTTTTGAAGCCTCCGCTGAATCATCAGACCTCTGACAGATGTAGTGGTCTCTTTATCATACTTGTTCTGCTCACCTCGGTACGACGCACTTCTACTTTGTTGAACAAGCCACCAAGCTTTAGTTACCGCTTTACGTTGTACTAGTGATTTTTCTTAATTTTTTTCTCTCGCTCGTTCAGTCTGCAGTTTCGGCCTTTAAGACTCTTTGGGAAAATGAGAGAGATCTTGTATCCAATCCATGCCTGTCGGTGGTAACTGGTATCCCAGCCCTAGCTGAAGACCCCATGTGCATTTTATACTTTCTGCAAATATCTTATGAAGATGCGATCTTAATTACATTGCAAATTGTTAATTCTGTCCAATGCCGATTACTAAACGGCTGGTCGTATATCGATTATTATACGATTCTGACTTGTTTCTTACCCGAATAGACAACAAGCAATTGTTCGAATTTATAGTCAGATCAACCCAAGACCCAAGACGAGAAAACGAAATATTTCCTGAAAGCCAAAATCAAATTAAAACAAGTAAAAAAGCTACAGTCGAGTGTGTTCGGCATACTTTTTGAAATTTTTTTATATCTAGGCAATTTATAAACAATATTTCCAATTAATATATCCATTATAAATAACATACATAACTTTTGAACGTAAAAAAAAGTCTGGAGCGTGACTCGTGCCTTAGTATCTTTTTAGGCTTATATATTCCATGTTTTTCGTGCGATTTTCAAGATATGCTCGCGCAGGTCTTTTTCACAAGTGCGAAAGAACACAGCTACAGCTATACGCCAACACTTTTAAAGAATGTTTTGTAACTATGCTTTTCCACCCAGGGTCGACGTATAAGTCTGCCAGGGCCAATTACAGAAAATTTGTAGTTTCTGGAAGCATTACTAGATGTTGAGCTAAGTCATAGAAAATGTTCCGCAAATAAAATTATAGCAAAACTCGTGCAGGGCTAGAGTGATCACAAGGAGTGGAGAGAGACAACTCTCGAATCCCGATGTACTGCCGCTATCCACTTCTTTGACCACTGCCCCCCACAAGTAAGCACATTTACTACATCTATTTCATGCGCTCTTCAAACGTTCCGTTAGAGGGAAGTGGGCAACGCATGTCCCTAATGTGGTTTTAGTTTCACAAACTACTGGTTGTTTTTACCAGAAGGCTCGGTCTCTGTGGGTCTGGGCGGCTTCACCGTTTGTGGCCTGTCGTGTCTGCTGCTGACTGCGTATGTGGTCGCTGCTGTGGCCGGGCCTGTTGCTACGATGACACTGTTCCCGTGAGCGGTGGGGCTGTGGCGGCGCTATGGCCGTGTACACTGTGGTGGCGTTGCTGCTGCTGTCGTCGTCGACGCCTGCACGCTGTGACCGTATTCGATGTGGTGGTACTTCTGCTGTGTGTGCGGTGTGTGTGTTGTAAAAATTCTGGTCGTCTTTGCTGTGTGCCGTCAGAAATCAAAGTTACGTTTGAGCTTTTATTCACTGATGGTGAGCATCCGCTCGATAATTTTCACGATCCCGATAATTCATTGCGTGCTAGTATCCAATATATATCAGGTACATCTGGTTCTTATAAATTTTTAGTGTGCCCGTTTAATAGCGTAGATTGGTGTGGCTGCTGCTAGTATATAGTTGTTGGATATACTAGCAGCAGGTAACCGATATTTTGCCTCATCACTTGGTTTTGTTTATCTTCTTCGCCGCAGGTGATGGCTTGCGTGTATCGAATTGTGAGCAGCCTAAATCCTGAATAACAGTTTAACCCATAGGGTAGGAGGGTATTATAACTGAGTGCCAACAGAAAACGTATGTAACAGAAGGCAGAAGGAGGCATCTCCGACCCCATAAAGTATATATATTCTTGATCAGTGTCAACAGCCATGTCCGTCTGTGCGTCTATCTGTCCGTATGAACACCGTGTGAACACCAAATTTAGGTTCCTGCATTTATTTGATAAGCCATCTCTGCTTGATACTCCTATTATACCCTGTAATTTTGGTAAAAATCGGATAAGTAGAACAAAAGTTATTTGTTAAATTATTTACCAAAATAGTTGTGCCCAATGCATATGGACATTTTAAGTTGTGAATGATCTAGGGATATCAAATTTGGTGACAGTATTCGTGTAGGTCTTACGCAGATCAAATTTTTGTCACGCCCCTTTCCGCCCCCAAAAACTGGAAAAGCCGTTATAATTGCCCTATGCATAATAATAATTATAGTCTCAATGATTCTTGCGAATTTGGTTGAGATCTAATAAAAACAAGGAAGTTATTAAAGAATCAATTTTATATGCAAAATTCACTTGCAGCCGCTTGCGCTTTGATTGTTTAGTTGACAATGTGACCATGTCGGTATGTTATGGATTTTTTCAAATATATACAAAAAACAAATTTTATTATATTCTTTGTTAAAATATAATTTAAGTTTTTTGTTTTCGCTCGAAATGGGTTGCGGGTATCATACGGTAGAGCACTCTCGACTGTAGTTTTCTTACTTGTTTTTATCTGTGTTGAAAACATCGATGTGAAGCATTTTCCCCGGGTAGGAAGAAATTGGTGTTATACCAAGCTCTTGCTTTTTGGGGTGCCTATCGTACTTTGCCTTGATGCACACCTTGCAATTAGCGACAGTCTCATTGGCTAGCTTGCTCATTTTCGGAAAATAGTAATCGCGAAGGATTTGTTTAGTATTTTCCTGGGCAGCTCTGTGAGCATGATTGTGTTCAGCAGTGATTATTTCTCTTTGTTGGTTTTTTTCCGAGATATCAGCTACTAAATTCTTGCAATGCCAGAACTTTGTTGTTGGGAAATTTAACACGACTTGGTGTTGAAAACTGGCCAGTGTTGGTAAGTCGCAGTAGACCGCATTCACGACATTTGGGTTAATTACCTCCTTAAGTGTCTCAAAAAGGTCACCTTTATCAGTGAAATTTATTAAATGGCGAGTTTTACTGCCGAAAAGTATAAAATTGCGTTTTAAAGGAAAACGTGCTTCTTCTAGGATTATTTGATTCCTAAAGCAATTTAAAGGCTTGTCTGTCGTTTCAACCGTGTAGGTTAGAGAGATTTCACTGTGAATGGTGGATACATCTGAGTGGGGCTCATCTTGCAAAGCATTTACGTTTTGCCGTGATAGGGCATCAGCCACGACATTTTCTTTACCTGGCTTATAGAACATTTTTGCATCATGTTCGTCTATGTAGGATTTCCATCTTTTAATCTCTGCGTTTGTATTCTTTTCAGATACCGCAAAGGTTAAAGGCTGATGATCGGTAAATATTTGTATCTCTTTGGTGCCGTACAAAAAGTTCTGTAACTTGCCAAGTGCCCATACAATTGCGAGCAACTCACGCTCGTTTGTAGCGTAATTTAACTCGCACTGTTTCAAGGTTCGCGAGATCATTGTAATGGGTCGGCCCTTTTGAGACAAAATAGCTCCGTTGCCACTTGCAGAGGCATCGGTGGTAAGGTCGAAAGGTTGTTTAAAATCGGGGTACATGAGGGTGACATCTTCTGATGCTAAAATATTCCTCAATGCGTGTGGTGAATATACCTGTCACATTACAGGGTTGTAATATGCGACTTACACACAGAGTCGCTCGCGGTCATTAAGCGCGTAACAATTTGAATTCAAATTGCAACGGCCGAATTGATAATTTTTCTCTGTTTCGTGTAATAATTAATATTCTTGAATTTGTTTTATTTTATATGGGGCCATTACAAACCTTACGGATCATGAATCCATCGAAGCTTTAAATCAACATCGATATTTTATTTTGAAAGCATCGATCAACATCGAAATTGATATTTTCAATGAAAATTACATCTCTATCCCATATAGAAAAATTTGCCAAGCTATTTTATTTTGAAACAGTGATAAAATTTATTTGGAGTAATTATTTAGCAAAATGAGTTCTTAGTGGGCGCCTAAATGTTCATATCTATGTTATGTGAGAATTGCAGAATCGTACTTTTTATCGTTTGGGCTGTGCCTTAATGGTTCAGTCAGTGAGTGAACTACTACATTTTTAGTAGTTTTATTTGGTATTAAAGTCATCCCGTGTTCAATTTCTTTGTATCGAGCTCGACTGCAAATTTCATTCCTGTTTTTTTTTTCTAAATCTATTTTCAAGCATTTGGACATATATACTGATTGTCAAGTTTCAAATGGTGAACAAAAACATGTAAAGCAAAAACAAACATATCGCCATTAACCGACTAAGAAATTATCGATCAGCTGGAACTAAGGATCTTCCACCTCCCTATCCCAACGGTTGGTATGGAGTTCTGGAATCTTCTAATCTTAGTGTCGAAAAACCAGTGTATATATCGTGTTTGGGACAGCATTTCGTAATCTATTGTACGAAAACGCATAACGTCTTCGTTTTGGATGCCTATTGCCCACATTTAGGTCCTAATATGGGTCTTGGTGGTCGAGTTGTTGGAGATAATATCGAATGCCCTTTTCATAAATGGAGCTTCAGAGGTGTAGATGGCATATGTACAAATATTCCCTACAGTTTACATATTGATTATTTCGCTGTATGTACATAATATGCAACACATTTTAGTTCCTTCACCGATTAAAGTAAAAAAATGGATTTCCACTGAGGTGAATGACCATATATTTATTTGGTATAATGTGGAAGAATTGGAACATCCATGGACGATACCAATTTCAGATGAGGTTTAAACGAAAAAAATGGTTTACCATGGTCGCAATGAATTTTATGTAAATTGTCACATTCAAGAGATACCAGAAAATGATGCTGATTTGGCTCATTTTGCAGCAATTCATAAAAAAAGTTAAATGTCTGGGGGCTTTGATCTTAAAGAAAATTTCTTAACTAATTTCGCCTATCATGACTGGAAAGCAAGGTATGTAAGAACGTAACTTTATAATATGAATTTTTTTAAATATTGTAGTTGTTGCCAAAACCTTTTCAGTTTCTTCGGAGTCAACAAAAATATTTCTTTGCAGATATAACCGAATTCTCTTCAATATATCTTCATTTCAATCATAGTTATTAAAATAGGTTTTAATAAATTTATCGAAAGGCATATTTCGGAAAACCTTTTATTGCCTGGTCGCTCTTCTGCTAATAATCGAGGTCGTTTATAACTCTGTGGTGAACCATGTTGCCTAGCCATTAAGTGATTATCGGATGCGAGCCCATGTTTAAAAGATCTTACGTTATTGATTCGATCCTGACATTTTTGAAGTCTCTTTGTCAAGACATGCCTTTAATGAAATCTCGTTTATTTGAAATGTGCTTTCAGTTGCGCTTTCTACATCGTGCAAAGAAAAGCGAGAAGAGACATACAGAAAGTGTGAGGCATAAGTTTACTTCTAAAATATAGGCCAAGAGTCGCTCCAGTGCTTTTTGTATAAACAATGAGAGAAGAATGGACCCATAATCGTTTGGTGAACTTTGGAAATCAATGCTCTCCGCAGTTGAGGTGATGGTATTGGAAAATGGGAATTCATAAGGTGTTATAGAAATTCTTAGCTGTCTTTAGCGGTTTTTCCATCCAGGTCGCAAAGGAAAAATCCAGTCATACCAGGAACTTTCGGCTTCAACCTTCAAAGTCTGGACGCTTCAGTGGTGCTGGTTAGATCTTTGCAGAATGCAGCTTATGATCTTTTTGGCCTTTCCACAATATTTTTTTTTTACTTTGAAACTGAGGTGGTGAGCATCCCAGTCTACCTGTCAATTTCATTCTTCTCCCTTCTGGGAGATTCTGTGAATTTTCTCTTTTTCGGCTCCTGAATGACGGTATTGGCTATCGGCACCATCCAACTTCGAATACTTTGCAATATGTTATAATTGTAAATGTGCCGGGATACTACAGAAAGATCCATAACCTCTGATCCAGAGGTTTTTCCGTAGTTGCCGGATAGCGATCGCTTGATCCTCTGTGAGTCCTTTATGTGACAGTTCGCGTTCTGCCTCTTAAGCAATATAAGATTCGATCCACCCCTAAACTTTTTGAAGCCTCCGCTGAATCATCAGACCTCTGACAGATGTAGTGGTCTCTTTATCATACTTGTTCTGCTCACCTCGGTACGACGCACTTCTACTTTGTTGAACAAGCCACCAAGCTTTAGTTACCGCTTTACGTTGTACTAGTGATTTTTCTTAATTTTTTTCTCTCGCTCGTTCAGTCTGCAGTTTCGGCCTTTAAGACTCTTTGGGAAAATGAGAGAGATCTTGTATCCAATCCATGCCTGTCGGTGGTAACTGGTATCCCAGCCCTAGCTGAAGACCCCATGTGCATTTTATACTTTCTGCAAATATCTTATGAAGATGCGATCTTAATTACATTGCAAATTGTTAATTCTGTCCAATGCCGATTACTAAACGGCTGGTCGTATATCGATTATTATACGATTCTGACTTGTTTCTTACCCGAATAGACAACAAGCAATTGTTCGAATTTATAGTCAGATCAACCCAAGACCCAAGACGAGAAAACGAAATATTTCCTGAAACCCAAAATCAAATTAAAACAAGTAAAAAAGCTACAGTCGAGTGTGTTCGGCATACTTTTTGAAATTTTTTTATATCTAGGCAATTTATAAACAATATTTCCAATTAATATATCCATTATAAATAACATACATAACTTTTGAACGTAAAAAAAAGTCTGGAGCGTGACTCGTGCCTTAGTATCTTTTTAGGCTTATATATTCCATGTTTTTCGTGCGATTTTCAAGATATGCTCGCGCAGGTCTTTTTCACAAGTGCGAAAGAACACAGCTACAGCTATACGCCAACACTTTTAAAGAATGTTTTGTAACTATGCTTTTCCACCCAGGGTCGACGTATAAGTCTGCCAGGGCCAATTACAGAAAATTTGTAGTTTCTGGAAGCATTACTAGATGTTGAGCTAAGTCATAGAAAATGTTCCGCAAATAAAATTATAGCAAAACTCGTGCAGGGCTAGAGTGATCACAAGGAGTGGAGAGAGACAACTCTCGAATCCCGATGTACTGCCGCTATCCACTTCTTTGACCACTGCCCCCCACAAGTAAGCACATTTACTACATCTATTTCATGCGCTCTTCAAACGTTCCGTTAGAGGGAAGTGGGCAACGCATGTCCCTAATGTGGTTTTAGTTTCACAAACTACTGGTTGTTTTTACCAGAAGGCTCGGTCTCCGTGGGTCTGGGCGGCTTCGCCGTTTGTGGCCTGTCGTGTCTGCTGCTGACTGCGTATGTGGTCGCTGCTGTGGCCGGGCCTGTTGCTACGATGACACTGTTCCCGTGAGCGGTGGGGCTGTGGCGGCGCTGTGGCCGTGTACACTGTGGTGGCGTTGCTGCTGCTGTCGTCGTCGACGCCTGCACGCTGTGACCGTATTCGATGTGGTGGTACTTCTGCTGTGTGTGCGGTGTGTGTGTTGTAAAAATTCTGGTCGTCTTTGCTGTGTGCCGTCAGAAATCAAAGTTACGTTTGAGCTTTTATTCACTGATGGTGAGCATCCGCTCGATAATTTTCACGATCCCGATAATTCATTGCGTGCTAGTATCCAATATATATCAGGTACATCTGGTTCTTATAAATTTTTAGTGTGCGTTTAATAGCGTAGATTGGTGTGGCTGCTGCTAGTATATAGTTGTTGGATATACTAGCAGCAGGTAACCGATATTTTGCCTCATCACTTGGTTTTGTTTATCTTCTTCGCCGCAGGTGATGGCTTGCGTGTATCGAATTGTGAGCAGCCTAAATCCTGAATAACAGTTTAACCCATAGGGTAGGAGGGTATTATAACTGAGTGCCAACAGAAAACGTATGTAACAGAAGGCAGAAGGAGGCATCTCCGACCCCATAAAGTATATATATTCTTGATCAGTGTCAACAGCCATGTCCGTCTGTGCGTCTATCTGTCCGTATGAACACCGTGTGAACACCAAATTTAGGTTCCTGCATTTATTTGATAAGCCATCTCTGCTTGATACTCCTATTATACCCTGTAATTTTGGTAAAAATCGGATAAGTAGAACAAAAGTTATTTGTTAAATTATTTACCAAAATAGTTGTGCCCAATGCATATGGACATTTTAAGTTGTGAATGATCTAGAGATATCAAATTTGGTGACAGTATTCGTGTAGGTCTTACGCAGATCAAATTTTTGTCACGCCCCTTTCCGCCCCCAAAAACTGGAAAAGCCGTTATAATTGCCTTATGCATAATAATAATTATAGTCTCAATGACTCTTTGTAGCAAACAGACGTGTTTTTTTTGTGCGCCCCGCAATTTTTCGCTTTTTTGTATCTAACAACCGCTGCTTAATAGATATTCTTTAAAGTTATTACTTTAATTGTTTGCTACATCGCGTCTCTATCCTGTGATAGTGCATGTTATTAGTGTTTTATCACATAATTGTGAATTTTATTTGTGCTTAGTTTAAGCTCTGTTTATTTCTACATAAACTGAGTTCAAAGTTTTGTTGTTGTGGTAAGCATTAGATTTTGCGTGTTTATTCTTTGTGCTTTCCTTCCCGCTCGCAGAGTGACGGTTTCTCTCTCAACAACTCTCAGTTGACAGTATTCCGTTAGTGGCGCTCTCTGCTCTCACTGCTTGCTCTACTGTTTTGTTGTTGCTAACACATTTTTGTTTTGAATCTGTACAGTGGGCATAGTTCCTACTATTTCAAAGTAAATTTTTTTTAATTTTGTAAATTTTTTAATTTGCGTTTCTTTATTTATATAATGGAAGGTAAAATTGTGTGTTGTCTGAAGAGTTGCCAGAAGCAGATCACGGCTTCGCAACCCAGTATGGCCTGCTGGCTCTGCGATAACGTAGTACACGTAAAGTGTGTAGGTTATTCAGGGCTAGTTGCAGATGCCATTGCCAAAAGAACTGGGCTTAACTGGTGTTGTGAGTCATGTCGAGAAGTTGAGTGCGAAATGCGGATGTTTATGAGACAGACAAGAGTCGGTTTTACTAATCTGATTGGTGGCTTTCATAAGTTAAACGATCAGTTTAGTGCTTTGAATTCTCAGTTCAAAAGTTTAAAACTTATGGCTGAGTCTCCAAAGCGAAAAAAATCAACTTCTTGTGACTTACAATTATCCAAATTTTTACCTCTACCATCGACTGACCCACCCACTACTCCGTTGGTTTCGCAGTTAATCTCGTTTGCTACCCCAGTAGCAACAACCGCTGCGGAAAGCATTCCCATTAGGGAACCTGCTCCACCGACATTAGTTAATGCCGAAGTTGTGTCTGAATTGTCCACGGTTGTCACTAGAAGTAGAGGCAAGCTAATAAAAAAATTTCTTCCGCACCTCCTCCAACTGTCGGATCACCAACTTTATTAGCTTCCAAAGATAATATACCAAATATTACTCCTTTGGCTCCTAAACCACTTGTGGGGGTTCCACCAATGAAACAGATTTTTGTTTCAAGGCTTGCCCCTGATCTCACGTCAGATGACGTAAAGGCTTTCATTATAGCCAAAATTAAAAATGCCAATCCAAAAGTGGAAAAATTTATATTTGCTTATGATAGACAAATTGCATCTTTCAAGATCAATGTCCCACCTTCACTTTTTGAAACCATATGCTCACCAAGTTTTTGGCCAGAGCATTTGGTGGTAAAAGAGTTCAAAGCCAAAGTTAAAAATCGGACTCCGATTGGGCTTTTACCAAATGGACCTGTACAGTCTCAATCTCAATCTTCTTCTTCATCTTCAAAAAACTAATCTCGTCATTTCTTATAACCTATAAAAATGTGCGTGGTTTGCGTAGTAAAATAAGTAAGCTATACGTCGACAGTTTCACTTTTTCTACTGATGTAGTTGCGTTTTCGGAAACCTGGTTAAGCTCGGATATTTCTGATTCCGAACTTTTTCCGTCAAAGTACACTATTTACAGGCAAGATCGTTCTTCTCGAAGAGGAGGTGGTGTTCTATTTGCAGTAGACTCCAACTTCTCATCGGAGCCATTACATTATAATAATCCTAATAATATAGAGTTTCTATCAATAAAAGTAAATTTTCATGGTGTAAGTTTATTTCTTACTTGCTCATATATACCTCCGTCGTCCGATTTATCTGTTTACCAGGATCACCTGGAAGCAATAAAATCAATTTTTGCTTTGTTATCCGACAAAGATTATGTTGTTGTTCTAGGAGACTTGAACCTTCCTGGAACAGCTTGGTATCCTTGTGATAACTTCTGTTTTCTTATTCCATCGAACCGACATGACTTTATTGATGGTTTACATGAATTATCTTTGGGCCAAATTAACAATATACAAAATTCTCTTTGCCGGCAATTAGATCTATGCTTTGTCTCTGAACCTACAAGCGTACTTCTATCTAGATAGGAACCCCTTACATCTCCTGAAGACCCTTATCATCCAACTCTGGAGTTAAGGATCGAACTCAGCAGATCTGTACTCGCTAATTCTGATATACCTGCCGATCGAGTTCGTTGCTTTCGAAAGGCAAACTTTCCCAAATTAATCCAACTTTTTGATGGAATTGATTGGTCTAATTTGTATTCCTGCACTGACATAAGTGCCGCCGTCAACTTATTCTATAATAAATTAAATCTTTGCTTTGATGCCTGTATTCCTTCTTATTTTTCGCATAGGTCCAATAAGCCTCCTTGGTTTTGTAAGCAACTTTCTAACCTTAAGAACCTGAAGTCTAGACTTTACAAAAAGTTTAAAATTTCTGGCTCTACCTTAACTTTTTCGCAATATATAATTGCTCGGTCTCATTTTATCGAGCTTAACGCTGTGTGTTATAAAAATTACTTAGCTGGCTGTCGTGTTAGCTTTTCTGAAAACTCAAGAAAGTTTTTTAATTTTGTAAACACTAAGCGTAAGTCTTCCTCGTATCCTCCTTGTCTATCTTACGAAAATTCGAAAGCAAATTCAGGTCAGGCGATTGCTGATCTATTTGCTTCTTTTTTTCAAACTACTTATTCTTCTTCATCCTACTCTAACGCGCCCTATCCTTACAGTCTGTCTCGGTCGAATTGTATCTTCAGTCCCTTAATGAGTGAGGAGTCTCTGACTCGATATCTTCAAATGGTTAAGCCGGTGTTTTCGCCCGGTCCGGATGGAGTTCCTGGCTGTGTACTTCGGTACGGAGCCGAGGCTTTATGCAGACCGTTGCTGAAATTATTTGATTTATCACTTGAGACATCGACTTTTCCCTCTATATGGAAGGAATCATTCATTATTCCTCTCCATAAGAAGGGAAGTAAGTCTGACGCCAAAAACTATAGAGGGATATGTAAATTGTCTGCTATACCAAAAGTTTTTGAGAAGATGTTAACAAGTCATTTACAACATTTATGTAGTTCCATTATTTCCCCCTACCAGCATGGGTTTGTGAAACATAGATCCACTGTTACTAATCTTCTTGAGCTTTCTTCGTTCGTTAACCAGGGTTTCCTTAAAAACGAACAAACTGACGTCATCTACACCGTAGTAGAGTAAAGCCTTTGACTCAGTAAATCATTCTCTTTTGTTATATAAGCTTGACTTAATTGGATTTCCCAATAATTTGATTTGCCGGATTTCAAGCTATCTCTGCCAAAGAACGCAAAAAGTTTCTTTTAATAATTTCCTTTCTAATACATTCCGAGTTACCTCTGGAGTTCCCCAAGGTAGCCATCTCGGTCCCTTACTTTTCACATTGTTCATAAATGATCTACCTACTGTTTTGACACAATCTCGCGTACTAATGTATGCAGATGATGATAAAATATGCCTGCAGTACAGGGATTGGCCATGCCATATCAAGTTGCAGAGAGATCTTGACTCTTTCCAGTCATGGTGCAAAGTGAACTTGTTAAATTTAAACTTTTCTAAATGTGTTGTCATGTCCTTCTATAGAGTTTATCCACATTTGGCCTCTTACTTACTGAACGGTAACGATCTAAAAAGAATTACTGCTGTTGATGATCTAGGTATTCTCTTAGATCATAAACTTAAATTTTCGGACCACGTTTCTAGAACGGTCAATAAAGCTATGTCTGTACTCGGTTTCATTAAGAGATGATCAAAGGAATTTGATGACCCTTATATTACTAAGACCCTTTATACATCACTTGTTCGTCCGATTCTGGAATATGGTGCGTATGGTCTCCACAGTATTCTGTGCACCAAGATCGCATTGAATCTGTTCAAAAACAATTTCTCTTATTTGCTTTGCGTGGCTTGAACTGGAATGCTGAAGTGAGATTGCCGTCATATAGTAGTAGACTTCTTTTAATTAACCTACCTTCTTTAGCTAACCGTAGAATAATGCTTGGCATTTTATTTATTTTTAATCTTATTAATGGTGATATTGACTCTTCAGATTTAAAATCGCGACTAACCTTTTCCGTTCCATCTAGACTAACCCGTAGTTACATCCCGCTTGCTCTCCCCCTATGTAGATCTAATTTTGCATTGCATGACCCTTTTAGAGTTTTATGTTATAACTATAATAGATTTTATCATGTATTGTCTAGCGCTAACACTGCTTTTAATATTAAAACTTTACTACTAACCTATTTAACTAATAATTAGACCGAATTTAGCTTATAGTAATAAAATAAAAATTTCATTCCACCCGTTTATTTCTTATGTCCGATCCTGTATTTCTATTTTATGCTATCCGTGTTTTTTTTTTTTTGCATGCCCGAATCTATCCTGTCCGAACGCGAATCGTGTCGTTCGTCCTGCGACAGCGCCTCTCGGTCGGTTGGGCGGGAGGAGGGTTTATTGGGATCCGCGCGTAACAAGCATTGGCTTGGTATCGCTTGGGCCACTTGAATGTGCATACAATGTACGTCAACGTCCAACATTCTTGCGAATTTGGTTGAGATCTAATAAAAACAAGGAAGTTATTAAAGAATCAATTTTATATGCAAAATTCACTTGCAGCCGCTTGCACTTTGATTGTTTAGTTGACAATGTGACCATGTCGGTATGTTATGGATTTTTTCAAATATATACAAAAAACAAATTTTAGTATATTCTTTGGTATATTCTTTGTTAAAATATAATTTAAGTTTTTTGTTTTCGCTCGAAATGGGTTGCGGGTATCATACGGTCAAGCACTCTCGACTGTAGTTTTCTTACTTGTTTTTATCTGTGTTGAAAACATCGATGTGAAGCATTTTCCCCGGGTAGGAAGAAATTGGTGTTATACCAAGCTCTTGCTTTGTGGGGTGCCTATCGTACTTTGCCTTGATGAACACCTTGCAATTAGCGACAGTCTCATTGGCTAGCTTGCTCATTTTCGGAAAATAGTAATCGCGAAGGATTTGTTTAGTATTTTCCTGGGCGGCTCTGTGAGCATGATTGTGTTCAGCAGTGATTATTTCTCTTTGTTGGTTTTTTTCCGAGATATCAGCTACTAAATTCTTGCAATGCCAGAACTTTGTTGTTGGGAAATTTAACACGACTTGGTGTTGAAAACTGGCCAGTGTTGGTAAGTCGCAGTAGACCGCATTCACGACATTTGGGTTAATTACCTCCTTAAGTGTCTCAAAAAGGTCACCTTTATCAGTGAAATTTATTAAATGGCGAGTTTTACTGCCGAAAAGTATAAAATTGCGTTTTAAAGGAAAACGTGCTTCTTCTAGGATTATTTGATTCCTAAAGCAATTTAAAGGCTTGTCTGTCGTTTCAACCGTGTAGGTTAGAGAGATTTCACTGTGAATGGTGGATACATCTGAGTGGGGCTCATCTTGCAAAGCATTTACGTTTTGCCGTGATAGGGCATCAGCCACGACATTTTCTTTACCTGGCTTATAGAACATTTTTGCATCATGTTCGTCTATGTAGGATTTCCATCTTTTAATCTCTGCGTTTGTATTCTTTTCAGATACCGCAAAGGTTAAAGGCTGATGATCGGTAAATATTTGTATCTCTTTGGTGCCGTACAAAAAGTTCTGTAACTTGCCAAGTGCCCATACAATTGCGAGCAACTCACGGTCGTTTGTAGCGTAATTTAACTCGCACTGTTTCAAGGTTCGCGAGATCATTGTAATGGGTCGGCCCTTTTGAGACAAAATAGCTCCGTTGCCACTTGCAGAGGCATCGGTGGTAAGGTCGAAAGGTTGTTTAAAATCGGGGTACATGAGGGTGACATCTTCTGATGCTAAAATATTCCTCAATGCGTGTGGTGAATATACCTGTCACATTAATTTGTAATATGCGACTTACACACAGAGTCGCTCGCGGTCATTAAGCGCGTAACAATTTGAATTCAAATTGCAACGGCCGAATTGATAATTTTTCTCTGTTTCGTGTAATAATTAATATTCTTGAATTTGTTTTATTTTATATGGGGCCATTACAAACCTTACGGATCATAAATCCATCGAAGCTTTAAATCAACATCGATATTTTATTTTGAAAGCATCGATCAACATCGAAATCGATATTTTCAATGAAAATTACATCTCTATCCCATATAGAAAAATTTGCCAAGTTATTTTATTTTGAAACAGTGATAAAATTTATTTGGAGTAATTATTTAGCAAAATGAGTTCTTAGTGGGCGCCTAAATGTTCATATCTATGTTATGTGAGAATTGCAGAATTGTACTTTTTATCGTTTGGGCTGTGCCTTAATGGTTCAGTCAGTGAGTGAACTACTACATTTTTAGTAGTTTTATTTGGTATTAAAGTCATCCCGTGTTCAATTTCTTTGTATCGAGCTCGACTGCAAATTTCATTCCTGTTTTTTTTTTCTAAATCTATTTTCAAGCATTTGGACATATATACTGATTGTCAAGTTTCAAATGGTGAACAAAAACATGTAAAGCAAAAACAAACATATCGCCATTAACCGACTAAGAAATTATCGATCAGCTGGAACTAAGGATCTTCCACCTCCCTATCCCAACGGTTGGTATGGAGTTCTGGAATCTTCTAATCTTAGTGTCGAAAAACCAGTGTATATATCGTGTTTGGGACAGCATTTCGTAATCTATTGTACGAAAACGCATAACGTCTTCGTTTTGGATGCCTATTGCCCACATTTAGGTCCTAATATAGGTCTTGGTGGTCGATTTGTTGGAGATAATATCGAATGCCCTACAGTTCGTGCGGTAAGTACTGCGTTTCTAATTTACATATTGATTATTTCGCTGTATGTACATAATGTGCAACACATTTTAGTTCCTTCACCGATTAAAGTAAAAAAATGGATTTCCACTGAGGTTAATGACCATATATTTATTTGGTATAATGTGGAAGAATTGGAACATCCATGGACGATACCAATTTCAGATGAGGTTCAAACGAAAAAAATGGTTTACCATGGTCGCAATGAATTTTATGTAAATTGTCACATTCAAGAGATACCAGAAAATGGTGCTGATTTGGCTCATTTTGCAGCAATTCATAAAAAAAGTTAAATGTCTGGGGGCTTTGATCTTAAAGAAAATTTCTTAACTAATTTCGCCTATCATGACTGGAAAGCAAGGTATGTAAGAACGTAACTTCATAATATGAATTTTTTTAAATATTGTAGTTGTTGCCAAAACCTTTTCAGTTTCTTCGGAGTCAACAAAAATATCTCTTTGCAGATATAACCGAATTCTCTTCAATATATCTTCATTTCAATCATAGTTATTAAAATAGGTTTTAATAAATTTATCGAAAGGCATATTTCGGAAATGCTTTTATTGCCTGGTCGCTCTTCTGCTAATAATCGAGGTCGTTTATAACTCTGTGGTGAACCATGTTGCCTAGCCATTAAGTGATTATCGGATGCGAGCCCATGTTTAAAAGATCTTACGTTATTGATTCGATCCTGACATTTTTGAAGTCTCTTTGTCAAGACATGCCTTTAATGAAATCTCGTTTATTTGAAATGTGCTTTCAGTTGCGCTTTCTACATCGTGCAAAGAAAAGCGAGTAGAGACATACAGAAAGTGTGAGGCGTAAGTTTACTTCTAAAATATAGGCCAAGAGTCGCTCCAGTGCTTTTTGTGTAAACAATGAGAGAAGAATGGACCCATAATCGTTTGGTGAACTTTGGAAATGAATGCTCTCCGCAGTTGAGGTGATGGTATTGGAAAATGGGAATTCATAAGGTGTTATAGAAATTCTTAGCTGTCTTTAGCGGTTTTTCCATCCAGGTCGCAAAGGAAAAATCCAGTCATACCAGGAACTTTCGGCTTCAACCTTCAAAGTCTGGACGCTTCAGTGGTGCTGGTTAGATCTTTGCAGAATGCAGCTTATGATCTTTTTGGCCTTTCCACAATATTTTTTTTTTACTTTGAAACTGAGGTGGTGAGCATCCCAGTCTACCTGTCAATTTCATTCTTCTCCCTTCTGGGAGATTCTGTGAATTTTCTCTTTTTCGGCTCCTGAAAGACGGTATTGGCTATCGGCACCATCCAACTTCGAATACTTTGCAATATGTTATAATTGTAAATGTGCCGGGATACTACAGAAAGATCCATAACCTCTGATCCAGAGGTTTTTCCGTAGTTGCCGAATAGCGATCGCTTGATCCTCTGTGAGTCCTTTATGTGACAGTTCGCGTTCTGCCTCTTAAGCAATATAAGATTCGATCCACCCCTAACTTTTTTTGCATACTTTCTGAAGCCTCCTTACTTGTTCTGCTCACCTCGGTACGACGCACTTCTACTTTGTTGAACAGGCCACCAAGCTTTAGTTACGCTTTACGTTGTACTAGTGATTTTTCTTAATTTTTTCTCTCGCTCGTTCAGTCTGCAGTTTCGGCCTTCAAGTCTCTTTGGGAAAATGAGAGAGATCTTGTATCCAATCCATGCCTGTCGGTGGTAACTGGTATCCCAGCCCTAGCTGAAGACCCCATGTGCATTTTATACTTTCTGCAAATATCTTATGATGATGCGATCTTAATTACATTGCAAATTGTTAATTCTGTCCAATGCCGATTACTAAACGGCTGGTCGTATATCGATTATTATACGATTCTGACTTGTGTCTTACCCGAATAGACAGCAAGCAATTGTTCGAATTTATAGTCAGATCAACCCAAGACCCAAGTCGAGAAAACGAAATATTTCCTGAAAGCCAAAATCAAATTAAAACAAGTAAAAAAGCTACAGTCGAGTGTGTTCGGCATACTTTTTGAAATTTTTTTATTACTAGGCAATTTATAGCAATATTTCCAATTAATATATCCATTATAAATAACATACATAACTTTTGAACGTAAAAAAAAGTCTGGAGCGTGACTCGTGCCTTAGTATCTTTTTGGGTTTATATATTCCATGTTTTTCGTGCGATTTTCAAGATATGCTCGCGCAGGTCTTTTTCACAAGTGCGAAAGAACACAGCTACAGCTATACGCCAACACTTTTAAAGAATGTTTTGTAACGATGCTTTTCCACCCAGGGTCGACGTATAAGTCTGCCAGGGCCAATTACAGAAAATTTGTAGTTTCTGGAAGCATTACTAGATGTTGAGCTAAGTCATAGAAAATGTTCCGCAAATAAAATTATAGCAAAACTCGTACAGGGCTAGAGTGATCACAAGGAGTGGAGAGAGACAACTCTCGAATCCCGATGTACTGCCGCTATCCACTTCTTTGACCACTGCCCCCCACAAGTAAGCACATTTACTACATCTATTTCATGCGCTCTTCAAACGTTCCGTTAGAGGGAAGTGGGCAACGCATGTCCCTAATGTGGTTTTAGTTTCACAAACTACTGGTTGTTTTTACCAGAAGGCTCGGTCTCCGTGGGTCTGGGCGGCTTCGCCGTTTGTGGCCTGTCGTGTCTGCTGCTGACTGCGTATTTGGTCGCTGCTGTGGCCGGGCCTGTTGCTACGATGACACTGTTCCCGTGAGCGGTGGGGCTGTGGCGGCGCTGTGGCCGTGTACACTGTGGTGGCGTTGCTGCTGCTGTTGTCGTCGACGCCTGCACGCTGTGGCCGTATTCGATGTGGTGGTACTTCTGCTGTGTGTGCGGTGTGTGTGTTTTAAAAATTCTGGTCGTCTTTGCTGTGTGCCGTCAGAAATCAAAGTGACGCTTGAGCTTTTATTCACTGATGGTGAGCATCCGCTCGATAATTTTCACGATCCCGATAATTCATTGCGTGCTAGTATCCAATATATATCAGGTACATCTGGTTCTTATAAATTTTTAGTGTGCCCGTTTAATAGCGTAGATTGGTGTGGCTGCTGCTAGTATATAGTTATTGGATATACTAGCAGCGGATAACCGATATTTTGCCTCATCACTTGGTTTTGTTTATCTTCTTCGCCGCAGGTGATGGCTTGCGTGTATCGAATTGTGAGCAGCCTAAATCCTGAATAACAGTTTAACCCATAGGGTAGGAGGGTATTATAACTGAGTGCCAACAGAAAACGTATGTAGCAGAAGGCAGAAGGAGGCATCTCCGACCCCATAAAGTATATATATTCTTGATCAGTGTCAACAGCCATGTCCGTCTGTGCGTCTGTCTGTCCGTATGAACACCTAGATCTCAGAGACTATAAGACATAAAAACACCAAATTTAGGTTCCTGCATTCATTTGATAAGCCATCTCTGCTTGATACTCCTATTATACCCTGTAATTTTGGTAAAAATCGGATAAGTAGAACAAAAGTTATTTGTTAAATTATTTACCAAAATAGTTGTGCCCAATGCATATGGACATTTTAAGTTGTGAATGATCTAGAGATATCAAATTTGGTGACAGTATTCGTGTAGGTCTTACGCAGATCAAATTTTTGTCACGCCCCTTTCCGCCCCCAAAAACTGGAAAAGCCGTTATAATTGCCCTATGCATAATAATAATTATAGTCTCAATGATTCTTGCGAATTTGGTTGAGATCTAATAAAAACAAGGAAGTTATTAAAGAATCAATTTTATATGCAAAATTCACTTGCAGCCGCTTGCGCTTTGATTTTTTAGTTGACAATGTGACCGTCGGTATGTTATGGATTTTTTCAAATATATACAAAAAACTAATTTTAGTATATTCTTTGGTATATTCTTTGTTAAAATATAATTTAAGTTTTTTGTTTTCGCTCGAAATGGGTTGCGGGTATCATACGGTCGAGCACTCTCGACTGTAGTTTTCTT
Organism: Drosophila formosana; assembly: GCA_035045625.1. Classification (NCBI taxonomy): domain Eukaryota; kingdom Metazoa; phylum Arthropoda; class Insecta; order Diptera; family Drosophilidae; genus Drosophila; species Drosophila formosana. The sequence continues at coordinate 110,809 of JAWNOW010000556.1, read as the reverse complement.
ACTTGTTTTTATCTGTGTTGAAAACATCGATGTGAAGCATTTCCCCCGGGTAGGAAGAAATTGGTGTTATACCAAGCTCTTGCTTTTTGGGGTGCCTATCGTACTTTGCCTTGATGCACACCTTGCAATTAGCGTCTCATTGGCTAGCTTGCTCATTTTCGGAAAATAGTAATCGCGAAGGATTTGTTTAGTATTTTCCTGGGCAGCTCTGTGAGCATGATTGTGTTCAGCAGTGATTATTTCTCTTTGTTGGTTTTTTTCCGAGATATCAGCTACTAAATTCTTGCAATGCCAGAACTTTGTTGTTGGGAAATTTAACACGACTTGGTGTTGAAAACTGGCCAGTGTTGGTAAGTCGCAGTAGACCGCATTCACGACATTTGGGTTAATTACCTCCTTAAGTGTCTCAAAAAGGTCACCTTTATCAGTGAAATTTATTAAATGGCGAGTTTTACTGCCGAAAAGTATAAAATTGCGTTTTAAAGGAAAACGTGCTTCTTCTAGGATTATTTGATTCCTAAAGCAATTTAAAGGCTTGTCTGTCGTTTCAACCGTGTAGGTTAGAGAGATTTCACTGTGAATGGTGGATACATCTGAGTGGGGCTCATCTTGCAAAGCATTTACGTTTTGCCGTGATAGGGCATCAGCCACGAAATTTTCTTTACCTGGCTTATAGAATATTTTTGCATCATGTTCGTCTATGTAGGATTTCCATCTTTTAATCTCTGCGTTTGTATTCTTTTCAGATACCGCAAAGGTTAAAGGCTGATGATCGGTAAATATTTGTATCTCTTTGGTGCCGTACAAAAAGTTCTGTAACTTGCCAAGAGCCCATACAATTGCGAGCAACTCACGCTCGTTTGTAGCGTAATTTAACTCGCACTGTTTCAAGGTTCGCGAGATCATTGTAATGGGTCGGCCCTTTTGAGACAAAATAGCTCCATTGCCACTTGCAGAGGCATCGGTGGTAAGGTCGAAAGGTTGTTTAAAATCGGGGTACATGAGGGTGACATCTTCTGATGCTAAAATATTCCTCAATGCGTGTGGTGAATATACCTGTCACATTACAGGGTTGTAATATGCGACTTACTCACAGAGTCGCTCGCGGTCATTAAGCGCGTAACAATTTGAATTCAAATTGCAACGGCCGAATTGATAATTTTTCTCTGTTTCGTGTAATAATTAATATTCTTGAATTTGTTTTATTTTATATGGGGCCATTACAAACCTTACGGATCATGAATCCATCGAAGCTTTAAATCAACATCGATATTTTATTTTGAAAGCATCGATCAACATCGAAATCGATATTTTCAATGAAAATTACATCTCTATCCCATATAGAAAAATTTGCCAAGTTATTTTATTTTGAAACAGTGATCAAATTTATTTGGAGTAATTATTTAGCAAAATGAGTTCTTATTGGGCGCCTAAATGTTCATATCTATGTTATGTGAGAATTGTAGAATCGTACTTTTTATCGTTTGGGCTGTGCCTTAATGGTTCAGTCAGTGAGTGAACTACTACATTTTTAGTAGTTTTATTTGGTATTAAAGTCATCCCGTGTTCAATTTCTTTGTATCGAGCTCGACTGCAAATTTCATTCCTGTTTTTTTTTTTCTAAATCTATTTTCAAGCATTTGGACAAATATACTGATTGTCAAGTTTCAAATGGTGAAAAAAACATTTAAAGCAAAAACAAACATATCGCCATTAACCGACTAAGAAATTATCGATCAGCTGGAACTAAGGATCTTCCACCTCCCTATCCCAACGGTTGGTATGGAGTTCTGGAATCTTCTAATCTTAGTGTCGAAAAACCAGTGTATATATCGTGTTTGGGACAGCATTTCGTAATCTATTGTACGAAAACGCATAACGTCTTCGTTTTGGATGCCTATTGCCCACATTTAGGTCCTAATATAGGTCTTGGTGGTCGATTTGTTGGAGATAATATCGAATGCCCTTTTCATAAATGGAGCTTCAGAGGTATAGATGGCATATGTACAAATATTCCCTACAGTTCGTGCGGTAAGTACTGCGTTTCTAATTTACATATTGATTATTTCGCTGTATGTACATAATGTGCAACACATTTTAGTTCCTTCACCGATTAAAGTAAAAAAATGGATTTCCACTGAGGTGAATGACCATATATTTATTTGGTATAATGTGGAAGAATTGGAACATCCATGGACGATACCAATTTCAGATGAGGTTCAAACGAAAAAAATGGTTTACCATGGTCGCAATGAATTTTATGTAAATTGTCATATTCAAGAGATACCAGAAAATGATGCTGATTTGGCTCATTTTGCAGCAATTCATAAAAAAAGTTAAATGTCTGGGGGCTTTGATCTTAAAGAAAATTTCTTATCTAATTTCGCCTATCATGACTGGAAAGCAAGGTATGTAAGAACGTAACTTCATAATATGAATTTTTTTAAATATTGTAGTTGTTGCCAAAACCTTTTCAGTTTCTTCGGAGTCAACAAAAATATCTCTTTGTAGATATAACCGAATTCTCTTCAATATATCTTCATTTCAATCATAGTTATTAAAATAGGTTTTAATAAATTTATCGAAAGGCATATTTCGGAAATGCTTTTATTGCCTGGTCGCTCTTCTGCTAATAATCGAGGTCGTTTATAACTCTGTGGTGAACCATGTTGCCTAGCCATTAAGTGATTATCGGATGCGAGCCCATGTTTAAAAGATCTTACGTTATTGATTCGATCCTGACATTTTTGAAGTCTCTTTGTCAAGACATGCCTTTAATGAAAACTCGTTTATTTGAAATGTGCTTTCAGTTGCGCTTTCTACATCGTGCAAAGAAAAGCGAGTAGAGACATATAGAAAGTGTGAGGCGTAAATTTACTTCCAAAATATAGGCCAAGAGTCGCTCCAGTGCTTTTTGTGTAAACAATGAGAGAAGAATGGACCCGTAATCGTTTGGTGAACTTTGGAAATCAATGCTCTCCGCAGTTGAGGTGATGGTATTGGAAAATAGGAATTCATAAGGTGTTATAGAAATTCTTAGCTGTCTTTAGCGGTTTTTCCATCCAGGTCGCAAAGCAAAAATCCAGTCATACCAGGAAATTTTGGCTCGAACCTTCAAAGTCTGGACGCTTCAGTGGTGCTGGTTAGATCTTTGCAGAATGCAGCCTATGATCTTTTTGGCCTTTCCACAATATTTTTTTTTACTTTGAAACTGAGGTGGTGAGCATCCCAGTCTACCTGTCAATTTGATGCTTCTCCCTTCTGGGAGATTCTGTGAATTTTCTCTTTTTCGGCTCCTGAATGACGGTATTGGCTATCGGCACCATCCAACTTCGAATACTTTGCAATATGTTATAATTGTAAATGTGCCGGGATACTACAGAAAGATCCATAACCTCTGATCCAGAGGTTTTTCCGTAGTCGCCGGATAGCGATCGCTTGATCCTCTGTGAGTCCTTTATGTGACAGTTCGCGTTCTGCCTCTTAAGCAATATAAGATTCGATCCACCCCTAAACTTTTTTGCATACTTTCTGAAGCCTCCTTACTTGTTCTGCTCACCTCGGTACGACGCACTTCTACTTTGTTGAACAGGCCACCAAGCTTTAGTTACCGCTTTACGTTGAACTAGTGATTTTTCTTAATTTTTTCTCTCGCTCGTTCAGTCTGCAGTTTCGGCCTTCAAGTCTCTTTGGGAAAATGAGAGAGATCTTGTATCCAATCCATGCCTGTCGGTGGTAACTGGTATCCCAGCCCTAGCTGAAGACCCCATGTGCATTTTATACTTTCTGCAAATATCTTATGATGATGCGATCTTAATTACATTGCAAATTGTTAATTCTGTCCAATGCCGATTACTAAACGGCTGGTCGTATATCGATTATTATACGATTCTGACTTGTGTCTTACCCGAATAGACAACAAGCAATTGTTCGAATTTATAGTCAGATCAACCCAAGACCCAAGTCGAGAAAACGAAATATTTCCTGAAAGCCAAAATCAAATTAAAACAAGTAAAAAAGCTACAGTCGAGTGTGTTCGGCATACTTTTTGAAATTTTTTTATTACTAGGCAATTTATAGCAATATTTCCAATTAATATATCCATTATAAATAACATACATAACTTTTGAACGTAAAAAAAAGTCTGGAGCGTGACTCGTGCCTTAGTATCTTTTTGGGTTTATATATTCCATGTTTTTCGTGCGATTTTCAAGATATGCTCGCGCAGGTCTTTTTCACAAGTGCGAAAGAACACAGCTATAGCTATACGCCAACACTTTTAGAGAATGTTTTGTAACGATGCTTGTCCACCCAGGGTCGACGTATAAGTCTGCTAAGGCCAATTACCGAAAATTTGTAGTTTCTGGAAGCATTACTAGATGTTGAGCTAAGTCATAGAAAATGTTCCGCAAATAAAATTATAGCAAAACTCGTGCAGGGCTAGAGTGATCACAAGGAGTGGAGAGAGACAACTCTCGAATCCCGATGTACTGCCGCTATCCACTTCTTTGACCACTGCCCCCCACAAGTAAGCACATTTACTACATCTATTTCATGCGCTCTTCAAACGTTCCGTTAGAGGGAAGTGGGCAACGCATGTCCCTAATGTGGTTTTAGTTTCACAAACTACTGGTTGTTTTTACCAGAAGGCTCGGTCTCCGTGGGTCTGGGCGGCTTCGCCGTTTGTGGCCTGTCGTGTCTGCTGCTGACTGCGTATTTGGTCGCTGCTGTGGCCGGGCCTGTTGCTACGATGACACTGTGGCGGCCTGTGGCGGCGCTGTGGCCGTGTACACTGTGGTGGCGTTGCTGCTGCTGTTGTCGTCGACGCCTGCACGCTGTGGCCGTATTCGATGTGGTGGTACTTCTGCTGTGTGTGCGGTGTGTGTGTTGTAAAAATTCTGGTCGTCTTTGCTGTGTGCCGTCAGAAATCAAAGTTACGCTTGAGCTTTTATTCACTGATGGTGAGCATCCGCTCGATAATTTTCACGATCCCGATAATTCATTGCGTGCTAGTATCCAATATATATCAGGTACATCTGGTTCTTATAAATTTTTAGTGTGCCCGTTTAATAGCGTAGATTGGTGTGGCTGCTGCTAGTATATAGTTATTGGATATACTAGCAGCGGATAACCGATATTTTGCCTCATCACTTGGTTTTGTTTATCTTCTTCGCCGCAGGTGATGGCTTGCGTGTATCGAATTGTGAGCAGCCTAAATCCTGAATAACAGTTTAACCCATAGGGTAGGAGGGTATTATAACTGAGTGCCAACAGAAAACGTATGTAACAGAAGGCAGAAGGAGGCATCTCCGACCCCATAAAGTATATATATTCTTGATCAGTGTCAACAGCCATGTCCGTCTGTGCGTCTGTCTGTCCGTATGAACACCTAGATCTCAGAGACTATAAGACATAAAAACACCAAATTTAGGTTCCTGCATTCATTTGATAAGCCATCTCTGCTTGATACTCCTATTATACCCTGTAATTTTGGTAAAAATCGGATAAGTAGAACAAAAGTTATTTGTTAAATTATTTACCAAAATAGTTGTGCCCAATGCATATGGACATTTTAAGTTGTGAATGATCTAGAGATATCAAATTTGGTGACAGTATTCGTGTAGGTCTTACGCAGATCAAATTTTTGTCACGCCCCTTTCCGCCCCAAAAACTGGAAAAGCCGTTATAATTGCCCTATGCATAATAATAATTATAGTCTCAATGATTCTTGCGAATTTGGTTGAGATCTAATAAAAACAAGGAAGTTATTAAAGAATCAATTTTATATGCAAAATTCACTTGCAGCCGCTTGCGCTTTGATTGTTTAGTTGACAATGTGACCGTCGGTATGTTATGGATTTTTTCAAATATATACATAAAACTAATTTTAGTATATTCTTTGGTATATTCTTTGTTAAAATATAATTTAATTTTTTTGTTTTCGCTCGAAATGGGTTGCGGGTATCATACGGTCGAGCACTCTCGACTGTAGTTTTCTTACTTGTTTTTATCTGTGTTGAAAACATCGATGTGAAGCATTTCCCCCGGGTAGGAAGAAATTGGTGTTATACCAAGCTCTTGCTTTTTGGGGTGCCTATCGTACTTTGCCTTGATGCACACCTTGCAATTAGCGACAGTCTCATTGGCTAGCTTGCTCATTTTCGGAAAATAGTAATCGCGAAGGATTTGTTTAGTATTTTCCTGGGCAGCTCTGTGAGCATGATTGTGTTCAGCAGTGATTATTTCTCTTTGTTGGTTTTTTTCCGAGATATCAGCTACTAAATTCTTGCAATTCCAGAACTTTGTTGCTGGGAAATTTAACACGACTTGGTGTTGAAAACTGGCCAGTGTTGGTAAGTCGCAGTAGACCGCATTCACGACATTTGGGTTAATTACCTCCTTAAGTGTCTCAAAAAGGTCACCTTTATCAGTGAAATTTATTAAATGGCGAGTTTTACTGCCGAAAAGTATAAAATTGCGTTTTAAAGGAAAACGTGCTTCTTCTAGGATTATTTGATTCCTAAAGCAATTTAAAGGCTTGTCTGTCGTTTCAACCGTGTAGGTTAGAGAGATTTCACTGTGAATGGTGGATACATCTGAGTGGGGCTCATCTTGCAAAGCATTTACGTTTTGCCGTGATAGGGCATCAGCCACGAAATTTTCTTTACCTGGCTTATAGAATATTTTTGCATCATGTTCGTCTATGTAGGATTTCCATCTTTTAATCTCTGCGTTTGTATTCTTTTCAGATACCGCAAAGGTTAAAGGCTGATGATCGGTAAATATTTGTATCTCTTTGGTGCCGTACAAAAAGTTCTGTAACTTGCCAAGTGCCCATACAATTGCGAGCAACTCACGGTCGTTTGTAGCGTAATTTAACTCGCACTGTTTCAAGGTTCGCGAGATCATTGTAATGGGTCGGCCCTTTTGAGACAAAATAGCTCCGTTGCCACTTGCAGAGGCATCGGTGGTAAGGTCGAAAGGTTGTTTAAAATCGGGGTACATGAGGGTGACATCTTCTGATGCTAAAATATTCCTCAATGCGTGTGGTGAATATACCTGTCACATTACAGGGTTGTAATATGCGACTTACACACAGAGTCGCTCGCGGTCATTAAGCGCGTAACAATTTGAATTCAAATTGCAACGGCCGAATTGATAATTTTTCTCTGTTTCGTGTAATAATTAATATTCTTGAATTTGTTTTATTTTATATGGGGCCATTACAAACCTTACGGATCATGAATCCATCGAAGCTTTAAATCAACATCGATATTTTATTTTGAAAGCATCGATCAACATCGAAATCGATATTTTCAATGAAAATTACATCTCTATCCCATATAGAAAAATTTGCCAAGTTATTTTATTTTGAAACAGTGATAAAATTTATTTGGAGTAATTATTTAGCAAAATGAGTTCTTAGTGGGCGCCTAAATGTTCATATCTATGTTATGTGAGAATTGTAGAATCGTACTTTTTATCGTTTGGGCTGTGCCTTAATGGTTCAGTCAGTGAGTGAACTACTACATTTTTAGTAGTTTTATTTGGTATTAAAGTCATCCCGTGTTCAATTTCTTTGTATCGAGCTCGACTGCAAATTTCATTCCTGTTTTTTTTTTTCTAAATCTATTTTCAAGCATTTGGACAAATATACTGATTGTCAAGTTTCAAATGGTGAAAAAAACATTTAAAGCAAAAACAAACATATCGCCATTAACCGACTAAGAAATTATCGATCAGCTGGAACTAAGGATCTTCCACCTCCCTATCCCAACGGTTGGTATGGAGTTCTGGAATCTTCTAATCTTAGTGTCGAAAAACCAGTGTATATATCGTGTTTGGGACAGCATTTCGTAATCTATTGTACGAAAACGCATAACGTCTTCGTTTTGGATGCCTATTGCCCACATTTAGGTCCTAATATAGGTCTTGGTGGTCGATTTGTTGGAGATAATATCGAATGCCCTTTTCATAAATGGAGCTTCAGAGGTATAGATGGCATATGTACAAATATTCCCTACAGTTCGTGCGGTAAGTACTGCGTTTCTAATTTACATATTGATTATTTCGCTGTATGTACATAATGTGCAACACATTTTAGTTCCTTCACCGATTAAAGTAAAAAAATGGATTTCCACTGAGGTGAATGACCATATATTTATTTGGTATAATGTGGAAGAATTGGAACATCCATGGACGATACCAATTTCAGATGAGGTTCAAACGAAAAAAATGGTTTACCATGGTCGCAATGAATTTTATGTAAATTGTCACATTCAAGAGATACCAGAAAATGATGCTGATTTGGCTCATTTTGCAGCAATTCATAAAAAAAGTTAAATGTCTGGGGGCTTTGATCTTAAAGAAAATTTCTTATCTAATTTCGCCTATCATGACTGGAAAGCAAGGTATGTAAGAACGTAACTTCATAATATGAATTTTTTTAAATATTGTAGTTGTTGCCAAAACCTTTTCAGTTTCTTCGGAGTCAACAAAAATATCTCTTTGTAGATATAACCGAATTCTCTTCAATATATCTTCATTTCAATCATAGTTATTAAAATAGGTTTTAATAAATTTATCGAAAGGCATATTTCGGAAATGCTTTTATTGCCTGGTCGCTCTTCTGCTAATAATCCAGGTCGTTTATAACTCTGTGGTGAACCATGTTGCCTAGCCATTAAGTGATTATCGGATGCGAGCCCATGTTTAAAAGATCTTACGTTATTGATTCGATCCTGACATTTTTGAAGTCTCTTTGTCAAGACATGCCTTTAATGAAATCTCGTTTATTTGAAATGTGCTTTTAGTTGCGCTTTCTACATCGTGCAAAGAAAAGCGAGTAGAGACATACAGAAAGTGTGAGGCGTAAGTTTACTTCTAAAATATAGGCCAAGAGTCGCTCCAGTGCTTTTTGTGTAAACAATGCGAGAAGAATGGACCCATAATCGTTTGGTGAACTTTGGAAATCAATATTGAGGTGATGGTATTGGAAAATGGGAATTCATAAGGTGTTATAGAAATTCTTAGCTGTCTTTAGCGGTTTTTCCATCCAGGTCGCAAAGGAAAAATCCAGTCATACCAGGAACTTTCGGCTTCAACCTTCAAAGTCTGGACGCTTCAGTGGTGCTGGTTAGATCTTTGCAGAATGCAGCTTATGATCTTTTTGGCCTTTCCACAATATTTTTTTTTTACTTTGAAACTGAGGTGGTGAGCATCCCAGTCTACCTGTCAATTTCATTCTTCTCCCTTCTGGGAGATTCTGTGAATTTTCTCTTTTTCGGCTCCTGAAAGACGGTATTGGCTATCGGCACCATCCAACTTCGAATACTTTGCAATATGTTATAATTGTAAATGTGCCGGGATACTACAGAAAGATCCATAACCTCTGATCCAGAGGTTTTTCCGTAGTTGCCGGATAGCGATCGCTTGATCCTCTGTGAGTCCTTTATGTGACAGTTCGCGTTCTGCCTCTTAAGCAATATAAGATTCGATCCACCCCTAAACTTTTAGAAGCCTCCGCTGAATCATCAGACCTCTGACAGATGTAGTGGTCTTTTTATCATACTTGTTCTGCTCACCTCGGTACGACGCACTTCTACTTTGTTGAACAGGCCACCAAGCTTTAGTTACCGCTTTACGTTGTGCTAGTGATTTTTCTTAATTTTATTCTCTCGCTCGTTCAGTCTGCAGTTTCGGCCTTCAAGACTCTTTGGGAAAATGAGAGAGATCTTGTATCCAATCCATGCCTGTCGGTGGTAACTGGTATCCCAGCCCTAGCTGAAGACCCCATGTGCATTTTATACTTTCTGCAAATATCTTATGAGGATGCGATCTTAATTACATTGCAAATTGTTAATTCTGTCCAATGCCGATTACTAAACGGCTGGTCGTATATCGATTATTATACGATTCTGACTTGTGTCTTACCCGAATAGACAACAAGCAATTGTTCGAATTTATAGTCAGATCAACCCAAGATCCAAGTCGAGAAAACGAAATATTTCCTGAAAGCTAAAATCAAATTAAAACAAGTAAAAAAGCTACAGTCGAGTGTGTTCGGCATACTTTTTGAAATTTTTTTATTACTGGCTGGCGAAAATCCTCTGACTGAACCCTCCACGAGGGTGCCGGCTGGGCAATGGATACTGCATCGTCTCGGGCGACCGATAAATGTCAGCATCACTTGCTCGCTCATGAGACCTTGCAGTTTCTAGCTAAGGGACTGGGCCCAAGCTTTTTAGATTTACTCTGGAAAGCTGAGGTCCAGGACCATGGTCAGAGGTACTTGGCAGCAAGTATAAAATGCATCATGAATCCTTGGATTCAAAATTGAGGATGACATAGAGGCGTCAACTCGGCCTGGGATGTCAGCCCAAACGTCGGTGGGAGGTGTGACCGCTACCACCGGCGGGCACGGGGAGGAGAAATCCTCTCTGCGTGTCGCCAGTGGTCACGATGGTGGAGGGGACAAACTCCATCGATAGGAGGGTGTGGACCGGGAAACGGCTGCCACGGAGTCGGAGTCTTTGCTCACAGGCTCATCGATAACGGAGTCCGAGCTAGCGCTTGCGCTATCAAGGATGCCGTTGGATGAGTCATCGAGCACTGATGAAGACGAAGTGACAGTAGTCCAGGGACCATCCAGCAAGAAAAGCGCAAACCTCAAGCGCAAACAACGCTCAGGGTATAAGAGCTTTCTCAAGTTCCTTAAGGGACTGGAAGGCCGCAACCCAGAGTCGTTGAACGAGCGTGAGAGGAAATTGCGCAAAAAGCACAAATACAACGTGCGGCGGTATTTGAGGCTCGCTGGCGTGACCGGCAACACTCAGTCCGCTGAACCGAGTATGAGTGCACGGTGCCAGGGTGACAAGGGGTTTCAGGCAGTAGCCGTAGCCAACCGACGGAGGAAGTCAAACCTTCCACGTCGAAGTTGGTGGAACCAAAGAAACCCAAGTCACCCTTAGAAGGAAAAAAGCGTGCACCAGGTATGCTTGCAACAACCACACCTCCTGGAAAGGAGAGAACGGTGATCGAGCTACCGAAAAAGGCCAACCCACCTGTGAGTAAGAGGCAGAGGCCGGACGACTCGGCAAAGGCTTCGTAGAGCAAGCGGGTGTGTCCAGGGGGCATCCTGGCCAGCTTGAGCACGAAGCCGGAGCTACAGGTAGCCATCATCGACAGAAGCAACCCGGATGGGAAGCTTTCTATTGTTAACTGGCTTATCCTGGAAGGCTTAATTGACCAGGGGGTTGCTGATGCCATCACTCGACCGCTGAATCCGTTCGTGGCAGAGTTTGATGGCATCAACTGGTACAAAGGTGTTAAAGTGGTGGCATGTGCCAACGAGGAATCCATGCGTTTCCTCAAAGACACACTGCTGAAACTGGAAGCGCCGTGGCCAGGAGGAAGAATTGACGTCGTCCCTGTAGACCAAATTCCTGAGCGGAAGATCATTAAGGTCTGGATCCCACCTCCCATCAGGGAGGATCGAACCACCCTCATATTGATCAAAAGCCAGAATGCGGACTGTCACGCAGCGGACTGGACGATCAATAGAGGTCTCGCCCGAGACAAAGGAAACGGCAAGGATCTATGGATCAGCATTGGTCCAGAGTCCAAGAGCCAACTCCTTAGTAAGCAAGGCCGGCTGAAGATGGGAATAGGGTGCGTTCTGGCAATCATGCCTGGAGGCGCTGGGCGCGTAGATGTTAGGTCGACCGGAAAAAATTCGGGTAGTGCAGATTAATCTGCACCACTCGAGGGTTCCTTCCACAGACCTACTACGGTGGATGGACAAGGAGAAGGTGGATGTGGCTCTCATCCAAGAACCCTGGATCGTAGGTGAAAGGGTTTGCAGTTTGGGAGCCCGCGGATACCATCTCCTTGTCCCGAAAACTGTGGGTAAGTCCAGAACCTGTATCGTGGTAAGAACCGGACTTAATGTGCTCTTCTCTTCCATTTACAGCAACAGGGACTTGACGGTAGCGCTATGCGAGCGTAGGAACGGACCCAATCTTTACCTAGCCTCAGCATATCTCCCGTACGAAGAAAAGGATCCACCATCGGAAAGTAGTCGAGCTCTCATTCAGCATGCGCAGAAAGAGGGCACGGATCTAATCCTTGGGTGTGATGCCAATGCCCACAATACCTTTTGGGGGAGTAAAGACACCAACGAGAGAGGGGAGTCGCTGCTTGAATTCGTGATGCTCACTAATCTTAATGTGTGTAATCGGGGTAGCCACCACACCTTCCGCAATAAGAACCGAGCCGAGGTTATAGATTTAACTCTAGCGACCAACAGCGACTCCCTCTCCGTAGTAGACTGGCACGTATCCACGGAATGCTCCTTTTCGGATCATTACAGGATAGTGTTCGAAGTTGAATGGTCCAGAGAGGCAAAGGCGCCCTTCAGGAACCCACGAAAGGCAAACTGGGTCAAATACTCCAAGCTTGTTATGGAATCTATTCCCAACCACCCAGTGGGAAGGCTACACAACCCAGACAAGTTGGAGGAATCGACCCAGAATGTCACAGATACTCTATGTAAGGCCTTCATCAAATCCTGTCCAATCAGCCGTCCACCGAAGTCAAACCGCAACAAGTGGTGGACTCCGGAACTCGGCCAGATACGAAAGGAAACGAGGAAGCTTTACAACAGAGCAAAAGACGGAAACTGCCAGGTAGACTGGGATGCCTACCATAACAGTTTCAAGACCTTCAAGAAGGAAATCAGAAGGGCAAAAAGAGACTCATGGTCTAAATTTTGCGAGGAACTACCCAACACCACTGAAGCGTCCAGACTTCGAAGGTTGTTGGCGAAAGATCCAGCCACACCGGGGCTGCTTTGCAACCTGGATGGCACATTGGCTAAAAATAGTCAGGAGTCTCTGCAACTCCTCATGAACGCACACTTTCCAGGCTGCACACAAGCTGAAGACGAGAATGGCGTCCCCATCTCTCACATCAGTGGCTTGCCGGAGGGAAACGCACTTCATGAGAGTCAAATCCTAATTGACGACATTGTCAACACTGAGAAGATAATCTGGGCTATCAAGTCGTTCCACCCCTACAAGTCAGCAGGACTGGATGACATCAGACCGGTCTTATTACAGATGGTATGCGTACATCTGTCGCAATGGCTATTAGAAATCTTCAGGGGATGTCTCCTTACAGGATACATTCCAAAAACCTGGAGAGAAGTGAGGGTGGCATTCATTCCCAAAGCAGGAAAGATAAACCACTGCTCAGCAAAAGACTATAGGCCCATAAGTCTCTCATCGTTTTTATTGAAAACACTAGAGAGACTTCTGGACCTTCATCTCAGAAGTAAGCTAACACCTCACACTTTTAGCAAGTCCCAACACGCCTACCTCAAAGGTAGATCAGTAGAGACTGCTCTGCACGAGGTGGTTAGCACAATTGAAGGCACACTGCGAAGGAAGGAGTTTACGTTAGCGGTATTTCTCGACATAGAGGGTGCCTTTAACAATGTCAGGATCGAGTCTATAACGGCAGCACTTGTCAACATAGGCTCACACCCGACAATCACTCGATGGCTTAGCAACATGCTTCGCCAAAGAATGATAAACGCCCAACTCTGCGCCTCAACTATCAGGAGAAGGGCAACCAGGGGTACCCCGCAAGGGGGTGTGATATCCCCCTTGTTTTGGAACATTGTCCTTAATGACCTTCTTCTCAAACTGAAGTATAAGGGATGCAGAGTGACTGCTTATGCTGACGACCTGGTTCTAATGGTAACTGGCAAATTCCTGCCAACAATCAGTGAGCTATTGAGCGCCGCACTGAGTGAAACTCTGCGATGGGCAGAACACAACGGTCTTGGGGCCAACGCACAAAAGACCGAACTAGTTCTGTTCACTCGAAAATATAAGATACCGAGCTTCAAGCTTCCGTCACTGGGAGGGACAGAGCTCAAGTTATCAAAGGAGGTAAAGTACCTTGGAGTAGTCCTTGACTCCAAACTCTCCTGGAGGAGAAACTCGGAGGAAAGGATGAAGAAAGCGTTACAAGCCTTCTTTGTGTGCAAAAAGACCTTTGGTAAAGGATGAGGATTGCAACCGTATATCCTTCACTGGTTCTACACTGCAATTGTCAGACCTATACTGACGTACGGGGCTCTTGTATGGTGGGAGGCGGGACACACCGACTCCTATCTAAACAATCTCCGCATAGTCCATAGAGCATGCTTGGGAATAACAGGATGTATTCGTTCTAGCCCCCAAGCAGCGCTGAATGTAATGTTAAATCTGGAGCCCATCGGAGTCTTCCTCAAGCACGTGGCAGCAAGGAGTGCGGTCAGGCTTCACGCCCAATGCCTCCTTAAGCCTGGTGCAGGTCACAACTCCATTCTACGTACAGTAGAACTGACTGTGGCTGAGAACGACTACTGGGTACCAGAACATAAGTGGGATAACAGATTTACAGCTGTATTCCCTGACAGATCCGATTGGCAACAGGAATCTCCTTTGAGGCAGAATGAGTTGTCAATCTACACAGACGGATCAAAGACGATAGAAGGCACTGGATCGGGGGTCTTCTCCGAAGACCTTGCAACCAAGCTTTCCTTTCGTCTTCCTGACTGGTGTAGTGTGTTTCAAGCGGAGATTTACGCTGTTTGGCAAGCGACCAAGTTGATACGGACACTGGGCGGGAGCCCGAGGGACGTGTCCATCTATGTCGACAGCCAATCAGCGATAAAAGCACTCGCATCGAACACCATTAAGAGAAAACTAACCCGAGACACAGTGATGACACTGAACCTATGCCAACCACACTCTATCAGACTTGTCTGGGTACCTGGGCACATGGGAGTACCAGGTAACGAGGCGGCTGATGAATGTGCTCGGCTTTGATCAGCGTCATCAGAAACTCTCGCGGCGGACGATATAAAGAGACCTATTCAGCACGTGCTATCGGAACTTAATTGTTCCATGAGAAGAGACACTGGGCAGCATCACCAGGCTGTAGGGTGTCAAAAGCACTATGGCCAAGATATAGTCCCAAGCGAACAACCGAGCTCTTAAACTTTAAAAGGAACAAGATAAGGTTACTGACAGGAGTCTTAACGGGACACTGCTACATCGGCCGTATGGCTCAACGGTACGGTGGACCCCAACAGGACTTCTGTCGCAGTTGCGGGGACGAAGAGGAAACCGAGAGTATCCAGCATTTTCTCTGTGACTGCCCTGCACTTCTTAGAAGGCGGACCCAATTTCTGGGCAAGCCTTTCTTTGCGGAGCTGGGCAGTCTTGGGAATATTCGGCTGGAGAACATGGCGCTTTTCCTCGACTCTACTGGTTGGTTCCAGAGGTTACCGCAGACCAACAGAACTGGCCAGTAGCATGTAGACAAATATAATCAGAGCCTTTCCTCCAATTATTCCAACAATCCCTCCCAATCCCTCCTATTCCTACAGTCCATACAGAACAGGCATCACAATGGACCATATGGTCTCCGGGTGCTCTCGACTCCGGTCGAGCTGCCTGCCTTACCTAACTTAACCTAACCTAGGCAATTTATAGCAATATTTCCAATAAATATATATACATTATAAATAACATACATAATTTTTGAACGTAAAAAAAAGTCTGGAGCGTGACTCGTGCCTTGGTATCTTTTTAGGCTTATATATTCCATGTTTTTCGTGCGATTTTCAAGATATGCTCGCGCAGGTCTTTTTCACAAGTGCGAAAGAACACAGCTACAGCTATACGCCAACACTTTTAAAGAATGTTTTGTAACGATGCTTTTCCACCCAGGGTCGACGTATAAGTCTGCCAGGGCCAATTACAGAGAATTTGTAGTTTCTGGAAGCATTACTAGATGTTGAGCTAAGTCATAGAAAATGTTCCGCAAATAAAATTATAGCAAAACTCGTGCAGGGCTAGAGTGATCACAAGGAGTGGAGAGAGACAACTCTCGAATCCCGATGTACTGCCGCTATCCACTTCTTTGACCACTGCCCCCCACAAGTAAGCACATTTACTACATCTATTTCATGCGCTCTTCAAACGTTCCGTTAGAGGGAAGTGGGCAACGCATGTCCCTAATGTGGTTTTAGTTTCACAAACTACTGGTTGTTTTTACCAGAAGGCTCGGTCTCCGTGGGTCTGGGCGGCTTCGCCGTTTGTGGCCTGTCGTGTCTGCTGCTGACACCGTGTACACTGTGGTGGCGTTGCTGCTGCTGTCGTCGTCGACGCCTGCACGCTGTGGCCGTATTCGATGTGGTGGTACTTCTGCTGTGTGTGCGGTGTGTGTGTTGTAAAAATTCTGGTCGTCTTTGCTGTGTGCCGTCAGAAATCAAAGTGACGCTTGAGCTTTTATTCACTGATGGTGAGCATCTGCTCGATAATTTTCACGATCCCGATAATTCATTGCGTGCTAGTACCCAATATATATCAGGTACATCTGGTTCTTATAAATTTTTAGTGTGCCCGTTTAATAGCGTAGATTGGTGTGGCTGCTGCTAGTATATAGTTGTTGGATATACTAGCAGCAGGTAACCGATATTTTGCCTCATCACTTGGTTTTGTTTATCTTCTTCGCCGCAGGTGATGGCTTGCGTGTATCGAATTGTGAGCAGCCTAAATCCTGAATAACAGTTTAACCCATAGGGTAGGAGGGTATTATAACTGAGTGCCAACAGAAAACGTATGTAACAGAAGGCAGAAGGAGGCATCTCCGACCCCATAAAGTATATATATTCTTGATCAGTGTCAACAGCCATGTCCGTCTGTGCGTCTGTCTGTCCCTATGAACACCTAGATCTCAGAGACTATAAGACATAAAAACACCAAATTTAGGTTCCTGCATTCATTTGATAAGCCATCTCTGCTTGATACTCCTATTATACCCTGTAATTTTGGTAAAAATCGGATAAGTAGAACAAAAGTTATTTGTTAAATTATTTACCAAAATAGTTGTGCCCAATGCATATGGACATTTTAAGTTGTGAATGATCTAGAGATATCAAATTTGGTGACAGTATTCGTGTAGGTCTTACGCAGATCAAATTTTTGTCACGCCCCTTTCCGCCCCCAAAAACTGGAAAAGCCGTTAAAATTGCCCTAGAACATTGAATTTTGGTATGCATAATAAAAATTATAGTCTCAATGATTCTTGCGAATTTGGTTGAGATCTAATAAAAACAAGGAAGTTATTAAAGAATCAATTTTATATGCAAAATTCACTTGCAGCCGCTTGCGCTTTGATTTTTTAGTTGACAATGTGACCATGTCGGTATGTTATGGATTTTTTCAAATATATACATAAAACTAATTTTAGTATATTCTTTGGTATATTCTTTGTTAAAATATAATTTAATTTTTTTGTTTTCGCTCGAAATGGGTTGCGGGTATCATACGGTCGAGCACTCTCGACTGTAGTTTTCTTACTTGTTTTTATCTGTGTTGAAAACATCGATGTGAAGCATTTCCCCCCGGTAGGAAGAAATTGGTGTTATACCAAGCTCTTGCTTTTTGGGGTGCCTATCGTACTTTGCCTTGATGCACACCTTGCAATTAGCCACAGTCTCATTGGCTAGCTTGCTCATTTTCGGAAAATAGTAATCGCGAAGGATTTGTTTAGTATTTTCCTGGGCGGCTCTGTGAGCATGATTGTGTTCAGCAGTGATTATTTCTCTTTGTTGGTTTTTTTCCGAGATATCAGCTACTAAATTCTTGCAATGCCAGAACTTTGTTGTTGGGAAATTTAACACGACTTGGTGTTGAAAACTGGCCAGTGTTGGTAAGTCGCAGTAGACCGCATTCACGACATTTGGGTTAATTACCTCCTTAAGTGTCTCAAAAAGGTCACCTTTATCAGTGAAATTTATTAAATGGCGAGTTTTACTGCCGAAAAGTATAAAATTGCGTTTTAAAGGAAAACGTGCTTCTTCTAGGATTATTTGATTCCTAAAGCAATTTAAAGGCTTGTCTGTCGTTTCAACCGTGTAGGTTAGAGAGATTTCACTGTGAATGGTGGATACATCTGAGTGGGGCTCATCTTGCAAAGCATTTACGTTTTGCCGTGATAGGGCATCAGCCACGACATTTTCTTTACCTGGCTTATAGAACATTTTTGCATCATGTTCGTCTATGTAGGATTTCCATCTTTTAATCTCTGCGTTTGTATTCTTTTCAGATACCGCAAAGGTTAAAGGCTGATGATCGGTAAATATTTGTATCTCTTTGGTGCCGTACAAAAAGTTCTGTAACTTGCCAAGTGTCCATACAATTGCGAGCAACTCACGGTCGTTTGTAGCGTAATTTAACTCGCACTGTTTCAAGGTTCGCGAGATCATTGTAATGGGTCGGCCTTTTTGAGACAAAATAGCTCCGATGCCACTTGCAGAGGCATCGGTGGTAAGGTCGAAAGGTTGTTTAAAATCGGGGTACATGAGGATGACATCTTCTGATGCTAAAAGATTTCTTAATCGTTCAAATGCATCGCGTTGTGATTCGTTAAACTCAACAGCGACATTAGGGGAGCCGTTTTTGCTAACCGCTCCGTTTTCCTCTTTCAGAATATCTGTTAAAGACCTGGCAATTGCGGTAAAATCCTTTACGAATCTCCTTTAGTAATTTGCCAACCCTAAAAATGACCTGAGGCTGTACAGATTTTTGAGTTCAGGGAATTTCTGTATGGCTCTGACCTTTTCGGGATCAATTTTGGCTCCACCTTTGGTCACTATAAACCCTAGGTACTCGACGCTTTGCTTAAAGAATTTGGTTTTCTCCTAAGAGACTCTCATATTCGCATCGCTTAAGCACTTTAGTACTGTGTCGATGTGCCGAACATGATCAGATTCGTTTTCGGAGAAAATTATTACGTCATCTACAAAGACGTAACATATTTTCCCGATTTGTTCTCTAAGGACGTCATCTATGGTTCTCTGAAAGATGCTTCCAGCATTTTTAAGACCAAAGGGTAGGCGACAGAACTCATATTTTCCGCCGTTTATCGAAAATGAGGTCTTCTCGCGGTCTTGTTCCGCAAAAGAGATTTGATGGTACCCTGATTTCAAATCAAGGGTAGTGAAAAATGTTGCCTTTCCTAGATTCGCAAGTATCATGGGAATGCAAGGCATTGGGTAACGGTCCGGGATCGTTATTTCATTCAATTTCCTAAAGCCGATTACCAAACGTTTATTTCTGTTACGGGGACTTTGATGGTCTAATTATACCATCCTTCAGTAGCTGTTTGATTTCGTTGCTTATGAAATCTGCCACACCCATAGGATGTGGGTACAACTTTGAATACACAGGTTCATTGTCTTCTGTACGGATAGTGGCGACGACAGAAGTGTTAAAAGGTAGTGCCTCGTTAGAGGTCGAAAATACCTTCAGTCTTCCTAATATCATCTTTTTAAACTCCTTTTTAATGGAATTTGGCACTACTATGTCATTCACATCTGTGAAGTTCACGCTGTCACAGTTTTGGTACTGAAGCTTTTCCGATGTATTCTTGTACTCTAGGGTGTTATTGCTTAAGTTCAATGTTACTCCTGCTTCCGTTAGGAGGTCGAAGCCTATGATGGCATCGAACGCACTAAGCATGTCTAGTAAGAAAAATGGGGAAATTTTATGAAAAATGGACATCAAACTTATGTTTTTGATTTCACTGGAGCCGTGTATTGAGCTCACGGTGAAAGACTTGTCGACTGGAATTACGTTCTTTAGCTCGATTACGGGCTTTACGTAATTTTTCGCCGCCCCGGTGTCTATTAAGATTTTTAGTTTTTTCCCAGCCATCTGCCGTTCGATGACGGGTAGCCGGGAGCTTTCACTAAAAAATTCAATGAGTCATTCACGCAGGCTAAGTCGCTATCATCATCTATGTTACTAACTGCGTTCTCGGCTACATTCCAATAGTTCCCATCCGAGTCGGCATGGGCATTCTGAACTACCTGATTTACTCGCTGTCGCCTTTGGCCTGTCATTCGCTCAGACGAATTTTGCCTCTTCCCAGCTGGTGGGCTATGGTTTGCTTGCTGTTGTTTACCAAAGTTGGTGGGTTGCCTAAATTTAGAGGACGAATCTGTTTCCATAGGCTCAGACGCTTGGCCTTGGTCTTTCCTATTCTGTTGGAAATTTGTGTTGTTATTCTGCCGCTTGGTGAAAAGGGTGTTTTTCTCGTAGCCACGCTCATCTTTACTACCATTTCCTTGTTTGGAATGGCCGCGGGACTTATTGGCTTCCGCCGCCTGGGCTTTTTCCTCCAGCGTTTTGGCATACGACGACGAAAACATGCTTCTTTCTATGCTGGACTCTGCCTCTTTCGCTAGCACTAGCGCAGACGGGTCTTTGGGTTGGGCTGGAAAAACAACGGCTTTTAATGGTGTCTTTAAACCGGAAATAAACGCGTGCAGTGCATCAGCCCTTACCTCTCTGTTCATTAAGTCAGCGCCTACTTGGTCGTGTGACATAATGATTTTGTTTGTTACTAGGGTCAGTTTCTTGTCGACCTCATCATAATAGTCCATCAGGCTCAAATCGCCCTGACGGACCATCTCAAGCGCTAGCCGCAAAATACGCAATGATGTGCGATCTGCGTATGTGCAATCTAGTCTTGCTATAATTGCATCGAAATTAAGCACTGTGTTGTGTGAGACTAACAATGCCCGTGCGGGCCCTCTGAGTTTGTTCCTAATTATAGTAACAGCTTGATAATGCAAAGTGCTACCATTGTATGGCCTAAAGAGCTCGTAAGCGTCGTTGGCAGACTGCCGCCATGCCACGTATTCGTCTTGGGCTCCGTTAAACTCTGGTAAAGACTTTACAATGTCTAAGGGAATGTCGCACCTGATTTCTGGGTTCACAGAAATTCTCTCAAAGACGTCTATCTGGGGAGCATCGACACATAAATTGCTAATCTGATTCTCGACAGCTTGAATACGCGCTTGAAAGACTGCGTCCTGACGTGTCAACGCCGCTTCAACTGCAGCTGTTAAGCTAAGGCCTCAACTTGCTATTGGGCACTGTTGGCTATAGCTTTCTTGGTGGGGAGTGTTACCCTCTTGATCAGAATCCCAGCCTTCTTCACTATCGTATACTACTTTAACCTCTCTGTGTACCCTTGGCCAACTCATCATCCAATGATACACTTTTCACTTATTCGTCTGACTTTCCTATTATTTGAAATCGGTTATACGCAAAACTATTTTAATGTAATTGCTACTTTATTTGTTTTAGTATATGATGTTAGCTTAGTTTATTTTGGCCAGATCAATCACTTTCACCACTATTCGTTTTAAAATTTGGGTTTTGATGTTTTTAGCAGAACTTACATGTTACATTCAGTGTGTGCGTGAGTTCTTAGTATTTTGTTGGGCGCCAATTATGTCCTGTGGATCCGTCCACCGTAGCTTCTCGTATTCAATTGAGTACTTCTAGATTTGTCCCGCGTAGTTCCTTGAATCTACTGGTGGACGATTAGGGTGGAGAGTAAACTGGCCTCGGCCTCGGGCTCAGACAATAATAATAATAAAGATATATGATTTACGGCAACTGCCGGAGTAAGACATTTATTTGCTGCTTATCGTTCAAGTGCTATGTTCAAGACTTTGCTCGTTTGATGCAAATGTAAAACTAAAACTTATGAAGCACTAAGAAGTACCGTCGTATCTAAGCGTGGCCAGTGGAAGAGTACTGACCAGCGACTCTCCAATAATTCCGTTAATGCTCGCTCAGCAAAATACGTCATTAGCACGAAGTTCTGCATTGCGGCATACGATCTGTTGCTTGTCATTTATTTTCTCTACAATCATGCAAATCTCTGTTTAACATTGTACTTGAAAATAAAATACTCTAAATATACACACAAAAATTGTATACTCTACTTGAGGAAATAAAAATTATTATAAATATTTTCAAGAAAAACCGTTAATTTAATGGGGATTGGGATTGGGATATGTAAATGAAAATTGTTCACACGATCGCAGGTGGTGTCAACTTATTCGAGATCACCGTCCCCAGTTTTTCGATGAGCTGCACGTTGCGTTCGAACGACTGCACGTTTCAAACGCCCGCCTCCCGTTTTTCGGTTTGATGCCTGTTGCGTTCGAACGACTGCATCCGAAAATCACCAACCCTGTTGCCAGCTGCGCTCGCGCATCCAGATCTGTCAACACATTCAATCGATTCCGGCAGTTGCAGCTGTCGAAGGTCGCCGATCGCCGGTCGCCACACCAGTTTTCGGTGTCATATGTCCTCATACACTTGACTTATCCTAAAAACAAACAAGATCCAACACTCCAATCCCCACAACCTATCACACCACACTCACCCCCCAATAGTCTAATTTAATTGTTTATTTATTTACCAAACCCTTTGATCACCACGATCCCTAAACACCCACACTACATTTTTGACCCTCATAAAAACTCTTAATTACCACTTGACATTTTTTGAAAGCTAAACCTATAAATTATCATCTTAATTACCCCATTAATGTCACTTGTGCTCGGAACCGGGTAAACATACTACTATTGTGTTAACGGAATCTGTAGTGCTGAGCATGTCAACATTTTCAGATGGTATGCCAATATAAGCAGCTTCAAGAAGCTGTCACAGATTTTCTAGTTCAGTTGTGAACTGAGTGGCTGTTTTGCCTTTCTGCGTTAAAGTGTCCATTTTTGCCTTTATGTTGGCGGGTGTTTCACCGACAACTACGTCTTTTAATTTTGCAATAATTCCATCTATTGTGGTTTCATTTTTTATTTTATTGAGGGTTGTGCCCATTATTTTTGATTTAATCAACTCTTTGGCAATTTCCTCATAAGTTCCCTTTGTTAGGTTAAAAAGTCTTAACGCCGTTAAGAATTTTTCAAGACGGTTGTTCTTTCCGTCAAATTCTGGAACTGCTTGTGCAATTTCCCTTATATATTCCCTCTGGGAGGCGGCTGTGTCAACCATTATAAGGCTGTTATCGGCACTTTCCTCACATTCAGATAAAATGAAGTTCAAACTTCACCGGTGTATTCAAAATACAAGGGACTGTTAAATTCAAGTTATGCTTGTCTTTTATGTTTTGGAGATTATCTCTTAGTCTTAGTAGCAGCCTTGACGTTTGTGACCAATGTTCACTGGTTAATACGTCTTTATATTCATGTATCAATAATCGAGCTTCGTTAAAACAATCGACTAATGTTATGGCGTGCCTATCGACTGTATCTTTTTGTGTTTGTATATTTTGTACTAGACATTTGTACGATTTGTCAAATCTCGTTTTTATATTAAGGATTCGCTCAGAAAGTTCTGGCCATTCCCTAATATTGACAAGCTAGTTTTTCAAGATTATTTTGGGATATTCTTACTATTCATCGTACTGTGTATTCATTATCTATGAACGTAGTAAGACGTTGATATACCGAGCATCGTATGTTCTTCTAGTATTGGTTTTACTAAAACATACGAAAGAGTTGAAAGTCTTTGTCTTTTATACCAAGAGCATATGTTTCCATATACTCTTCTTCAAATTGCCCAATTAGTATAAATTCCCTAAATTTTGATAGAAATTGTATGCCTTGCATACGAAAGTCTGGTTTTTCCTCATAGAATATATCTATTCTAACATCTATCATCTCTATTTGTTGTATTATGAATTATGTCAATTATGATTAATCATTGTTGTTTGTGCTGTGCAAATTTAAACTCTGCCCAAATCATTTGCTTGGCTCATGAATCTTTTCTTTAGGCATTTATTATGCAGCTTATATAATTTGTAAAAACAATTCGCACACATTATAACAACAATGATTATTAATAATATGTTTGTTAACTCTAAATCTATGCAGTTTTATTTAACTTTATTTATAACGTTAGCAGTGGAATACATTGACTTAACGTCTACTAATCCCATTTTGGTTTTGTGTTTCTTTTTTATTGAGATTCTATGTTATTAAGACTTGGGCCTCTCGGCCATTTCTATTTAATGGTCTTGAATTTTATTTCTATTCATCAAAATGGAATTGAATTGAAAACTTTTTGCTTCCTTTTTTTTTATTTAATTGAAAACATTTTTTTTTTTTTAACTGTTTTTGTTTTTAAACGATTATTTGAAAAAAATTTGTTTTTGTTATTATTACTACTGGGTAATATATGTATATATCCAGTGCCAGAGACGTGGAAATAGTTTTAAGTAAAACTGCAATCTGCCTGTCTGACAATTTTTATGTATACAATGATTTGTACAGACAGATGGTATTAGTATAAAAGCCTATCAGTTGTTATATTTGCCAAGCAGCGCTTTCGCGCATCCGCTTGTAAGAGTTTATTATTAATATTGGCAGTTCAGGCATTAGCTCTTAAAGCAGCCTTATCTGCGTTGCTTCGCACCAGTGCAAAGAAGTTTATCCAATGCATCCAGCTGTTTTTGGTGATCTTCCTTCTCTTTTGAGTTTGTGGCGAGGTTAAGTAGGTCCTTGATTAGCCTTCTCTGTTGCAGCAGCTTGACACGTCTGTCGCTCCTTTTGTGCTTTTTCTTTGATACTTTTGTGCTCCGAGCCCGGTACTCAACTATCGTGAGAGGGCGAGGTCCATCGCTGGGGCACACTTCCAAAGCTTCTTGTAAACTTGGTGCGTCCCTTTGCTCAGTGGGAGCAGCTTCTTGAAGTATAATGTCGCTCATATAGTAGTTATTTTTTTTTAATAATTTTGCATTTCAAAAGTCATTCAGTTTCCACCGTTGGCGTAAGGGGCGGATTGCCTCTCACACTTGTAGACTGCTGCAGTAGTCCGGGCCTATGAGCTCAGGCGTTGCCGGTGCTGGTCATCGCACAGATTTATAACATTTGTCTTCACTTTTATGTATGTATGTTATTCCCTAAATTAGGCCATGTATTGATGTGTTGCTGGTGTTGTTTGATAACTTTAAAAGCACTTCGGTTTTCACTTTTATATTGTTTATATAAACCAACGGCACCAACTTGAAATATTTCAAACATGAAATTTTCATTTTGCACTTTTTACGTTTTGTTTTATTGGTTGTTTGATGTATTGATGTTGTTATTACCGAGTTGCTCTGGTCAAGGCCAAGACCATGTCACGGTCGCCATGAGAAAGACGTCCGTCTTTCCAGAAGTATATTAATTAATTAATTTCTTAGCTTAGAGCTGAGCGCCGTGAAGCAGCGAGTGCAGCCGTTTTACATGTATTGCATATAAGAGGCTTATATAAAGCAACGGAAACGTTGCTGGAGAGTGTCATGCCTTACATATGTATACACGTAGACGGTCAAGCGTGAGATCGCTGACTCGGCTATTTGGGCAAGCGCTGTTATCAAGTGCGATCATATTTCGTCTGCACTTGGAGTGTGCAGAATGCACTAGCGCTAGCCGCGCTGCGACAAGTTCGCCGCTTATGTACATATATTGTGTTGGCGTAACAACAAAGTGTTGCAGCCTTGCTTATGCTTAGGCAACTAACGTGTTGCTGCCCAAGATGTATTGAATATAATTCATATACATATGTACGCATGCCGAACAGTTTAGAGCTTTGGTGCAGGTGGCAGTAAGCAGCGCCTTTGAAGCCCAGAATGCAATTCTGCAACAAAGAGACGCGGAACTAACAGCTTCTGTAAATGCACGAATATATGCACTATCAAACTGATTGGCCAGTATTACGCCAAGCTTTTACGCCAATCGAAATCAGAAACAACGTCCAATGCGATGAGCCATTCTGTTCTGTTCTTTTACAACCAGGTTTCCGAAAACGCAACTATATCAGTAGAAAAAATGAAACTGTCGATGTATAGCTTGAACAAGTTATAACAAGTAAGAAAGCTACAGTCGAGAGTGCTCGACCGTATGATACCCGCAACCCATTCCGAGTGAAAACAAAAAACTTAAATGACATTTTAACAAAAAATATACCAAATATACTAAAACTTGTTTTTTTTGTATATATTTGAAAATAGCGAATAAAAATCCACAACACCGTTATGGTCACACTGTCAACTAAACAAACAAAGCGCGGGCAGCTGCAAGTGACTTTTCCATATTAAATTGATTCTTTAATAACTTCTTTGTTTTTCATTCGATCTCAATCAAATTCACAGGAATCATAGAGAATATAATTAATATGCATACCAAAATTCAATGCTCTAGGTCTATTATTACGGCTTTTACAGACTTTTGGGGGCGGAAAGGGGCGTGGCATCCAACATTTGAAATAAACTCGATCTGCGTAGGACATATAGGAGTACTGTCCCCAAATTTGGTAGCTCTAGCTCTTATAGTCTCTGAGATCTAGGTGTTCATACAGACGGACAGACGGACATGGCTATATCGTCTCGGCTGTTGACACTGATCAAGAATATATATACTTTATGGGGTCGGAGATGCCTCCTTCTGCCTGTTACATACATTTTCTGTTGGCACTAAGTTATGATACCCTTCTACCCTATGGGTAGCGGGTGTTAAAATATCATTAAATTTTCTCTTGATATGGGTTGCGGGTATCATACGGTCGAGCACTCTCGACTGTAGCTTTCTTACTTGTTTTTCCTCACCCATAGGTGGCGCAAAAAAATCTACACATGTACGACTACATTTAACATACAAATAGGGACGAGAACTAAATGTGCTAATAACTTACAACAAACTAGAAAAAAATATCGTTTCTAATAAACAAAAACATTTAACATTTATGTAATTTATACTGACTTTAGTAAAGCTTTTGCCGCTGTTAACCATTTCCAAATTCACAGGAGTCATTCAGACTATCATTGTTATTATCTGCCCAAATCATTTGCTTGGCTCATGAATCTTTTCTTTAGGCATTTATTATGCAGCTTATATAATTTGTAAAAACAATTCGCACACATTATAACAACAATGATTATTAATAATATGTTTGTTAACTCTAAATCTATGCAGTTTTATTTAACTTTATTTATAACGTTAGCAGTGGAATACATTGACTTAACGTCTACTAATCCCATTTTGGTTTTGTGTTTCTTTTTTATTGAGATTCTATGTTATTAAGACTTGGGCCTCTCGGCCATTTCTATTTAATGGTCTTGAATTTTATTTCTATTCATCAAAATGGAATTGAATTGAAAACTTTTTGCTTCCTTTTTTTTTATTTAATTGAAAACATTTTTTTTTTTTTAACTGTTTTTGTTTTTAAACGATTATTTGAAAAAAATTTGTTTTTGTTATTATTACTACTGGGTAATATATGTATATATCCAGTGCCAGAGACGTGGAAATAGTTTTAAGTAAAACTGCAATCTGCCTGTCTGACAATTTTTATGTATACAATGATTTGTACAGACAGATGGTATTAGTATAAAAGCCTATCAGTTGTTATATTTGCCAAGCAGCGCTTTCGCGCATCCGCTTGTAAGAGTTTATTATTAATATTGGCAGTTCAGGCATTAGCTCTTAAAGCAGCCTTATCTGCGTTGCTTCGCACCAGTGCAAAGAAGTTTATCCAATGCATCCAGCTGTTTTTGGTGATCTTCCTTCTCTTTTGAGTTTGTGGCGAGGTTAAGTAGGTCCTTGATTAGCCTTCTCTGTTGCAGCAGCTTGACACGTCTGTCGCTCCTTTTGTGCTTTTTCTTTGATACTTTTGTGCTCCGAGCCCGGTACTCAACTATCGTGAGAGGGCGAGGTCCATCGCTGGGGCACACTTCCAAAGCTTCTTGTAAACTTGGTGCGTCCCTTTGCTCAGTGGGAGCAGCTTCTTGAAGTATAATGTCGCTCATATAGTAGTTATTTTTTTTTAATAATTTTGCATTTCAAAAGTCATTCAGTTTCCACCGTTGGCGTAAGGGGCGGATTGCCTCTCACACTTGTAGACTGCTGCAGTAGTCCGGGCCTATGAGCTCAGGCGTTGCCGGTGCTGGTCATCGCACAGATTTATAACATTTGTCTTCACTTTTATGTATGTATGTTATTCCCTAAATTAGGCCATGTATTGATGTGTTGCTGGTGTTGTTTGATAACTTTAAAAGCACTTCGGTTTTCACTTTTATATTGTTTATATAAACCAACGGCACCAACTTGAAATATTTCAAACATGAAATTTTCATTTTGCACTTTTTACGTTTTGTTTTATTGGTTGTTTGATGTATTGATGTTGTTATTACCGAGTTGCTCTGGTCAAGGCCAAGACCATGTCACGGTCGCCATGAGAAAGACGTCCGTCTTTCCAGAAGTATATTAATTAATTAATTTCTTAGCTTAGAGCTGAGCGCCGTGAAGCAGCGAGTGCAGCCGTTTTACATGTATTGCATATAAGAGGCTTATATAAAGCAACGGAAACGTTGCTGGAGAGTGTCATGCCTTACATATGTATACACGTAGACGGTCAAGCGTGAGATCGCTGACTCGGCTATTTGGGCAAGCGCTGTTATCAAGTGCGATCATATTTCGTCTGCACTTGGAGTGTGCAGAATGCACTAGCGCTAGCCGCGCTGCGACAAGTTCGCCGCTTATGTACATATATTGTGTTGGCGTAACAACAAAGTGTTGCAGCCTTGCTTATGCTTAGGCAACTAACGTGTTGCTGCCCAAGATGTATTGAATATAATTCATATACATATGTACGCATGCCGAACAGTTTAGAGCTTTGGTGCAGGTGGCAGTAAGCAGCGCCTTTGAAGCCCAGAATGCAATTCTGCAACAAAGAGACGCGGAACTAACAGCTTCTGTAAATGCACGAATATATGCACTATCAAACTGATTGGCCAGTATTACGCCAAGCTTTTACGCCAATCGAAATCAGAAACAACGTCCAATGCGATGAGCCATTCTGTTCTGTTCTTTTACAACCAGGTTTCCGAAAACGCAACTATATCAGTAGAAAAAATGAAACTGTCGATGTATAGCTTGAACAAGTTATAACAAGTAAGAAAGCTACAGTCGAGAGTGCTCGACCGTATGATACCCGCAACCCATTCCGAGTGAAAACAAAAAACTTAAATGACATTTTAACAAAAAATATACCAAATATACTAAAACTTGTTTTTTTTGTATATATTTGAAAATAGCGAATAAAAATCCACAACACCGTTATGGTCACACTGTCAACTAAACAAACAAAGCGCGGGCAGCTGCAAGTGACTTTTCCATATTAAATTGATTCTTTAATAACTTCTTTGTTTTTCATTCGATCTCAATCAAATTCACAGGAATCATAGAGAATATAATTAATATGCATACCAAAATTCAATGCTCTAGGTCTATTATTACGGCTTTTACAGACTTTTGGGGGCGGAAAGGGGCGTGGCATCCAACATTTGAAATAAACTCGATCTGCGTAGGACATATAGGAGTACTGTCCCCAAATTTGGTAGCTCTAGCTCTTATAGTCTCTGAGATCTAGGTGTTCATACAGACGGACAGACGGACATGGCTATATCGTCTCGGCTGTTGACACTGATCAAGAATATATATACTTTATGGGGTCGGAGATGCCTCCTTCTGCCTGTTACATACATTTTCTGTTGGCACTAAGTTATGATACCCTTCTACCCTATGGGTAGCGGGTGTTAAAATATCATTAAATTTTCTCTTGATATGGGTTGCGGGTATCATACGGTCGAGCACTCTCGACTGTAGCTTTCTTACTTGTTTTTCCTCACCCATAGGTGGCGCAAAAAAATCTACACATGTACGACTACATTTAACATACAAATAGGGACGAGAACTAAATGTGCTAATAACTTACAACAAACTAGAAAAAAATATCGTTTCTAATAAACAAAAACATTTAACATTTATGTAATTTATACTGACTTTAGTAAAGCTTTTGCCGCTGTTAACCATTTCCAAATTCACAGGAGTCATTCAGACTATCATTGTTATTATGCATACCAAAATTCAATGCTCTAGGTCCATTAATACGGCTTTTACAGTTTTTGGGGGCAGAAAGAGACGTGGCAAACATGTAAAACAAACTTGATCAGCGTAAGACCTACACGAAAACTGTCACCAAATTTGATATCTCTAGGTCATTCACACACTTAAAACGTCCATATGCACTGGGCACAACAATTTTGATAAATAATTTAACGAATAACTTTTGTTCTACTTATCCGATTTACCAAAATTACAGGGTATATTAAGAGTGTCAAGCGAAGATGGGTTACCAAATTACACATCATTACACAAATAAATTTTGGAGTTATACGCGATTTTCATAAAATAAAACTTGACTTTTTCTAGATTAATGCTTATTGTGGGCGAAGGGGGCGTGGCAGCCAACTTTTGAAATAAAATTCATCTGCGTAGGGTATAAAGGAACCTTTTTGCCAAATTTGGTGTCTCTGTGTCTTATAGTCTCTGAGATCCAGGTGTTCATACAGACAGACAGACGGACAGACGGACATGGCTATATCGTCTCGGCTGTTGACGCTGATCAAGAATATATATACTTTATGGGGTCGGAGATGCCTCCTTCTGCCTGTTACATACATTTTCTGTTGGCACTAAGTTATACAACCCTTCTACCCTATGGGTAGCGGGTATAAAAACACAATAAGAATAAATAAATAAGCTTAAATATACGCTGTAGGGCCGTCTAAATCACGTCAGGCCAGCCAAACAAACGGTTACCTACTTTCAGGCACCAAAAAAAACTTTTGGTCCAAGCGACTACTACATAGGCCACTTTGGTTTTCTCGGGATTTAAATGGATTAGAAAACCTTAAGTAACGATATTTCAAAAAAAATCAACGCACAGGAAATTCTTCTGATTTCGCGCGATATACTATTTCAAAATCGAATTTCGTTTCACTTAACACGCAGCATTACAATATTTATCTGCGTCGGTGTCGGTTTCAGTTTGCTCAAAATCCTAGACAGTTCTATAATTTTGTTAACTCTAAACGAAAATGTTCTTCACTACCTTAGATTAGGTTAGGTTAGACAGGCAGTTCGACCGGAGTCGAGAGTGCCCGGAGACCATATGGTCCATTGTGATGCCTGATCTGTGTGGACTGTAGGAATAGGAGGGAATGGGAGGGATTGTTGGGAGAATTGGAGGAAAGGCTCTGATTATAACATTTGTCTACGTGCTACTGGCCAGTTCTGTTGGGCTGCGGTAGCCTCTGGAACCAACCAGTAGAGTCGAGGAAAAGCGCCATGTTCTCCAGCCGAATATTCCCAAGACTGCCCAGTTCCGCAAAGAAAGGCTTGCCCAGAAATTGGGTCCGCCTTCTAAGAAGTGCAGGGCAGTCGCAGAGAAGATGCTGGATACTCTCGGTTTCCTCTTCGTCCCCGCAGCTGTGACAGAAGTCCTGTTGGGGTCCACCGTACCGTTGAGCCATACGGCCGATGTAGCAGTGTCCCGTTAAGACTCCTGTCAGTAACCTTATCTTGTTCCTTTTAAAGTTTAAGAGCTCGGTTGTTCGCTTGGGACTATATCTTGGCCAGAGTGCTTTTGACACCACGCAGCCCGATGATGCTGCACAGTGTCTCTCAGCCGCCGTTCTCATGAAACAATTAAGTTCCGATAGCACGTGCTGAATAGGTCTCTATATATCGTCCGCCGCGAGAGTTTCTGATGACGCTGATCCCAGCCGAGCACATTCATCAGCCGCCTCGTTACCTGGTACTCCCATGTGCCCAGGTACCCAGACAAGTCTGATAGAGTGTGGTTGGCATAGGTTCAGTGTCATCACTGTGTCTCGGGTTAGTTTTCTCTTAATGGTGTTCGATGCGAGTGCTTTTATCGCTGATTGGCTGTCGACATAGATGGACACGTCCCTCGGGCTCCCGCCCAGTGTCCGTATCAACTTGGTCGCTTGCCAAACAGCGTAAATCTCCGCTTGAAACACACTACACCAGTCAGGAAGACGAAAGGAAAGCTTGGTTGCAAGGTCTTCGGAGAAGACCCCCGATCCAGTGCCTTCTATCGTCTTTGATCCGTCTGTGTAGATTGACAACTCATTCTGCCTCAAAGGAGATTCCTGTTGCCAATCGGATCTGTCAGGGAATACAGCTGTAAACCTGTCATCTCACTTATGCTCTGGTACCCAGTAGTCGTTCTCAGCCACAGTCAATTCTACTGTACGTAGAATGGAGTTGTGACCTGCACCAGGCTTAAGGAGGCATTGGGCGTGAAGCCTGACCGCACTCCTTGCTGCCACGTGCTTGAGGAAGACTCCGATGGGCTCCAGATTTAACATTACATTTAGCGCTGCTTGGGGGCTAGAACGAATACATCCTGTTATTCCCAAGCATGCTCTCTGGACTTTGCGGAGATTGTTTAGATAGGAGTCGGTGTGTCCCGCCTCCCACCATACAAGAGCCCCGTACGTCAGTATAGGTCTGACAATTGCAGTGTAGAACCAGTGAAGGATATACGGTTGCAATCCTCATCCTTTACCAAAGGTCTTTTTGCACACAAAGAAGGCTTGTAACGCTTTCTTCATCCTTTCCTCCGAGTTTCTCCTCCAGGAGAGTAAGGAGTCCAGGATTACTCCAAGGTACTTTGCCTCCTTTGATAACTTGAGCTCTGTCCCTCCCAGTGACGGAAGCTTGAAGCTCGGTATCTTATATTTTCGAGTGAACAGAACTAGTTCGGTCTTTTGTGGGTTGGCCCCAAGACCGTTGTGTTCTGCCCATCGCAGAGTTTCGCTCAGTGCGGCGTTCAATAGCTCACTGACTGTTGGCAGGAATCTGCCAGTTACCATTAGAACCAGGTCGTCCGCATAAGCAGTCACTCTGCAGCCCTTATACTTCAGTTTAAGAAGAAGGTCATTAAGGACAATGTTCCACGACAAGGGGGATATCACACCCCCTTGCGGGGTGCCCCTGGTTGCCCTCCTCCTGATAGTTGAGGCGCAGAGTTGGGCGTTTATCATTCTTTGGCGAAGCATGTTCCTGAGCCATCGAGTGATTGTCGGGTGTGAGCCTATGTTGACAAGTGCTGCCGTTATAGACTCGATCCTGACATTGTTAAAGGCACCCTGTATGTCGAGAAATGCCGCTAACATAAACTCCTTCCTGAATGAATGAATGCCACCCTCACTTCTCTCCAGGTTTTTGGAATGTATCCTGTAAGGAGACATCCCTTGAAGATTTCTAATAGCCATTGCTACAGATGTACGCATACCATCTGTAATAAGACCGGTCTGATGTCATCCAGTCCTGCTGACTTGTAGGGGTGGAACGACTTGATAGCCCAGATTATCTTCTCAGTGTTGAAAATGTCGTCAATTAGGATTTGACTCTCATGAAGTGCGTTTCCCTCCGGCAAGCCACTGATGTGAGAGATGGGGACGCCTTTCTCGTCTTCAGCTTGTGTGCAGCCTGGAAAGTGTGCGTTCATGAGGAGTTGCAGAGACTCCTGACTATTTTTAGCCAATGTGCCATCCAGGTTGCAAAGCAGCCCCGGTGTGGCTGGATCTTTCGCCAACAACCTTCGAAGTCTGGACGCTTCAGTGGTGTTGGGTAGTTCCTCGCAAAATTTAGACCATGAGTCTCTTTTTGCCCTTCTGATTTCCTTCTTGAAGGTCTTGAAACTGTTATGGTAGGCATCCCAGTCTACCTGGCAGTTTCCGTCTTTTGCTCTGTTGTAAAGCTTCCTCGTTTCCTTTCGTATCTGGCCGAGTTCCGGAGTCCACCACTTGTTGCGGTTTGACTTCGGTGGACGGCTGATTGGACAGGATTTGATGAAGGCCTTACATAGAGTATCTGTGACACTCTGGGTCGATTCCTCCAACTTGTCTGGGTTGTGTAGCCTTCCCACTGGGTGGTTGGGAATAGATTCCATAACAAGCTTGGAGTATTTGACCCAGTTTGCCTTTCGTGGGTTCCTGAAGGGCGCCTTTGCCTCTCTGGACCATTCAACTTCGAACACTATCCTGTAATGATCCGAAAAGGAGCATTCCGTGGATACGTGCCAGTCTACTACGGAGAAGGAGTCGCTGTTGGTCGCTAGAGTTAAATCTATAACCTCGGCTCGGTTCTTATTGCGGAAGGTGTGGTGGCTACCCCGATTACACACATTAAGATTAGTGAGCATTACGAATTCAAGCAGCGACTCCCCTCTCTCGTTGGTGTCTTTACTCCCCCAAAAGGTATTGTGGGCATTAGCATCACACCCAAGGATTAGATCCGTGCCCTCTTTCTGCGCATGCTGAATGATAGCTCGACTACTTTCCGATGGTGGATCCTTTTCTTCATACGGGAGATATGCTGAGGCTAGGTAAAGATTGGGTCCGTTCCTACGCTCGCATAGCGCTACCGTCAAGTCCCTGTTGCTGTAAATGGAAGAGAAGAGCACATTAAGTCCGGTTCTTACCACGATACAGGTTCTGGACTTACACACAGTTTTCGGGACAAGGAGATGGTATCCGCGAGCTCCCAACCCACAAATCCTTTCACCTACGATCCAGGGTTCTTGGATGAGAGCCACATCCACCCTCTCCTTGTCCATCCACCGTAGTAGGTCTGTGGAAGGAACCCTCGAGTGGTGCAGATTAATCCGCACTACCCGAATTCTTTCCGGTCCACTTAGCATCTTCGCGCCCAGCGCCTCCAGGAACGATTGCCCGAACGCAACCCATTCCCATCTTCAGCCGGCCTTGCTTACTAAGGAGTTGGCTCTTGGACTCCGGACCAATGCTGATCCAGAGATCCTTGCCGTTTCCTTTGTCTCGGGCGAGACCTCGTTTGATCCGCTGTGGGACAGTCCGCATTCTGGCTTTTGATCAATATAAGGATGGTTCGATCCTCCCGAATGGGAGGTGGGATCCAGACCTTAATGATCTTCCGCTCAGGAATTTGGTCTACAGGGACGACGTCAATTCTTGCTCCTGGCCACGGCGCTTCCAGCTTCAGCAGTGTGTCTTTGAGGAATCGCAGGGACTCCTCGTTGGCACATGCCACCACTTAGACACTCTTGTACCAGTTGATGCCATCAAACTCTGCCACGAACGGATACTGTGGTCGAGTGACGGCATCAGCAATTCCCTGGTCGATTAACCCTTCCAGGATAAGCCAGTTATCAACAGAGAGCTTCCCATCCGGGTTGCTTCTGTCGATGATAGCTACCTGTAGCTCCGGCTTCGTGCTTAAGCTGGCCAAGATGCCCCCTGGACACACCCGCTTGCTCTCCGAAGCCTTCGTCGAGTCATCCGACCTCTGCCTCTTACTGACAGGTGGGTTGGCCTTTTTCGGTAGCTTGCTCACCGTTCTCTCCTTTCCAGGAGGTGTGGCTTTTGCAAGCTTACCTGGTGCACTCTTTTTCCCTTCTAAAGGTGACTTGGGTTTCTTTGGTTCCACCAACTTCGAAGTGGAAGGTTTGACTTCCTCCGTCGGGTTGGCTACGGCTACTGCCTGAAGCCCCTTGTCACCCTGGCACCATGCACTCATACTCGGTTCAGCGGACTGAGTGTTGCCGGACACGCTAGCGAGCCTCAAGTACCGCCGCACGTTGTATTCGTGCTTTTTGCGCAATTTCCTCTGGGTTGCGGCCTTCCAGTCCCTTAAGGAACTTGAGAGAGCTCTTATACCCTGAGCGTTGGTTGCGCTGGAGGTTTGCGCCTTCCTTGTTGGATGGTCTCTGGACTACTGTCACTTCGTCTTTATCCTTGCTCGATGACTCATTCAACGGCATCCTCGCTAGCGCAAGCGCTAGCTCGGACTCCGTCATCGATGAGCCTGTAAGCAAAGACTCCGACTCCGTGGCAGCTGTTTCCAGGTCCACACCCTCCTGTCGATGGAGTTTGTCCACTCCACCGTCGTGACCACTGGCGACACGCAGAGAGGATTTCTCCTCCCCGTGCCCACCGGTGGTAGCGGTCACAATTCCCACCGACGTTTCGGCTGACATCCCAGCCCGAGTTGACGCCTCTATAACATCCTCCATACTGAATCCTAAGATTCATGGTGCATTTTATACTTGCTGCCAAGTACCTCTGACCATGGTCCTGGACCTCGGCTTTCCAGAATAAATCTAAAAAGCTTGGGCCCAGACCCTTAGCTAGAAACTGCAAGGTCTCATGAGCGAGCAAGTGATGCTGACGATGCAGTATCCATTGCCCAGCC
Source organism: Drosophila formosana (assembly GCA_035045625.1). NCBI lineage: Eukaryota > Metazoa > Arthropoda > Insecta > Diptera > Drosophilidae > Drosophila > Drosophila formosana. The sequence continues at coordinate 74,778 of JAWNOW010000556.1, read as the reverse complement.
GGCACCCTCGTGGAGGGTTCAGTCAGAGGATTTTCGCCAGCCACTACCTTACTTAGTTTCATTTCAAAATAAGTCCGCATGCAGTGATCAGGCCGCTGCTGATCTGTTTGCAGGGAACTCAATCGATTTAAACCAGTATTTTCACCCGGTCTAGATGGTGTTCCTGACTGTGTACTTGGGTATTGTGCGGAAAAATGTATTTACTTTTACATAAATTATTTATTATGTCTGTTGAGTCTGCCTCTTTCCGTGCTATATGGAAGAATTCATTCATAAAACCCTTGCATAAAAATGGTTCAAAACATAACGTTAATAATTATAGCGGTATTTCCAAATTGTCCGCTTTACCGAAACTCTTTGAGAAAATTATAACATCTCAGCTTATTCATTTTTGTTGATTTATTGTCTCTCCCTTTCAACATGGTTTTGTGAAACAAAGTTCTATGGCTACTAACCTATTAGAGTTTTCTTCACTAGTAATCAAAGGTTTTCAGAATAAGTTACAGACTGTTGTAATTTATACTGACTTTAGTAAAGCTTTTGACTCTGTTAACCATTTCCTTTTAGTTATAAATTAAACACGATAGGATTTCCATATAATTTTCTGTCATGGGTATCTATCTATCTTAATAATAGAACTCAAATAGAACTCAAACAGTAATGTTAAAATCGGCAACTTCTAAAACTGTCTTTGTAACCTCAGGTGTTCCTCAGGGTAGACATCTCGGTCCTCTTCTCTTTAATTTTTTCATGAACGATCTTCCCAATGTTATTTTACATTATAAAATTTTAATGTTATAAAAAAATAGCTTCTAACTCTCTTATTGCAAGCTGATCTTGATTGTTTTCATTGCTGGTGTAAATGTAATTAACTACTACTAAATTGTTCGAAATGTAAGGTTATGTCGTTTTACAGAAACTGCGCTTAGATCAGTTATTATACTCTTAATATGCTACCTCTGATTAGAGTAGACGATGTGAACTCATTTAGGAGTTCCTCTAGATCACAGGCTAAAGTTTGATGAACACATTTCAATTACTGTCAACTAAGCGACTCAAGTTCTTGGGTTCATCAAACGATGGGCAAGGGAATTTGATGAACCTTATACGACTAAGCTTCTTTTTGTTTCGCTTGTTCGTCTAATTCTGTAGTACGGTTCTTGTATTTGGTCACCACAATACTTAAATCACAACAATCTTATCGAGTCTGTGGATAACAAATTTCTTCTCTTCTGAGTTTAGAGGCCTAAACTGGGTTTCAGGTATTGACTTACCCTCTTATAATAGTAGACTTATTATACTTAAACTTTCCTCATTAACTAATCGTCGTAGCATGCTTAGTGTTATGATTATAATCAAACTACTAAAGGGTGGTATAGATTCTCCATATTAACCTCTCTGTCCCAGTTACACATTCACGTAACTTATCACCTTTATCCCTTAACCTCTGTACAACTAACTATTCTAAGCATGAACCTTTTCGAGTTCTCTGTGCTGACTACAACAGATTCTACTGTCTATCATTCTTAGCTAACAATAACTACCAAATAACATGGTTGGTAATTAAAACAAAAATAAAATACTAATTAACTAACCTATCATCTGACCTGATTGGGGTTTTCCCCAATCCATGCACGAATGTTCGGTTAGATTAATATTGCTTGAATACCCCCAGATATTTGAATTTTAATTGAATTATTTTTGTAATTTTAAACTACAAATATATTTTAATTGTACATATTTGTACTCTGCTAGTCATAGTTATATATTATAATTTTTGCAATGTGGACTCTTCATAGTCGACATTAAATAAATAAAAAAAATTAAAAAAAAAAAAAGTGTTGATGAACCTAGAGACCCGTGTAGCATACTTTACTATGAGATTGCAACATGCGTGTCATTTTTGTAATACTGATTTCAATGAACTCTATCGGATCCTGTCGAACACTAACTAGTCTCCACTTTGGAAGTGTAGAGACATTGATAGTGCAACTGAACTGTTTTATACATCATTAAACTCTTCATTCGACATATGTCCCGTTACGTAAACCAAATAGGTCTACCAAGCCTGTTTGATTTACGGGAATTGACATATCTTAAAAATAAAATATCAAGAAATTGTAAGAAGTTAAGGAATCTATTACTTCCTTTAACTTCTCTTGTTATTCGATTGCACGATCAAATTTTATTGTCCTTAATACACAGTGTTACAATGGCTACCTCGTAAATTGTGGACGGCGGTTTCGCAGTGATTCGAAGAGATTCCATAACTTTGTCAATATAAAGCGTGGTTCATCAACGCTTCCATCGACTGTTTTTTTTTTTTTTAAATTTCGCAGAAACCAATCAATCTACTGCTGATTTATTTTCTGATTTTTTTCAAACTACATATAGATCTCAAAACGACGGATTGGTTTTGCCTTATCCGTATCAGATAAATAATAAAAAGGAAATAAATCTAATGCCGAGAATTATAGAGGAATATCAAAATTGTCTGCTATTCCGAAACTATTTGATAAATTAATAACCTCACAGTTACAACATTATTGTAGATCTATTATATCACCTTGGCAGCATGGGTTTAGAAAGTGTATTTTAACGGCTTAGTCTCCAAGTCTGTTAAGGTCACTTCCGGTGTATCTCAAGGGAGTCACCTTGGCCCCTTTCTATTTACATTGATTATTAATGATCTTCCACCCATTATTAAATTTTCTCGTGTGTTAATGTATGCCGATGGTGTCAAGCTTTGATTATCGTCAGTTGATTGTCAATCTGGTCAAATGCCGCAAGCTGATCTTGATAGCTTCCAATCTTGGTGTTAAATAAGCCTTTTAAATCTTAATTGCAATAAATGTAACGTAATGTCTTTTTACAGGCGTTTGCCTTTTAACAATACTTATTTTCTACATGCAAAACCTCTTGAGTGTATTGAGTCTGTTAAACATCTAGGTATTCTGCTCGATCCCGAACTTAAATTTGACAAGTAAGAAAACTACAGTCGAGACTGCTCGACCGTATGATACCCGCAACCTATTTCGAGAGAAAACAAAAAACCTAAGTGATATTTTAACAAAAAATATACCAGAGAATGTACTGAAATTTGTATTGTTTTTGTATATATTTAAAAAAAAATCCATAACGCTCCGACATGGGCACACTGACAACTAAACAACTAATAATAATTATATTCTCAATGATTCCTGTGGAGTCGAATGAGATCGAATGAAAAACAAGGAAGTTATTAAAGAATCAATTCTATATGCAAAATGCACTTGCAGCTGCCCGCGCTTTGTTTGTTTAGTTGACAGTTTGACCATAACGGTGTTGTGGATTTTTACCCGCTATTTTCAAATATATACAAAAAAAATAGTTTTAGTATATTTGGTATATTTTTTGTTAAAATATCATTAAAAGTTTTTTGTTTTCTCTTGAAATGGGTTGCGGGTATCATACGGTCGAGCACTCTCGACTGGAGCTTCCTTACTTGTTTTTCCTCACCCATAGGTGGCGCAAAAAAATCTACACATGTACGACTACATTTAACATACAAATAGGGACGAGAACTAAATGTGCTAATAACTTGCAACAAACTAGAAAAAAATATCATTTCTAATAAACAAAAACATTTAACATTTATGTAATTTATAGTGACTTTAGTAAAGCTTTTGACTCTGTTAACCATTTCCAAATTCACAGGAGTCATTCAGACTATCATTGTTATTATGCATACCAAAATGCTCTAGGTCCATTAATACGGCTTTTACAGTTTTTGGGGGCGGAAAGGGGCGTGGCAAACATGTAAAACAAACTTGATCAGCGTAAGACCTACACGAAAACTGTCACCAAATTTGATATCTCTAGGTCATTCACACACTTAAAACGTCCATATGCAATGGGCACAACAATTTTGATAAATAATTTAACGAATAACTTTTGTTCTACTTATCCGATTTACCAAAATTACAGGGTATATTAAGAGTGTCAAGCGCAGATGGGTTACCAAATTACACATCATTACACAAATAAATTTTGGAGTTATACGCGATTTACATAAAATAAAACTTGACTTTTTCTAGATTAATGCTTATTGATCTGCGTAGGGTATGAAGGAACCTTTTTGCCAAATTTGGTGTCTCTGTGTCTTATAGTCTCTGAGATCCAGGTGTTCATACAGACAGACAGACGGACAGACGGACATGGCTATATCGTCTCGGCTGTTGACGCTGATCAAGAATATATATACTTTATGGGGTCGGAGATGCCTCCTTCTGCCTGTTACATACATTTTCTGTTGGCACTAAGTTATACAACCCTTCTACCCTATGGGTATCGGGTATAAAAACACAATAAGAATAAATAAATAAGCTTAAATATACGCTGTAGGGCCGTCTAAATCACGTCAGGCCAGCCAAACAAACGGTTGCCTACTTTCAGGCACCAAAAAAAACTTTTGGTCCAAGCGACTACTACATAGGCCACTTTGGTTTTCTCGGGATTTAAATGGATTAGAAAATCTTAAGTAACGATATTTCAAAAAATATCAACGCACAGGAAATTCTTCTGATTTCGCGCGATATACTATTTCAAAATCGAATTTCGTTTCACTTAACACGCAGCTTTACAATATTTATCTGCGTCGGTGTCGGTTTCAGTTTGCTCAGAATCCTAGACAGTTCTATAATTTTGTTAACTCTAAACGATAATGTTTTTCACTACCTTACTTAGTTTCATTTCAAAATAAGTCCGCATGCAGTGATCAGGCCGCTGCCGATTTGTTTGCAGACTTCTTTCAATCTACTTACTCAATTGACAGCTACTCACATCATATATCTTATCCCCATAACTTGCACTGAATGCTCCGTTTTAAGCGAAGTCAATCGAATTAAACCTGTATTTTCACCCGGTCTAGATGGTGTTCCTGACTGTGTACTTGAGTATTGTGCGGAAAAATGTATTTACTTTTACATAAATTATTTATTATGTCTGTTGAGTCACCTATTAGAGTTTTCTTCACTAGTGATCAAAGGTTTTCAGAATAAGTTACAGACTGTTGTAATTTATACTGACTTTAGTAAAGCTTTTGACTCTGTTAACCATTTCGTTTTAGTTATAAATTAAACATGATAGGATTTCCATATAATTTTCTGTCATGGGTATCTATCTATCTTAGCTGGCGAAAATCCTCTGACTGAACCCTCCACGAGGGTGCCGGCTGGGCAATGGATACTGCATCGTCTCGGGCGACCGAGAGATGTCAGCATCACTTGCTCGCTCATGAGACCTTGCAGTTTCTAGCTAAGGGACTGGGCCCAAGCTTTTTAGATTTACTCTGGAAAGCTGAGGTCCAGGACCATGGTCAGAGGTACTTGGCAGCAAGTATAAAATGCATCATGAATCATTTGATTCAAAAATGGAGGATGACATAGAGGCGTCAACTCGGGCTGGGATGTCAGCCCAAACGTCGGTGGGAAGTGTGACCGCTACCACCGGCGGGCACGGGGAGGAGAAATCCTCTCTGCGTGTCGCCAGTGGTCACGATGGTGGAGGGGACAAACTCCATCGACAGGAGGGTGTGGACCTGGAAACGGCTGCCACGGAGTCGGAGTCTTTGCTCACAGGCTCATCGATAACGGAGTCCGAGCTAGCGCTTGCGCTATCGAGGATGCCGTTGGATGAGTCATCGAGCACGGATGAAGACGAAGTGACAGTAGTCCAGGGACCATCCAGCAAGAAAGGCGCAAACCTCAAGCGCAAACAACGCTCAGGGTATAAGAGCTCTCTCAAGTTCCTTAAGGGACTGGAAGGCCGCAACCCAGAGTCGTTGAACGAGCGTGAGAGGAAATTGCTTAAAAAGCACGAATACAACGTGCGGCGGTATTTGAGGCTCGCTGGCGTGACCGGCAACACTCAGTCCGCTGAACCGAGTATGAGTGCCCGGTGCCAGGGTGACAAGGGGTTTCAGGCAGTAGCCGTAGCCAACCCGACGGAGGAAGTCAAACCTTCCACGTCGAAGTTGGTGGAACCAAAGAAACCCAAGTCACCCTTAGAAGGAAAAAAGCGTGCACCAGGTATGCTTGCAACAACCACACCTCCTGGAAAGGAGAGAACGGTGAGCAAGCTACCGAAAAAGGCCAACCCACCTGTCAGCAAGAGGCAGAGGTCAGACGACTCGGCAAAGGCTTCGGAGAGCAAGCGGGTGTGTCCAGGGGGCATCCTGGCCAGCTTGAGCACGAAGCCGGAGCTACAGGTAGCCATCATCGACAGAAGCAACCCGGATGGGAAGCTTTCTATTGTTAACTGGCTTATCCTGGAAGGCTTAATTGACCAGGGGATTGCTGATGCCATCACTCGACCGCTGAATCCGTTCGTGGCAGAGTTTGATGGCATCAACTGGTACAAAGGTGTCAAAGTGGTGGCATGTGCCAACGAGGAATCCCTGCGATTCCTCAAAGACACACTGCTGAAACTGGAAGCGCCGTGGCCAGGAGCAAGAATTGACGTCGTCCCTGTAGACCAAATTCCTGAGCGGAAGATCATTAAGGTCTGGATCCCACCTCCCATCAGGGAGGATCGAACCACCCTTATATTGATCAAAAGCCAGAATGCGGACTGTCACACAGCGGACTGGACGATCAATAGAAGTCTCGCCCGAGACAAAGGAAACGGCAAGGATCTATGGATCAGCATTGGTCCAGAGTCCAAGAGCCAACTCCTTAGTAAGCAAGGCCGGCTGAAGATGGGAATGGGTTGCGTTCGGGCAATCATTCCTGGAGGCGCTGGGCGCGTAGGTGTTAGGTCGACCGGAAAGAATTCGGATAGTGCAGATTAATCTGCACCACTCGAGGCTTCCTTCCACAGACCTACTACGGTGGATGGACAAGGAGAGGGTGGATGTGGCTCTCATCCAAGAACCCTGGATCGTAGGTGAAAGGGTCTGCGGTTTGGGAGCCCGCGGATACCATCTCCTTGTCCCGAAAACTGTGGGTAAGTCCAGAACCTGTATCGTGGTAAGAACCGGACTTAATGTGCTCTTCTCTTCCAGTTACAGCAACAGGGACTTGACGGTAGCGTTATGCGAGCGTAGGAACGGACCCAATCTTTACCTAGCCTCAGCATATCTCCCGTACGAAGAAAAGGATCCACCATCGGAAAGTATTTGAGCCCTCATTCAGCATGCGCAGAAAGAAGGCACGGATCTAATCCTTGGGTGTGATGCTAATGCGCACAATACCTTTTGGGGGAGCAAAGACACCAACGAGAGAGGGGAGTCGCTGCTTGAATTCGTGATGCTCACTAATCTTAATGTGTGTAATCGGGGTAGCCACCCCACCTTCCGCAATAAGAACCGAGCTGAGGTTATAGATTTAACTCTAGCGACCAACAGTGACTCCCTCTCCGTAGAGGACTGGCATGTATCCACGGAATGCTCCTTTTCGGATCATTACAGGATAGTGTTCGAAGTTGGATGGTCCAGAGAGGCAAAGGCGCCCTTCAGGCACCCACGAAAGGCTAACTGGGTCAAATACTCAAAGCTTGTTATGGAATCTATTCCCAACCACCCAGTGGGAAGGCTAGACAACCCAGACAAGTTGGAGGAATCGACCCAGAATGTCACAGATACTCTATGTAAGGCCTTCATCAAATCCTGCCCAATCAGCCGTCCACCGAAGTCAAACCGCAACAAGTGGTGGACTCCGGAACTCGGCCAGATACGAAAGGAAACGAGGAAGCTTTACAACAGAGCAAAAGACGGAAACTGCCAGGTAGACTGGGATGCCTACCATAACAGTTTCAAGACCTTCAAGAAGGAAATCAGAAGGGCAAAAAGAGACTCATGGTCTAAATTTTGCGAGGAACTAACCAACACCACTGAAGCGTCCAGACTTCGAAGGTTGTTGGCGAAAGATCCAGCCACACCGGGGCTGCTTTGCAACCTGGATGGCACATTCGCTAAAAATAGTCAGGAGTCTCTACAACTCCTCATGAACGCACACTTTCCAGGCTGCACACAAGCTGAAGACGAGAATGGGATCCCCTCCTCTCACATCAGCGGCGAGCCGGAGGAAACCCCGCTTCATGAGAGTCAAGTCCTAATCGACGAAATTGTCAACACTGAGAAGATAATCTGGGCTATCAAGTCGTTCCACCCCTACAAATCAGCAGGACCGGATGACATCAGACCGGTCTTGTTACAGATGGTATGCGTACATCTGTCGCAATGGCTACTAGAAATCTTCAGGGGATGTCTCCTTACAGGATACATTCCAAAATCCTGGAGAGAAGTGAGGGTGGCATTCATTCCCAAAGCAGGAAAGATAAACCACTGCTCAGCAAAAGACTATAGGCCCATAAGTCTCTCATCGTTTTTATTGAAAACACTAGAGAGACTTCTGGACCTTCATCTCAGAAGTAAGCTAACACCTCACACTTTTAGCAAGTCCCAACACGCCTACCTCAAAGGTAGGTAGAGACTGCTCTGCACGAGGTGGTTAGCACAATTGAAGGCACACTGCGAAGGAAGGAGTTTACGTTAGCGGTATTTCTCGACATAGAGGGTGCCTTTAACAATGTCAAGATCGAGTCTATAACGGCAGCACTTGTCAACATAGGCTCACACCCGACAATCACTCGATGGCTTAGCAACATGCTTCACCACAGAATCATAAACGCCCAACTCTGCGCCTCAACTATCAGGAGAAGGGCAACCAGGGGTACCCCGCAAGGGGGTGTGATATCCCCCTTGTTTTGGAACATTGTCCTTAATGACCTTCTTCTCAAACTGAAGTATAAGGGCTGAAGAGTGACTGCTTATGCGGACGACCTGGTTCTAATGGTAACTGGCAGATTCCTGCCAACAGTCAGTGAGCTAATGAGCGCCGCACTGAGTGAAACTCTGCGATGGGCAGAACACAACGGTCTTGGGGCCAACCCACAAAAGACCGAACTTGTTCTGTTCACTCGAAAATATAAGATACCGAGCTTTAAGCTTCCGTCACTGGGAGGGACAGAGCTCAAGTTATCAAAGGAGGCTAAGTACCTTGGAGTAATCCTGGACTCCAAACTCTCCTGGAGGAGAAACTCGGAGGAAAGGATGAAGAAAGCGTTACAAGCCTTCTTTGTGTGCAAAAAGACCTTTGGTAAAGGATGGGGATTGCAACCGTACATCCTTCACTGGTTCTACACTGCAATTGTCAGACCTATACTGACGTACGGGGCTCTTGTATGGTGGGAGGCGGGGCACACCGACTCCTATCTAAACAATCTCCGCAAAGTCCAGAGACTAGCTTGCTTGGGAATAACAGGATGTATTCGTTCTACCCCCAAGCAGCGCTGGATGTAATGTTAAATCTGGAGCCCATCGGAGTCTTCCTCGAGCACGCGGCAGCAAGGAGTGCGGTCAGGCTTCACGCCCAATGCCTCCTTAAGCCTGGTGCAGGTCACAACTCCATTCTACGTACAGTAGAATTGACTGTGGCTGAGAACGACTACTGGGTACCAGAGCATAAGTGGGATGACAGGTTTACAGCTGAATTCCCTGACAGATCCGATTGGCAACAGGAATCTCCTTTGAGGCAGAATAAGTTGTCAATCTACACAGACGGATCAAAGACGATAGAAGGCACTGGATCTGGGGTCTTCTCCGAAGACCTTGCAACCAAGCTTTCCTTTCGTCTTCCTGACTGGTGTAGTGTGTTTCAAGCGGAGATTTACGCTGTCTGGCAAGCGACCAAGTTGGTACGGACACTGGGCGGGAGCCCGAGGGACGTGTCCATCTTTGTCGACAGCCAATCAGCGATAAAAGCACTCGCATCGAACACAATTAAGAGCAAACTAACCCGAGACACAGTGATGTCACTGAACCTATGCCAACCACACTCTGTCAGACTTGTCTGGGTACCTGGGCACATGGGAGTACCAGGTAACGAGGCGGCTGATGAATGTGCTCGGATGGGATCAGCGTCATCAGAAACTCTCGCGGCGGACGATATAAAGAGACCTATTCAGCACGTGCTATCGGAACTTAACTGTTCCATGAGAACGGCGGCTGAGAGACACTGGGCAGCATCACCAGGCTGTGAGGTGTCAAAAGCACTCTGGCCAAGATACAGTCCCAAGCGAACAACCGAGCTCTTAAACCTAAATAGGAACAAGATAAGGTTACTGACAGGAGTCTTAACGGGACACTGCTACATCGGCCGCATGGCTCAACGGTACGGTGGACCCCAACAGGACTTCTGTCGCAGTTGCGGGGACGAAGAGGAAACCGAGAGTATCCAGCATCTTCTCTGTGACTGCCCTGCACTTCTTAGAAGGCGGACCCAATTTCTGGGCAAGCCTTTCTTTGCGGAACTGCGCAGTCTTGGGAATATTCGGCTGGAGAACATGGCGCTTTTCCTCGACTCTACTGGTTGGTTCCAGAGGTTACCGCAGCCCAACAGAACTGGCCAGTAGCATGTAGACAAATATAATCAGAGCCTTTCCTCCAATTATCCCAACAATCCCTCCCAATCCCTCCTATTCCTACAGTCCACACAGGCATCACAATGGACCATATGGTCTCCGGGTGCTCTCGACTTCGGTCGAGCTGCCTGCCTAACCAACCAACCAATCTATCTATCTTAATAATAGAACTCAAACAGTAATGTTAAAATCGGCAACTTCTAAACCTGTCTTTGTAACCTCAGGTGTTCCTCAGGGTAGACATCTCGGTCCTCTTCTCTTTAATTTTTTCATGAACGATCTTCCCAATGTTATTTTACATTATAAAATTTTAATGTTATAAAAAAATAGCTTCTAACTCTCTTATTGCAAGCTGATCTTGATTGTTTTCATTGCTGGTGTAAATGTAATTATCTACCACTAAATTGTTCGAAATGTAAGGTTATGTCGTTTTACAGAAGCACCGCTTACATCAGTTATTATAATCTTAATATGCTACCTCTGATTAGAGTAGACGATGTGAATAATTTAGGAGTTCTTCTAGATCATATGCTAAAGTTTGATAAACACATTTCAATTACTGTCAACTAAGCGACTTAAGTTCTTGGGTTCATCAAACGATGGGCAAGGGAATTTGATGAACCTTATACGACTAAGCTTTTTTTTGTTTCGCTTGTTCGTTTAATTCTGTAGTACGGTTCTTGTATTTGGTCACCACAATACTTAAATCACAACAATCTTATCGAATCTGTGGATAACAAATTTCTTCTCTTCTGAGTTTAGAGGCCTAAACTGGGTTTCAGGTATTGACTTACCCTCTTATAATAGTAGACTTAACTTACTTAAACTACTAAAGGGTGGTATAGATTCTCCATATTAACCTCTCTGTCCCAGTTACACATTCACGTAACTTACCATCTTTATCCCTTAACCTCTGTACAACTAACTATTCTAAGCATGAACGTTTTCGAGTTCTCTGTGCTGACTACAACAGATTCTACTGTCTATCATTCTTAGCTAACATCAACTACCAAATAACATGGTTGGTAATTAAAACAAAAATAAAATACTAATTAACTAATCTATCATCTGACCTGATTGGGGTTTTCCCCAATCCATGCACGAATGTTCGGTTAGATTAATATTGCTTGAATACCCCAGATATTTGAATTTTAATTGAATTATTTTTGTAATTTTAAACTACAAATATATTTTAATTGTACATATTTGTACTCTGCTAGTCATAGTTATATATTATAATTTTTGCAATGTGGACTCTTCATAGTCGACATTAAATAAATAAAAAAAATTAAAAAAAAAAAAAAAGTGTTGATGAACCTAGAGACCCGTGTAGCATACTTTACTATGAGATTGCAACATGCGTGTCATTTTCGTAATACTGATTTCAATGAACTCTATCGGATCCTGTCGAACACTAACTAGTCTCCACTTTGGAAGTGTAGAGACATTGATAGTGCAACTGAACTGTTTTATACATCATTAAACTCTTCATTCGACATATGTCCCGTTACGTAAACCAAATAGGTCTACCAAGCCTGTTTGGTTTACGGGAATTGACATATCTTAAAAATAAAATGTCAAGAAATTGTAAGAAGTTTAAGGAATCTATTACTTTTTTTAACTTCTCTTGTTATTCGATTGCACGATCAAATTTTATTGTCCTTAATACACAGTGTTACAATGGCTACCTCGTAAATTGTGGACGGCGGTTTCGCAGTGATTCGAAGAGATTCTATAACTTTGTTAATATGAAGCGTGGTTCATCAACGCTTCCATCGACTGTTTTTTTTTTTTTTAAATTCCGCAGAAACTAATCAATCTACTGCTGATTTATTTTCTGATTTTTTTCAAACTACATATAGATCTCAAAACGACGGATTGGTTTTGTCTTATCCGTATCAGATAAATAATAAAAAAGGAAATAAATCTAATGCCGAGAATTATAGAGGAATATCAAAATTGCCTGCTATTCCGAAACTATTTGATAAATTAATAACCTCACAGTTACAACATTATTGTAGATCTATTATATCACCTTGGCAGCATGGGTTTAGAAAGTGTATTTTAACGGCTTAGTCTCCAAGTCTGTTAAGGTCACTTCCGGTGTACCTCAAGGGAGTCACCTTGGCCCCTTTCTATTTACATTGATTATTAATGATCTTCCACCCATTATTAAATTTTCTCGTGTGTTAATGTATGCCGATGGTGTCAAGCTTTGATTATCGTCAGTTGATTGTCAATCTGGTCAAATGCCGCAAGCTGATCTTGATAGCTTCCAATCTTGGTGTTAAATAAGCCTTTTAAATCTTAATTGCAATAAATGTAACGTAATGTCTTTTTACAGGCGTTTGCCTTTTAACAATACTTATTTTCTACATGCAAAACCTCTTGAGCGTATTGAGTCTGTTGAAGATCTAGGTATTCTGCTCCATCCCGAACTTAAATTTGACAAGTACAGTCGAGAGTGCTCGACCGTATGATACCCGCAACCTATTTCGAGAGAAAACAAAAAACCTAAGTGATATTTTAACAAAAAATATACCAAAGAATGTACTGAAATTTGTATTGGTTTTGTATATATTTAAAAAAAAATCCATAACGCTCCGCCATGGTCACACTGACAACTAAACAAACTAAGCACGGGCAGCTGCAAGTGAATTTTGCATATAAAATTTATTCTTAAATAACTTCGTTGTTTTTCATTCGATCTCAACCAAATTCACAGAAATCATTGAGACTATCATTTTTATTATGCTTTTCCACGCTTCGGAGGCGGTTCACCGGTCGCTGTTCACTCAGCCGATTGTCGATTGGACTTAGGAGTGTAGTGAGGGAGAAATGTTTCATCCATTGTCACATATCGACGCAAACACTCGGGTGTATTACAAGTTAACAGCTGCAAAAACCGCTCAGAATCATCAACACTTTGTTGTTTTTAATTTAAATCGCGTATAACTCCAATAGATCTTTGTGTAATGATGTGTAATTTGGTAACCCGTCTGCGCTTGACACTCTTAATATACCCTGGTAAAAATCGGATAAGTTGAACAAAAGTTATTTGTTAATTATTTATCAAAATTGTTGCGCCCAATGAATATGGACGTTTTAAGTGTGTGAATGACCTAGAGATATCAAATTTGGTGGCAGTAATCGTGTATGTCTGACGCAGATCAAGTTTGTTTGAGATTTTTGCCACGCCCCTTTCCTAGAGCATTGGTATGCATAATAATAATTGTAGTCCCAATGATTCCTGTGAATTTGGTTGAGATCGAATGAAAAACAAGTAAGAAAGCTACAGTCGAGAGTGCTCGACCGTATGATACCCGCAACCCATTTCAAGTGAATATAAAAAGCTTAAATGATATTTTAACAAAAAATATACCACAGAATATACTGAAATTTGGTTTTTTTGTATATACATATTTTTTTTTAAATCCATTAAATACCGACATGGTCACTCTGTCAACTAAACATAAAAAGCGCGAGCAGCTGCAAGTGATTTTTTCATATAAAATTGATTCATTAATAACTTCCGTGTATTTCATTCGATCTCAATCAAATTCACAGAAATTATTGAGAATATAATTATTATTATGCATACCAAAATTCAATGCTTGATTTAATGCCCCTTACGTTTTGATACGCTATACGAATATGGGAGGTAAGCTGAACAAGATTAATATTTAGTTTTTTGAAGCATTAGTGTTAGTTTTATTAAAAGTAGGATCTTGAGCTAAGGTGATATTAGGTTGAAAATTTACTGGGATGATGTTACGTTTCTTTGGCCTGAACTCATGTACCACCATATGAGGTGGCCAGAAACTCGGATCACACAATAACGGAAATGAGTCGGAAGGAACAGTTAATTTAAATGAAGTCGTATTGACCAAGCAATTCCATACTAGTATCAAATTCACTTGAAAGAGACTTGGTCATTGTACGAAGTTTAGCAAATTGGTTTTTCACTTAGTTATACATACGAGAAAAATCCAATTGCTTTTCAATGCATACCAAACATGACCACATAATTCCACCGCTACCCTTTTTCACAGCAGCGTTGATCTTATCATGATCGCGCCCGGTAATTCCTACACATTTTATATGCATCAAACTATCACACAGCCAACAAGAAACAAACTTAGCTGGTCTCCATCACGAGACGGCCCGATAACTTTCAAAAGTCTAACTTATCCCTGAACCTGTGATCACTGAATGCTCCGTTTTAAGCGAACTCAATCAAATTATACCAGTATTTTCAACCGGTCCAGATGGTGTTCCTGACTGTATACTTAGGTATTGTACGGAATCATGTATTTACTTTTACATAAATTATTTATTATGTCTGATGAGTCTGCCTCTTACCCTGCTATACGGAAGGATTCATTCATGATCCCCTTGCATAAAAAAAGGTTCAAAACATAAAGTAAATAATTATAAAATAAATAATTATAATTTTCTGTTATGGGCATCTGACTATCTTAATAATAGAACTCAAACAGTTATATTTAAATCGGCAACTTCTAAGCCTCTCTTTGTAACCTCAGGTGTTCCTCAAGGTAGTCATCTCGGTCCTCTTCTTTTTAATCTTTTCATTAACGATCTTCCCATTGTTATTTTACATTCTCATATTTTAATGTATGCTGATGATATCTGCCTTTTGTTATTAAAAATTGTTAATTTTTAAATGTTTTGAAAACTGAGGTTGCTAACAGTTCAATCAACTTGAGCTTAAAGCCATAAATAAAATGACATATACACGTGTACATAAATAAAACAAAATTAAATTAAAATGGGAGAAAACAACGAGTTTAAATCAATAAAATATTAGTGATTATATAAACTAAAAGTATGAAAACTAATAAAATAAAAGGATATATCAATCAAAAAATAGTAATAAATAAATAAAATAATAATAATAAACAAATGTAAAAGTACAAAAATCGACTTAAATGTAGAACAAAATAAATGTAAATACATTTAGCAATAAAAACAAGTGAGAAAGCTACAGTCGAGAGTGCTCGACCGTATGATACCCGCAACCCATTTCGAGAGAAAAACAAGTAAGAAAGCTACAGTCGAGAGTTCTCGACCGTATGATACCCGCAACCCATTTCGAGAGAAACCAAAAAGCTTGAATGATATTTTAACAAAATATATACCACCGAATATACTAAAATTTGTTTTTTTGTATATAGATATTTTTTTTAAATCCATTAAATACCGACATGGTCACTCTGTCAACTAAACAAACAAAGCGCGAGCAGCTGCAACTGAATTTTGCATATAAAATTGATTCTTTAATAACTTCCATGTTTTTCATTCGATCTCAACCAGGAGTCATTGAGAATATAATTATTATTATGCATACCAAAATTCAATGCTCTAGGTCTATTATTACGGCTTTTACAGTTTTTGGGGGCGGAAAGGGGCGTGGCAAAAATCTAAAATAAACTTGATCTGCGTAAGACCTACATGAATACTGTCACCAAATTTGATATCTCTAGGTCATTCACACACTTAATACGTGCATATGCACTGGGCACAAAAATTTTGATAAATAATTTAACGAATAACTTTTGTTCTACTTATCCGATCTGTACCAAAATTACAGAGTATATTAAGAGTGTCAAGCGCAGATGGGTTTCCAAATTACACATCATTACACAAAGAACTTTTAGTTAGGAGTTATACGCGATTTACATAAAAAAAAACCTGACTTTTTCTAGATTAATGCTTAATGTGGGCGAAGGGGGCGTGGCATCCAATTTTTGAAATAAACTTGATCTGCGTAGGGTATTAAGGAACCTTTTTGCCAAATTTGGTGTCTCTATGTCTTATAGTCTCTGAGACCCAGGCGTTCATACGGACAGACAGACGGACAGGCGGACATGGCTATATCGTCTCGGCTGTTGACGCTGATCAAGAATATATATACTTTTTCGGGTCGGAGATGCCTCCTTCTGCCTGTTACATACATTTTATGTTGGCACTAAGTCATAATACCCTTCTACCCTATGGGTAGCGGGTATAAAAAGGAAGTTATTAATGAATCAATTTTATATCCAAAATTCACTTGCAGCTGTCGCGCTTCGTTTGTTTTGTTGACTGTGTAACCATGTCGGTATTTAGTGGATTTCTTAAAAATATGTACATATATACAAAAAAAACAAATTTCAATATATTCTGTGGTATATTTTTTGTTAAAATATCATTTAAGCTTTATGTATTCTCTCGAAATGGGTTGCGGGTATCTTACGGTCGAGCACTCTCGACTGTAGCTTTCTTACTTCTTAATATTTAGAAGAGATGCATCGGCGTTGAAAACACAGTAGAGTCTCTTGTAGTCAGCACAGAGAGCTCGAAAAGGTTCATGCTTAGAATTGTTAGTTGTAAACAGGTTAAGGGATAAAATTGGGACAGAAAGGTTTATATGCCTAAGCAGGTGGGAAGAATCAATTTCACCCTTTATTAGTTTGACTATAAACATAACCCAAAGCATGCTACGACGATTAGTTAATGAGGGAAGAGTAAGTAAATGAAGTCTACTATTATAAGAGGGTAAGTCAATACCTGAAACAATGTTAAAACCTCTCAACGCAAAAAGCAGAAATTTGTTATCCACAGACTCGATAAGATTTTTATGATTTGAGTATTGTGGTGACCAAATAAAAGAACCGTATTTCAGAATGGGACGGACAAGCGAAACACAAAGAAGCCTTGTAGTATAAGGGTCATCAAATTCCTTTGCCCATCGTTTGATGAACCCAAGAACTTGAGTCGCTTTGTTGACAGTAATTGAAATGTGTTTATCAAACTTTAGCCTATGATCTAGAAGAACTCCTAAATCATTCACATCGTCTACTCTAATCAGAGGTAGCATATTAAGAGAATAATAACTGATGTAAGCGCTGCTTCTGTAAAACGACATAACCTTACATTTCGAACAATTTAGTAGTAGATAATTACATTTACACCAGCAATGAAAACAATCAAGATCAGCTTGCAGTAAGAGAGTTAGAAGCTTTGCTAACATTGGGAAGATCGTTCATGAAAAAATTAAAGAGAAGAGGACCGAGATGTCTACCCTGAGGAACACCTGAGGTTACAAAGATATTTTTAGAAGTTGCCGATTTTAATATTACTGTTTGAGTTCTATTATTGAGATAGTCAGATATCCATAACAGAGAATTATATGGAAATCCTATCATGTTTGATTTATAACTAAAAGGAAATGGTTAACAGAGTCAAAAGCTTTACTAAAGTCAGTATAAATTACAACAGTCTGTAACTTATTCTGACAACCTTTGATCACTAGTGAAGAAAACTCTAATAGTTTAGTAGCCGTAGAACTTTGTTTCACAAAACCATGTTGAAAGGGAGAGACAATAAATCAACAAAAATGAATAAGCTGAGATGTTATAATTTTCTCAAAGAGTTTCGGTAAAGCGGACAATTTGGAAATACCTCTATAATTATTAATGTTATGTTTCGAACCATTTTTATGCAAGGGGATTATGAATGAATCCTTCCATATCACCGGGACTCAACAGACATAATAAATAATTTATGTAAAAGTAAATGCAATGATTCCCCACAAGGACACAGCCTGGAATACCATCTGGACCGGGTGCAAATACAGGTTTTATTTGATTGAGTTCGCTTAAAACGGAGCATTCAGTGATCACAGGCTCAGGAATAAAGTTAGACTTTTGCAAGTTATAGGTATAAGATATATGAGGTGAGTAGCTGTCAATTGAGTAAGTAGATTGAAAAATCGGCAGCGGCCTGATCACTGCATGCAGTCTTATCTTGAAATGAAACTAAGTAAGGTAGTGAAGAACATTTTCGTTTAGAGTTAACAAAATTATAGAACTGTCTAGGATTCTGAGCAAACTGAAACCGACACCGACGCAGATAAATATTGTAAAGTTGGGTGTTAAGTGAAACGCAATTCGATTTAGCAATAGCATATCGCGTGAGATCAGAAGATTTTCCTGTGTTTGATATTTTTTGAAATATCGTGACTTTAGGTTTTTTAATCCACTTAATTCCCAAAAAAACCAAAGTGGCCTATTAGACTTCAATGGATATCTACGAGGAACACACTGGACAACGAAATTTTGTAGCGTATTATAAAAAATAGTCAAAGCATAAGCAGGATCTGATACAAATATTAAGTCAAGAAGACGGTTATTGCAGTTATAAATATGGTTAATTTGTGATAGCGAAAGATCAATAAGGCCATTTAGAAATTTATGCGGAAAAGAGAGTATTATATTCAGCAGACCAAGATATATTTGGTAAATTAAAATCACCAAGCACAAAGAAAGATTCGCAATCTAGTAGTTTGGAGTATATAAACTTTAAAATAGATAAGTGTTGAAAATAAACAGAAATATCAGATTGATACAAACAAGTGGTATAGGCTGAAGTTTGACCAAACGTTGTCTTAATGGCAGATTAATTCCGATTTAAGATCAGAATCAACAGCAATAAGAACACCACCAACAATTCTAGACAAACGGTCACATCTGCAAGACGTAAATTTATTGCTAAAGAGAGATTAGTTAGAAATTTCTGGCTTTAACCAAGTTTCAGTAAACACTAAGATACTATGTTCAAAGCTGAAACTATCTAGATAGACTTTAGATAGTTTTGATTTAATGCCCCTTACGTTTTGATACGCTATACGAATATGGGAGGTAAGCTGAACAAGATTAATATTTAGTTTTTTGAAGCATTAGTGTTAGTTTTATTAAAAGTAGGATCTTGAGCTAAGGTGATATTAGGTTGAAAATTTACTGGGATGATGTTACGTTTCTTTGGCCTGAACTCATGTACCACCATATGAGGTGGCCAGAAACTCGGATCACACAATAACGGAAATGAGTCGGAAGGAACAGTTAATTTAAATGAAGCAATTTCCCGAGGAGTTGAGAAATTGAATTTTTGTATGGCTACCGTTGCCGAGCATTTTGTGGCGATATAAGCTGAGATGGACTCGCACGAAGATAATCGAGAAATGAATATCTGCTTTCTCGGAGCCACAACAGAAAATAAGGGGGTGTTAGTATTAACCATAAAATATTGAGAGCAGTAGGTGGTGAGGCAATAATCGGACAATAAGGAATAGAGGATCCGTCCGAGGCCTCAATACACAATTTGGAATCAGAGGTATTAAATAAATTTTGGTTCGATCCGCGGATGAACGATTGCCACCACTAAATAAAGTAGTTTTTTTAGACTGAATGGAGGGGGATGGATCTACAGGAATGCAAGGAGAAAAAGGCAGCGGTGAAAATACTGGAAATGAAGGACAATCAGGTTTAGGAGCAGATTGCGGGTCCGAGCAGGGCTTTTTAGTCGTCTTAAAGTCGTATTGACCAAGCAATTCCATACTAGTATCAAATTCACTTGAAAGAGACTTGGTCATTGTACGAAGTTTAGCAAATTGGTTTTTCACTTAGTTATACATACGAGAAAAATCCAATTGCTTTTCAATGCATACCAAACATGACCACATAATTCCACCGCTACCCTTTTTCACAGCAGCGTTGATCTTATCATGATCGCGCCCGGTAATTCCTACACATTTTATATGCATCAAACTATCACACAGCCAACAAGAAACAAACTTAGGCTGGTCTCCATCACGAGACGGCCCGATAACTTTCAAAAGTCTAACTTATCCCTGAACCTGTGATCACTGAATGCTCCGTTTTAAGCGAACTCAATCAAATTATACCAGTATTTTCAACCGGTCCAGATGGTGTTCCTGACTGTATACTTAGGTATTGTACGGAATCATGTATTTACTTTTACATAAATTATTTATTATGTCTGATGAGTCTGCCTCTTACCCTGCTATACGGAAGGATTCATTCATAATCCCCTTGCATAAAAAAGGTTCAAAACATAAAGTAAATAATTATAGAGGTATTTCCAAATTGTCCGCTATACCGAAACTCTGAGAAAATTATTAAATCTCAAATTAGTCATTTTAGTAGGTATATTGTCTCTCCCTTCCAGCATGGTTTTGTGAAATAGAGATCTACGACTATCAATCTATTAGAATTTTCTTCGCTAGTGATCAAAGGGTGTCAGAATAAGTTGCAGACTGATGTTATTTAGACTGACTTTAGTAAAGGTTTTTACTCGGTTAACCATTTCCTTTTAGTTAAAAAATTAAACATGACAGGTTATCTATTTAATTTTCTGTTATGGGCATCTGACTATCTTAATAATAGAACTCAAACAGTTATATTTAAATCGGCAACTTCTAAGCCTCTCTTTGTAACCTCAGGTGTTCCTCAAGGTAGTCATCTCGGTCCTCTTCTTTTTAATCTTTTCATTAACGATCTTCCCATTGTTATTTTACACTCTCATATTTTAATGTATGCTGATGATGTCTGCCTTTTGTTATTAAAAATTGTTAATTTTTAAATGTTTTGAAAACTGAGGTTGCTAACAGTTCAATCAACTTGAGCTTAAAGCCATAAATAAAATGACATATACACGTGTACATAAATAAAACAAAATTAAATTAAAATGGGAGAAAACAACGAGTTTAAATCAATAAAATATTAGTGATTATATAAACTAAAAGTATGAAAACTAATAAAATAAAAGGATATATCAATCAAAAAATAGTAATAAATAAATAAAATAATAATAATAAACAAATGTAAAAGTACAAAAATCGACTTAAATGTAGAACAAAATAAATGTAAATACATTTAGCAATAAAAACAAGTGAGAAAGCTACAGTCGAGAGTGCTCGACCGTATGATACCCGCAACCCATTTCGAGAGAAAAACAAGTAAGAAAGCTACAGTCGAGAGTTCTCGACCGTATGATACCCGCAACCCATTTCGAGAGAAACCAAAAAGCTTGAATGATATTTTAACAAAATATATACCACCGAATATACTAAAATTTGTTTTTTTGTATATAGATATTTTTTTTAAATCCATTAAATACCGACATGGTCACTCTGTCAACTAAACAAACAAAGCGCGAGCAGCTGCAACTGAATTTTGCATATAAAATTGATTCTTTAATAACTTCCATGTTTTTCATTCGATCTCAACCAGGAGTCATTGAGAATATAATTATTATTATGCATACCAAAATTCAATGCTCTAGGTCTATTATTACGGCTTTTACAGTTTTTGGGGGCGGAAAGGGGCGTGGCAAAAATCTAAAATAAACTTGATCTGCGTAAGACCTACATGAATACTGCCACCAAATTTGATATCTCTAGGTCATTCACACACTTAATACGTGCATATGCACTGGGCACAAAAATTTTGATAAATAATTTAACGAATAACTTTTGTTCTACTTATCCGATCTGTACCAAAATTACAGGGTATATTAAGAGTGTCAAGCGCAGATGGGTTTCCAAATTACACATCATTACACAAAGAACTTTTAGTTAGGAGTTATACGCGATTTACATAAAAAAAAAACTGACTTTTTCTAGATTAATGCTTAATGTGGGCAAAGGGGGCGTGGCATCCAATTTTTGAAATAAACTTGATGTGCGTAGGGTATGAAGGAACCTTTTTGCCAAATTTGGTGTCTCTATGTCTTATAGTCTCTGAGATCCAGGTGTTCATACGGACAGACAGACGGACAGTCGGACAGACGGACAGACAGACATAGCTATATCGTCTCGGCTGTTGACACTGACCAAGAATATATATACTTTATGGGGTCGGAGATGCCTCCTTCTGCCTGTTACATACATTTTCTGTTGGCACTAAGTCATAATACCCTTCTACCCTATGGGTAGCGGGTATAAAAAGTACAAAACAAAGTAAATAAATAATATATTCGCATTCATACAATGGAATTGTGACTCGCGATTACCACTTGCATTTTCGGTTCGTGGTCAGCATCGAAGGCGGCATTGCGAAAGCTGTTTGCCCATCGATGCCTTTTTGTGCTCCACCAGGTGCTTGATGATCACCGTCTTGGGTATCCACTGCGTCCGACTTCAGCGAGTCCGTGTACTGGTAGTTGCGAGCGAGGAACAAAAAGAGCATCAAATTGACCAGCATGAGCTGGCAAAGAGGGCAAATTCTGCCAACCGCGATTCGACAAACTTGACCTCAGCGATGACCACAACCAACATGTTGCCAATAGCGACCGAGAGCAGCCAGCAGGCTTGCAGCACGGCCTTCATGCTGACCGGCGCCTGGGTGAACAAGAATTCCAGTCCGGTTACCGAGAACATTATTTCGGCGGCTGTCATCACCACAATCTGCGGCAGCTGCCACAGTATGGACAGCGTTGTGGTGTCACTAGCGTCAGGTAGCACTTCCAGCAGATTGTGTTGGTAACCATCCTCGGCATTTCTCTCGACCAGCAGACTGTAAAGCGTTGTGGCGTCACTAGCGTCAGGTAGCACTTCCAGCAGATTGTGTTGGTAACCATCCTCGGCATTTCTCTCGACCAGCAGACTGTAAAGTGCGCTGCTCTTGATCTCAAAGCTGGCCGCCCGCTTACCGTTAATGTCTAGCTCGCCGTAGCCGGGCGCGATCTAGTGCAGCGTCGACAAACGCATCCCTGGCCAGCAAATAGCTGACAGACTTGCCCGGCTCCAAGCGCACTTGCTCCTCGGGATATTTGTTCGACTGCGACGTGAAGGCGAACTTGCCCTGTTGCTGCTGCTGAAGTCGTAGCGACAGGGCATGCCGTTGTAGAGCCGCAGCCTAGCCAGCTATGAACTGCCAGTTGTGAACTGCCACTGGACGGCTCAGCGGCCAGCTGCTCCAAGCGCATCTCCAGGGCAGCGGAGATAAAGAAGCCGAGTGCGTCCAAGAGCAGGCCAATCGAAAGCTTCTGCAGCGGCCGGCGGATGCCGATGCGCGCGAGAGTTATACCTTTGATAGCTGCGCCTCCGTCCCCAGTACCCAATTATAAACTATCAACATTAACACTAAAGCCAGGCATGCAATCCACTCTAATGTAAAACCAATTAAAAACTCTTTTATAAACATAAGCATATTCAACTATTCTGCTTACGATGCAATCCACTCTAATGTGAAACCAATTAAGAACTCTTTTATAAACATAAGCATATCACATCACACTCACCACTTACGAATAGAAGCATTGATAAACATAACAAAACCAATGCCGCCCAAACCAGTAGCCATAATGTAAACATAAACAAGAAACCAATAGACTTATTCTGAACATTGCAAATATAAGATCACGATCAGCTCAGAAGAAGGCAGTTGTAAACCAGCCCTCATTGAAACCGTTTCTTTGCTTCAACAATAAAGTTCTGTTTGATAATCGAACGCTGTATTTCTTTATTCGTGGCCGGGGCCTACTCAAATATAACTGGCGCAGCCGGGTCTAACGAACCAAAAATCACAACAAAAATATCTTATTAAAAAAGCTCGTGAAGCGTAAAGTAAAATATTTAGTGATTCAAGACAAACACTGTGAAGCATTACGGAGTAATAAAGTTATATGTGCATACTAAAAAACATTAGTGCCAAATAAATAACTAACATCGTGTGCAAACAAACAAAAAAAAAAAACAAACAAAATGTCTACCGAAGAAGTCAATCAAATGTCAAAATGCATCCAAGCACTGACACATATAATGGCTCAACAGGAGACAAGGAATGGCGGAATTAACCCAACTACACGAGAGAGGAATGCAATTGAAAAAGAGACGAGATACTTACCAACATTTGTAGGAGAGGAAGGTACCTTACATGGATTTATTGCATCGGTGGACCAAGTGATGCAGGAATACGGAGAAGACACCGCAAACCAAGTCTTCAGTGTAATCTTCAATACAAAAATCCAGGCAGATAAATGTTCATTTATGAAAACTAACACGGAATTCTTAGGACATGTACTTACAAAAGAAGGCATTAAACCAAATCCAAAGAAAATACGAGATATAGTAGCAATACCAATTCCAAAAACAGAAAAACAGCTCAAAGGGTTCCTAGGCATGACAGGATTTTATAGAAAATTCATTAAGGACTACTCAAAAATTGCATATCCAATGATTAAATACCTACAAAAAGGAAATACAATTAATCGAAATGACCCCGAGTACATTGATTCATTTGAAAATTTAAAAGCATTGATAACTTCACATCCAATATTAAAATTCCCAGAATTTAATAAACCATTTACACTAACGACAGATGCAAGTGATTTTGCAATAGGCGCTGTTTTATCACAAGGAGGCCAACCAGTAGCCTTCGTATCAAGAACACTAAATAAACATGAAAGACAAAGTTGCGCAACAGATAAAGAATTTTTAGCCATTGTTTACGCAGTAGATTACTTCAGACATTATTTATATGGATCAAAATTTCAAATTATAACAGACCATCAACCAATAAAATTTCTCAATAAAAAATACAAAGGAAAGGACTTAAAAGACAAGCACAGAAGATGGATTCTAAAATTGCAAGAATTTGATTGTGACATTCAATACCTAAAAGGAAAAGACAATAAAGTAGCAGACTTTTTAAGCAGACAAGATACAGCACCGCTAATAAACATAGATAATGAGGACGAATCAAACCTTGAAATGTCAGAAACAATGCATTCAGCAGAAGAAAATGAACCAATAGATTTTTTCATAAAAGAAGAAATTGTTAATAAGTACAAGACACAAATTATTGTAACATATTCGGCGACAGACAATATTGTTACCACACATAATAGAAAAATAATAGAAATCAACCCAGCAGATGAAACATTTGAAATAGAACAAAAGCTACAAAATAACATTAGTAAAGGCAAAATTGGAATATATTCAGAGGTACCAGATTCAGTGTACTATAAGGTACAATGCATTATAATCAATTTATTCAAAGATACAAAGAATATTAAATTTACCAAATGCATCAAAAGAGCTGTAGACATAGAAAATGAAGAACAACTTCATAAGCAAATAGCACTATACCACACAAAAGAATCTCTTCATAGCGGTATGAACGAAACTTTCTATTCATTAAAAGACAAAATTTATTTTCCAAAATTAAAAGAACATATTAATCTGGTAATATCAAACTGCAGGAAGTGTAGAGAAACAAAGTATGACAGAAACCCACTAAAACCTAAATTTGAAATCACTGAAACACCACAAGACAAAAATCAAATAATTCACATAGACATTTTCCATATTAAACACAGATCATTCGTGACAATGATAGACAAACTCACTAAATTTGCAACAGCCTATAACATTAAAGATAGAAACTGGAGAGCTAAATTACACATAATAATAGAACAATTTGCAAAATTCGGTAAACCTGAAAAGATTATAATGGACAATGAATTCAGAGCAGAACAGGTAATTCACTTTTTGGATAAAGAACACATAGAATTACACCTAACAAAACCAAATGCTCATACAGGCAATGCAGACATAGAGCGACTTCACTCAACCTTGATTGAAATTGTCAATAGCATTGAAGAGGACACCTCAATAGAAACAAAAATCCAAATAGCTGTAGGCACATATAATAAAAGATACCATACAACAATCCAATGTTCACCTAATCAAGCAAAGAATGAGAAAAACGCACAGGACCTCCATGAGTTAATAAAAAACCACAAAGAAAAGATTATAAATAACCTGAATCAAAACAGGAAAAATTACGTAGAAAAAAGAGAAGAAGGACCAATAAAAAACTATAAACGTGTTAGACACAAGGACGAACCGTATTTCAGATACGCGAAGTTGGAGAATATTCATGCTTGTAATATCAAGAGACCATTACAACTAGAAGAATAATTTTGTTGACTAAAAATAATAATTTTTTTTACATATTCATACATACATTTTTTTTTTTATTTTAACTTACAGAATATTTTATTAATACTAATAATGACATTATCAATAGTGCACACTAGATTACATGTTAATCCAATTCAGGAAGAAGCTGGATACGTACCAGTACATATTCAACCAACTGAAATTGTTAATGACACTATAATTATTATACACATTATTGAAATTAACCAAATTACTAACATTATTAATAAAATAGAAAATAATATAAGAGACATTGAAATAACAAATAAAGAGTCACTGATTAATGAAATAGACCTGATTAAAGCAAAAATAAAATCAATTACCCCGTCTACTAGAGTGCAGAGAGGACTTTTAAATGGTGTAGGTACAATGTACAAATGGCTCTTTGGAGTCATGGACAATGAAGATAGGGAAGACATAATTGAACATCTTGATATTATAGACCAAAATAATCATGCACTAATTAACAACATGAATCAACAAATATATATCAACACACATTTCAATGACACAATTAACAAACTAGCAAACACAATAGTACAAGACAGAAATGTTATAAAAATATTTGCAGCAAAAATGAATAATCAAAGTAAAGAAATGATAAGTAAAATACTTTTTAATGATCAGATGCAAAAACTCAAAAACATTGAACAAAAAATTAATTACATACAAGAAAATTTAGCTTCAGCAAAAAATAACATATTTTTACCAGAACTTTTAACAAAAGAAGAAATAGATAAATTCCAAATAGACTTCTATAAAATCAAACTTATCAGAATGGGAATCCTCAGTTATAGAAACAATGCTATTGTTATGGCAATAAAATTACCAAAAACCTTTGTAAAAGCAGATATAAAATTAATAACGCCAATACCAAATTCCAAGCACATTCAGATAAACCAAGAAAACACACTAATTACTCAAATTAAAAACAAAACATATGAATACAAAGAAAATGTCATCCTAAAGGAACTAAAATTAAGCAAAAGTTGTACACTCAGCGATAACTGTAAGTTTATATTTAACAATAAAACAAATATTGAACAGATCGATGAAGAAACCATAATAATCAGAAACAGTAAAAATGAAAAATTGTATCAAAATTGTGACGAAAGAAACCTAATATTAAACGGTAACTATTTAATACAATTTGTAAATTGTAAAATCAAAATTCTATCCGAAACATTTTCAAACGAGCAAATTGAGTTTTATGATCGATACTTTTACCCAACACAATTGTTAAATCAATCATATAAAAATACTTTAAATTTTGAGCATTTTAAATTGGAAAATTTCGAAAACTTAAAAGAAATAACAGAGTTAAAATATCAGAAGAAAATTGGTTATGGAATGGCAATAGCAATATCAATAATCACAATAGTAATTGTATTTTATTTGTATATTAAATTAAAAAGAAAAAATATCAATATTAATTTAAACAGAATTCAGGAGAATTCAAACTCTAACGGTGGAGGAGTTATACCTTTGATAGCTGCGCCTCCGTCCCCAGTACCCAATTATAAACTATCAACATTAACACTAAAGCCAGGCAAGCAATCCACTCTAATGTAAAACCAATTAAGAACTCTTTTATAAACATAAGCATATTCAACTATTCTGCTTACGATGCAATCCACTCTAATGTGAAACCAATTAAGAACTCTTTTATAAACATAAGCATATCACATCACACTCACCACTTACGAATAGAAGCATTGATAAACATAACAAAACCAATGCCGCCCAAACCAGTAGCCATAATGTAAACATAAACAAGAAACCAATAGACTTATTCTGAACATTGCAAATATAAGATCACGATCAGCTCAGAAGAAGGCAGTTGTAAACCAGCCCTCATTGAAACCGTTTCGTTGCTTCAACAATAAAGTTCTGTTTGATAATCGAACGCTGTATTTCTTTATTCGTGGCCGGGGCCTACTCAAATATAACTCGAGCAGCGGATAGATGACGTAATTGAAGAGCGGTATGAAGGCGAGTATGAGCAGCAGATTGATGACCTGCATCTGGTCGGGCTTGATCTCATAGCCCCACACATCGCCGTCCATGTGCGTGGCCTGGAATGTCCAGCGCGAGCCCTGCTGATCGGACAGGGACGAGTCCCACAATCGTCACGATTTTGACAGGCATTCCTTCCAAGGGCACAGCGCCTATGGCGACGACCAGCGCACCCAAGCTGTACAGCACCGACAAATAGAGTATAGTCTTTTACTTGCGCAGCCAGCCGTCGGCGATGAGGGCGCCGGTCAGCGGAAAGATGTAAACCAGCATCGTGAATATGTGGAACAGCACCGGCGACGTCTCCTCATTTTAGCCCAGCTTGTGCGTGAGATACAGCACCAGGATGGCTCGCATGCCATAGTAGTTGAAGCGTTCGCAGAACTCATTGCTGATGATGAAGCCAACCGATCGGGGATATTCGAGAATCTCCTCTTTCTTCTCGCTAGTTGTCATCTCCTTAAATTTGTCGTTGCCGCCATGGTTATCGACAGCGACTGCGGCAGAGGCTGCCTTCTCAACATCGACAGGTTTCACTTGCACTTGTTGTTGTCGTTGTTGTCGTTTAACAATACAAATTTAATGCAAATAAGCAAACAGACAACAACAGACGGATGTAAAAAAAAATGTGGGAGGCAGACACAGAAAATACGAACACTGGAAACAAGTAGCTTCTAACTCTTTAGCTGATCTTGATCATTTTTATTCCTGGTGAAAATGTAATTATCTACTACTAAATTGTTCGAAATGTAAGGTTATGTCGTTTTACAGAAGCTCCGCTAACATCAGTAATTATAGTCTTAATATTCTACCTCTAATTAGAGTAGACGATGCGCATGATTTAGGAGTTCTTCTAGATCATAGGCTAAAGTTTGACAAACACATTTCAATTACTGTCAACAAAGCGACTCCAGTTCTTGGGTTCATCAAACGATGGGCAAAGGAATTTGATGACCCTTATACGACAAAACTTCTTATTGTTTCGCTTGTCCGTCCCATTCTGGAATACGGTTCTTGTATTTGGTCATCACAATACCTATCAAAAAATCTTATCGAATCTGTACAAAAGAAATTTCATCTATTCGCGTTTCTGAGTTTCAGTTATGTACTTATCCTCTTATCCTCTTATAATATTAGACTTCCATTACTTAATCTTCCCTCATTAACTAATCGTCGTAGCATGCTTGGGTTTATGTTTATAGTCATACTACTTAAGCGTGATATAGAGTCTTCATACATTATTAGGCTTATAAACCTTTCTGTCCCAGTTAGACATACATGTAACTTCACACCTTTATCCCTTAACCTATGTATAACTAACTATTCTATGCATGAACCTTTTCGAGTTCTCTGTGCTGACTACTACAGAATCTAATCTGTTTTCAACGAAGAGGCATCTATTCTAAATTGTAATAATTGTATTCTATAATTCTTAGCTAACAATAACTATCAACCAACATGGTGTTGGAAATTAAAAAAATTAAAATACTAGTTAACCAACCTATCATCTGACCTGATTGGGTTTTTCCTGGGTTTTCTTTAATCCATGCAGCGATTGCTGGGTAATATTAATATTGCTTAAAAAATACCAGAGATTTTAATTTTAGTTGAATTATTTTTTATTAGTTTTTAACTAAATAAAATGAAATTATATTTTTAAAATAATTTACTCTTCTGGTCATAATTTTATATTATAATTTCTTCAATGTCGACTGCTCATAGTCAACTTTAATTAAATAAATAAATAAAAACCTCCTTCGTTTTGTAAACCACTTTCGAATCTTAAGAACCTGAAGTCTATATTACAACAAGTAAGAAGGCTATAGTCGAGAGTGCTCAACCGCATAATACCCGCAACCCGTTTCGAGTGAAAACAAAAAATATAAATGATATTTTAACAACAAATATACCAAATAATATACTGAAATTGTTTTTTTTTTTTGTATATATTTGAAAATAGGGGGTAAAAATCCCTACAACTGACATGGTCACACTGTCAACTAAACAAACAAAGCGCGAGCATCTGGATGTGAATTTTGCATTGAAAAGTGATTCTTTAATAACTTCCTTGTTTTTTATTCGATCTCAGCCAAATTCACAGGCCTCATTTTTATTATGCATATCAAAATTCAATGCTCTAGGTCCATTATTACGGCTTTTCCACATTTTTGGTGCGGAAAGGTACTTGGCAAAAATCTAAAACAAACTTGATTTCCGTAAGACCTGCACGAATACTGTCACCAAATTTGATATCTCTAGGTCTTTCACACACTTAAAACGTCCATATGCATTGGGCACAACTATTTTGATAAATAATTTAACAAATAACTTTTGTTCTACTTATCCGATTTTTACCAAAATTACAGGGTATTATAAGAGTGCTAAGCACAGATGGCTTACCAAATTACACATCATTAGACATTAGTTATACGCGATTTACATAAAAAAAAATTTTACTTGTTCTAGAGCGTAAGTTTTCGTCTTAAGTTTTCGTCGTATCCTTCTTGTCTATCTGTCAATAATTCGAGAGCAAATTCTGATCAGGCAATCGCCGATATGTTTGTTTTTTTTACAAACCAGCTATGTATTCTTCTTCTTGTTACTCTTACGCGTCCTATCCTTACAGCCTGTCTCGTCCAATTAAATCTTCAGTCTCTCAATCCGTGAGGAATCGCTGATTCGATATCTTTAAATGGTTAAGCCGGTGTTTTCGCCCGGTCTGATGGAGTTCCCGGCTTTGTACTTCGGTACGGAGCCGAGACTTTATGCAGACCGTTGCTGAAATTATTTGATTTATCGCTTGAGCCATCGACTTTTTCCATTATACGGAAGGAGTCTTTTGATATTCCTCCCCATAAGAAGGCTAGTAAGTTTGTCGCCAACATCTAGTTAAATAATTTAGTATTTCCTCGATTTGATAGATAACTTATTATTGTCAATTGATAGTAGAAAAATTCAGGCTGTGACTTTAAATTGTGGCAAAAAGTATATAATTTTGTATTTTATCTTTTGTATTCAGAATTATTTAAAAAAAAAAAGAAACAAAACAAATATTTTTGAAAATTGGATTAAATACACAAATCTTTGAATTTAATTATCAAGGAGGCTTTATGATTACTATACTCACTAAGACACTATACGTTGGACGCCACTTTTCTTATTAATGACAAGTAAGTAAGCTACAGTCGAGAGTGCTCGACCGTATGATACCCGCAACCCATTTCGAGAGAAAACAAAAAACTTAAATGATATTTCAACAAAAAATATACCAAATATACTAAAACTTGTTTTTTTGTATATATGTGAAAATAGCGAATAAAAATCCACAACACCGTTATGGTCACACTGTCAACTAAACAAACAAAGCGCGGGAAGCTGCAAGTGAATTTTCCATATAAAATTGATTCTT
The DNA here is from genome assembly GCA_035045625.1 of Drosophila formosana. NCBI lineage: Eukaryota > Metazoa > Arthropoda > Insecta > Diptera > Drosophilidae > Drosophila > Drosophila formosana. The sequence goes on along the minus strand of JAWNOW010000556.1, from coordinate 43,084 downwards.
TAATAACTTCCTTGTTTTTCATTCGATCTCAACCCATTTCACAGGAATCATAGAAAATATAATTATTATTATGCTAATCTATTATTACGGCTTTTACAGACTTTTGTGGGCGGAAAGGGGCGTGGCATCCAACATTTGAAAAAAACTTGATCTGCGTAGGACCTATAGGAGTACTGTCCCCAAATTTGGTAGCTCTAGCTCTTATAGTCTCTGAGATCTACGTGTTCATACAGATGGACAGACGGACATGGCTATATCGTCTCGGCTGTTGACACTGATCAAGAATATATATACTTTATGGGGTCGGAGATGCCGCCTTCTGCCTGTTACATACATTTTCTGTTGGCACTAAGTTATAATACCCTTCTACCCTATGGGTAGCGGGTATAAAAATTGATTATAACTGTAACGAAAAAAACACTATGGCAAAGGCACTGTTGGATTTGTGAGGAAAGCTAAAGCTATAAGCTTGTACCGGACCAGAGATAACTTCAGTCATAGAAAAAGAGAGAAGAAAACTGAGAGAGAAAAGATAGAGAGATGGTCAACCGTTTTCCAAAGCTGTTAAGTGGATGCTAAGCCCTCCAATCCTAATCCACCTCTAGAGAAGACTCTGGTGATCCTTTTGCTACGACGGTGGAGTCTGTGGAATCCTAAAAGTCTTTAGCAAAACTGGACTGACTATTTCAGATAGGACTCGATTCATAAATAAGAACAAAATTCTCAAAAAGGATTAATTATTTATTTTATTTGTTATAAAAATAAAATTTTTTTTTGTAAACATCGATGTGTTCTTCGATGTTTTGTTAAATCATCGAAAATATCACCTCTAGATTTAAACGACAGTAGTCGTGTGTGTCTCACGTCGATCAAAATTTTGCAGAGAGCAACGCACAAGTGTTGAACTTGAAAAAACGAATAGGTTTACTTTAAAAAAAACAAACCGCCGTGTACAGTTTCGATTGCAGACAACGGTAGACTTCTATTGATAGGATAAAACCACCGAGCTCTAGAAATCTACCCTGTTAGACAACAATAAAAATTATAGAACATCAACAATCAATTATTATATTTACATGTATGTATATGTTTCTTTCAAATATTTTTAAAATTTTGTTGGTAAATACTTATTTTATAGAAATAGTATGTTTAAATGCTTTTCCCACTATTGCTCGAGCTCGACAAATACATCTTCAATGCTATTGCTATTACTTTTTTATAGTTTTCCTGTAAGTGGAACCGATAAGCTATTAAAAATTACCTGAATATCAGTACATACCACATTAATACCAATAAAACGGATTGGTAGTACCAGGGTTTGCACTTACTACTCCGTAGCAGCGATATTTGTGCTCTGCTATGCTCTTAGTTTCGTCGCACGACCAACTACAGTTATAGCCATAGCAAAAAATATAATAATGTGCTCTGCGTAGCCGTAGCGGTAGTAAAAATTTGAGAGCGAGATGAGAGCAGAGCATATGATATTTTTCATATGCTACGGCTCTCGCGTGTGTTTGATTTTTCGCTTTCTGTTTTTGCAATATCAAAACGAAATACTACGCTGGGTAGTACCCGTACCCAAAATGGACGTTGGTATATTCTCTCCACCATCGACTTCGAGCTGCCTATGCTTTTGTATTGAATCGAACGAGCGTTTGTCCCATATTGGACGCGAACGCTAACGCACCCTAATGTGAACAGTACATAAATTATTATTAAATTATTTTAAATTAAATTATTAAAACCAATGCAGTGGGAGACTGCAATTTTTTACCCTACTATAACACGTTCCTCTTAAAATCATTTGATTTAAAATTTATTATTTATATTTTGATAAAATGATCTTTCACTGCAAAATGAGGTTTCATAAAAAAGACTTCCTTAAAAATGAATTGCGGTCGGGCCCTTCAGTACGCAAGAGTACTCGCGCACTACCGAATTCGCTATACCGAATGGCACCACCACTACTTACTTTACTAACCCCTCTAACATGCATTTGTCAATGGAGAATTTACATTGCATGTCATTGGAATGGGGACAATTGACACGACGTCGTTTACCATTGTACTACCTACTTCGCTACTCTAATTCGAGTACCTGTTTCGGTACTCTAAATCGAGTAACTCTTTCGACACTCTAATTCGGGTATTAAATTGGGATTAGTACCCAATTGGAATTGATACTTGATTAGTACTCATTGAGTACTTACTAGTGTAGCAAAGCATAAATACGGAAAAAAACACGTGTTATTTTATTGTTCAGCTCTTTTTCTTTTATTCATGATTTGATTGATTTATATATTAATAATTTTCTTAATAATTTTTTCTAATGCTGCTTGGTTATCCGCAATTGGTACTCTGCCGAGCCACATCATTTTCTTCCAATGCAATAGAATCTGCAATTATAAAATTACTTATGTTTATATGTATATATATATATATATATGAAATATATCAATTTAACTTACCACTTTGTTAAATATAGCAAAATACGAGATGAAAACTGTGTGACCAAAATTATGAGAGTTTCGTTAGCCCATGATACACAACCTCTTGCGTCAAAAAACGAACACGTACTGACGAAAACCCGAACGTTTTGACAGCCGACGAGACCATGATACAATAAGACAAGGTAGTCTCGTCGGCTGTCAAAACGTTCGGGTTTTCGTCAGTACGTGTTCGTTTTTTGACGCAAGAGGTTGTCTGCGGACAAAATTTTCTCGACATTAACCCTTATGCAAAATGACTCTTGTGTGGTTGGGTTTCATTTTATTTACTGATATTCTTAATTTCTTAATCAGCCAAGAATACCGAATTGCTGTCAAGCAATGGTAACGTGGAAGAAGATAACACGGATAATTGGCTTAATATAGATTTTTCAAAAATAAATCATAAATAAAAATGTTTTATTTCAAGATTAGAATATATTTTAGAATTAAGAATCTCAACAAAATATTGTCTTTAAAAGAAAAAAAAAACAACTATTCATTTCGAATTCAAAACTATTTAAAAGTAAATTATGAAAACAAATATAATTCCTGTTATTATTAAAGGAAAATTAAACCCCCTAGAACCATCTAAGGGTTAATCCACACATTTTATTGCCGTTTCGCTCGCACTTACTAGGCTGCGCCCCTTTCACTCGCACTCATTGTTATGATTGTAGAGGGACCACACATTTTATTGCCGTTTCGCTCGCACTTACTAGGCTGCGCCCCTTTCACTCGCACTCATTGTTATGATTGTAGAGGGACCAAATTTTGCCGACGAGACTACCTTGTCTTATTGTATCATGGACGAGACTACCTTGTCTTATTGTATCATGCGTTAGCCTCCACTCTCGTTTCGACTAAGCCGATGGTCATATTTATTCTCGTTTGACGTACGATGTCTACCAAGCACCGAGACGTTGCATTACCACTAGACTGACGAAATCTGTATAGCGAATGGGTACAGCGAATTCGGTAGTCGATCGGGGCAATTTATGGTATGGTAAGGTTTTATTAATGGGTGTATATATTTTCTTAGTATATGTACATATATATATATATATATATACACACATACATAGATCACATATCTCAAACAAAGTTGCTTAAAATCAAATGTATGTATGTACAATGTGCATATGTATTTACGTATATGCACATACATATGTATATATTATGTATATATGCGTAAAAAAGAATTCTCGAATATTATACTTTCAAATGAAAATTCAATTCATCATCGCTTTAAATTAATGAATATTGTGTTAACCAATCGTATAAAACCTAAACCTTCAATCGAGAATTGACTTAAAGTGCAATGTGAGAGTGGACTTCTTAAAAAAATCAGACTTAAAAATATATTATAAATATGATTCATTTTCTGCAAGATACATTCTTCTTTAATTTGTCTAAAGTAAATGCTTTTATTAAATATGATCAATGGATGATGATTATTTTACAATTTAACTTTAATTGTTTTGTAATTATAAGTTTGCTTACCGTGATAATAATGTGTTTTTACTGGTTATTTTTTGTCCCCCTTAACTGGACTAAGGTAAGTACATTTAAAACAAAATATTTCAACCAAACCCTGTTTCTCAAACGACATTGTTCAAAAAGTTTTTTTGCGCAGTAAAAACCACTGAAGTTGTTAAAAAATTGGAGCCTAAAATTACATTAATTCCATCTAAATCAACAATTATTTTGTATGTACATATATAATTTAATATAAAATATTCTTCGTATTCTTCGGTGTCCATTGGTCAGATATCCAATAATGTTTATCCACATATAAAAACAAGTAAGCAAGCTACAGTCGAGAGTGCTCGACCGTATGATACCCGCAACCTATTTCGAGAGAAAACAAAAAACTTAAATGATGTTTTAACAAAAAATATACCAAATATACTAATACTTGTTTTTTTTATATATATTTGGAAATAGTGGGTAAAAATCCACAATACTGTTATGGTCACACTGTCAACTAAACAAACAAAGCGCGGGCAGCTGCAAGTGAATTTTGCGTATAAAATTGATTCTTTTATAACTTCCTTATTTTTCATTCGATCTCAACCAAATTCACAGGAATCATTGAGAATATAATTATTATTAATGCTCAATGTTCTAGGTCTATTACAGACTTTTGGGGGCGGAAAGGGGAGTGGCATCCAACTTTTGAAATAAACTTGATCTGCGTAGGACCTATAGGAGTACTGTCCCAAAATTTGGTAGCTCTAGCTCTTATAGTCTCTGAGATCTAGGTGTTCATACAGACGGACAGACAGACAGACGGACATGGCTATATCGTCTCGGCTGTTGACGCTGATCAAGAATATATATACTTTATAGGGTCAGAGATGCCTCCTTCTGCCTGTTACATACATTTCCTGTTGGCACTAAGTTATAATACCCTTCTTTCAGTATATTTTTGGTATATTTGTTGTTAAAATATCATTTAAATTTTTTGTTTTCTCTCGGAATGGGTTGCGGGTATCATACGGTCGAGCACTCTCGACTGTAGCTTTCTTACTTGTTTTTTGTATATATTTGAAAATAGCGGGTAAAAATCCACAACACCGTTATGGTCACACTGCCAACTAAACAAACAAAGCGCGGGCAGCTGCAAGTGAATTTTGCATATAAAATTGATTCTTTAATAACTTCCTTGTTTTTCATTCGATCTCGACCAAATTCACAGGAATCATAGAGAATATAATTATTAATATGCATATCAAAATTCAATGCTCTAGGTCTATTATTACGGCTTTTACAGACTTTTGGGGGCGGAAAGGGGCGTGGCATCCAACATTTGAAATAAACTTGATCTCCGTACGCCCTATATGAGTACTGTTCCCAAATTTGGTAGCTCTAGCTCTTATAGTCTCTGAGATCTAGGTGTTCATACAGACGGACAGACGGACATGGCTATATCGTCTCGGCTGTTGACGCTGATCAAGAATATATATAATACTTTATGGGGTCGGAGATGCCTCCTTCTGACTGTTACATACATTTTCTGTTGGCACTAAGTTATAATACCCTTCTACCCTATGGGTAGCAGGTATAAAAAGTAGCTTTGTCGTATAAGGGTCAACAAATTCCTTTGATCATCGTTTGATGAACCCAAGAGTTTTAGTCGCTTTGTTGACAGTAATTGAAATGTGTTTGTCAAACTTTAAGAACTCATAAATCATGCGCATAGTCTACTCTAATCAGAGTTAGCATTTTAAGTCTATAATTACTGATGTTAGCGGAGCTTTTGTAAAACGACATAACCTTACATTTCGAACAATTTAGTAGTAGATAATTACATTTTCACCAGGAATAAAAACGATCAAGATCAGCTTGCAATAGAGAGTTAGAAGCTATATTATTATAAGTTAGGCAAATCTTGACATCATCAGCATACATTAAAATATTAGAATTTAAAATAACATTGGGAAGATCGTTAATGAAAAGGTTAAAAAGAAGAGGACCGAGATGACTACCCTAAGGAACACCTGAGGTTACAAAGATAGGTTTAGAAGTTGCGGATTTAGGTATTACTGTTTGAGTTCTATTATTAAGATAATCAGATACCCATAGTTTCATTTTTTAACTAAAAGGAAATGGTTAACAGATTCAAAAACTTTTACTAAAGTCAGTATAAATAACATCAGTCTGTAAAAGTAAAAGTAAAAGTAAAATGAAACTAAGAATGGTAGTGAAGAACATTTTCGTTTAGAGTTAACAAAATTATTGAACTGTCTAAGATTCTCAGCAAACTGTAACCGACACCGACGCAGATAAATATTATAAAGCTGCGTGTTAAGTGAAACGAAGTTCGATTTTACAATAGCATATCGCGCGAAATCAGAAGAATTTCCTGTGCGTTGATATTTTTTGAAATATTGTGACTTAAGGTTTGTTAATCCACTTAATTCCCGAGAGAACCAAAGTGGCCTAGTAGACTTTAATTGGTATGTACGAGAAACACACTGGACAACAAAATTTTGTAGCGTATTATATAATAGTCAAAGCAGTTTCTAAATTACTGGAATCATGAAAAAGAGACCAATCATAATTTACGATGAGGTCCTTTAATTTAAGAAACTTTGATTTTCCAAAACACAGTGGTCTATTTACTGGCTTAGATTTCTTGATAAGCTCAGAAACCAGAAATTCAATCAATAACTCTAAAGAATCTTAAGGAACTACAAGAGGGTCAATTCTACGTAGAGTGGCATATGCAGAATCTGATACAAACAGTTAAGAAGTCGGTTATAAATATGGTTAATTTGTGAAAGAGAAAGATCGAGAAGGTCATTTGGAAACTCATGCGAAAAAGAAGGAACTAGATTATTATTTTCAGCAGACGAAGATACATTTTGTAAATTAAAATTACCAAGTACAAACAAATATTGACTATCGAGTAGTTTAGAGGATATAGACTGTAAAATAGATAGGTGTTCACAATTAACAGAAATATCAGATTGAGGTGGGATGTACGAACAAGTGATATACATAGGCTGAAGTTTGACCAAACGTTGTCTTAATGGCGACAAATTCAATTCCGGACTCCGAGCAGATTAATTCCGATTTTAGGTCAGAATTAACGACAATAAGAACACCACCACCTATTCTAGAATAACGGTCACATCTTTAAGACATAAATGTATTACTAAAGAGAGATAAGTTAGAAATTTCTGGCTTTAACCAAGTTTTAGTAAACACTGAAATACTATGTTCAAAGCAAAAACTGCCTAGATATCCCTACCAGCATGGGTTTGTGAAACATAGATCCACTGTTACTAATCTTCTTGAGCTTTCTTCGTTCGTTAACCAGGATTTCCTTAAAAACGAACAAACTGACGTCATCTATACCGATTTTAGTAAAGCCTTTGACTCAGTAAATCATTCTCTTTTGTTATATAAGCTTGACTTAATTGGATTTCCCAATAATTTGATTTGCTGGATTTCAAGCTATCTCTGCCAAAGAACGCAAAAAGTTTCTTTTAATAATTTCCTTTCTAATACATTCCGAGTTACCTCTGGAGTTCCCCAAGGTAGCCATCTCGGTCCCTTACTTTTCACATTGTTCATAAATGATCTACCTACTGTTTTGACACAATCTCGCGTACTAATGTATGCAGATGATGTTAAAATATGCCTGCAGTACAGGGATTGGCCATGCCATATCAAGTTGCAGAGAGATCTTGACTCTTTTCAGTCATGGTGCAAAGTAAACTTGTTAAATTTAAACTTTTCTAAATGTGTTGTGATGTCCTTCTATAGAGTTAATCCACATTTGGCCTCTTACTTACTGAACGGTAACGATCTAAAAAGAATTACTGCTGTTGATGATCTAGGTATTCTCTTAGATCATAAACTTAAATTTTCAGACCACATTTCTAGAACGGTCAATAAAGCTATGTCTGTACTCGGTTTCATTAAGAGATGGTCAAAGGAATTTGATGACCCTTATATTACTAAGACCCTTTATACATCACTTGTTCGTCCGATTCTGGAATATGGTTCGTGCGTATGGTCTCCACAGTATTCTGTGCACCAAGATCGCATTGAATCTGTTCAAAAACAATTTCTCTTATTTGCTTTGCGTGGCTTGAACTGGAATGCTGAAGTGAGATTGCCGTCATATAGTAGTAGACTTCTTTTAATTAACCTACCTTCTTTAGCTAACCGTAGAATAATGCTTGGCATTTTATTTATTTTTAATCTTATTAATGGTGATATTGACTCTTCAGAGTTAATATCGCGACTAACCTTTTCCGTTCCATCTAGACTAACCCGTAGTTACATCCCGCTTGCTCTCCCCCTATGTAGATCTAATTTTGCATTGCATGACCCTTTTAGAGTTTTATGTTATAACAATAATATATTTTATATGCTGCTTTTAATATTAAAACTTTACTACTAACCTATTTAATTAATAATTAGACCTAATTTAGCTTATAGAAATAAATTAAAAATTTTTCATTTCACCCGTTTATTTCTTATGTCCGATCCTGTATTTCTATTTTATGCTATCCGTGTTTTTTTTTTTGCATGCCCGAATCTATCCTGTCCGAACGCGAATCGTGTCGTTCGTCCTGCGACAGCGCCTCTCGGTCGGTTGGGCGGGAGGAGGGTTTATTGGGATCCGCGCGTAACAAGCATTGGCTTGGTATCGCTTGGGCCACTTGAATGTGCATACAATGTACGTCAACATCCAACAAGTATAGTTTGGATAGTTTTGATTTAATACCGCTTACGTTTTGATACGATGATTCAATGCTCTAGATCCATTCTTACGGCTTTTCCAGTTTTTGGGGGCGGAAAGGGGCGTGGCAAATAAATCTAAAACAAACTTGATCTGCATCAGACCTACACGATTACTGTCACCAAATTTGATATCTCTAGGTCATTCACACACTTAAAACGTCCATATGCATTGGGCACATTTATTTTGATAAATAATTTAACATTTAACTTTTGTTCCACTTATCCGATTTTTACCAAAATTACAGGGTACTTTATTAAGCACAGATGGCTTACCAAATTACAGATCATTACCCAAAAACTTTTGGAGTTATACGCGATGGGTTCTAGATTAATTCATATTGTGGGCGAAGGGGGCGTGGCATCCAACTTTTGAAATAAATTTGCAGTAACCCAGATACCAATTTAGAGTGCCTACAAAACAATCGGCAGGCCTACATACATATTTGCCATATTAATGCACATAGTTTGGGGAAGAAAATAGACAAATTTTGCGAAACGTTTATAAACTTAAATGTAGATGTAATATGTTTTTCTGAAACTTAATTTGTGTCTGACTTTTGCGTTTCGTTAATTGACTGTTGTGGCTATAATTCGTTCCGTGCAATTTATAAGAATAATAATTAATAAGAAATTAAAAGCCAAATTTGTTTGAAAACCCCCTGTAGATTGTGCAATAGATTACTTGTTGCTCCGCATAAGCAATATAAGAAACAAGTAAGAAAGTTACAGTCGAGAGTGCTCGACCGTATGATACCCGCAACCCATTCCGAGAGAAAGCAAAAAACTTAAATGATATTTTAACAAAAAATTTACCAAATATACTAAAACATGTTTTTTTGAATATATTTGAAAATAGCGAATAAAAATCCACAACACCGTTATGGTCACACTGTCAACTAAACAAACAAAGCGCGGGCAGCTGCAAGTGAATTTTCCATATAAAATTGATTCTTTAATAACTTCCTTGTTTTTCATTCGATCTCGACCAAATTCGCAGGAATCATAGAGAATATAATTATTAATATGCATATCAAAATTCAATGATCTAGGTTTATTATTACGGCTTTTACAGACTTTTCGGGCCGGATAGGGGCGTGGCATCCAACATTTGAAATAAAGTTGATCTGCGTAGGACCTATAGGAGTACTGTCCCCAAATTTGGTAGCTCTAGCTCTTATAGTCTCTAAGATCTAAGTGTTCATACAGATGGACAGACGGACAGACAGACAGACGCACATGGCTATATCGTCTCGGCTGTTGACACTGATCAAGAATATATATACTTTATGGGGTCGGAGATGCCTCCTTCTGCCTGTTACATACATTTCCTGTTGGCACTAAGTTATAATAACCATCTACCCTATGGGTAGCGGGTATAAAAACATTCTTATTGACTCCATATATCGAACCAACCGAAATATAAATTACTCAGACTTGACAAATTTTATATCGACTCTTGCATTGACATACACAGATATACATAAATTTGACGAGAGATTTCAATAGTGATGTTTTAAAAGAAACACCTAATCGACAGGATGGTATCGCTAGACTTAAAAGTTGTAAACACGGTAATTGCAATACATTTCACAAATTCTAGAAACACATTCTTAGACTTATTCTTTGTAACCTTGAATAAGAGAGTCCTAATGTATGACCAACTATAAGTACCGTTGTTCCCTAAAGATGAATATGAATATATATGACATAAAACATTTTCTTACAATGTAATGACCGTACTTTAGAATATCTAGACTACAACAATCTTGACAATCATAAACTTATATGATAAATACTGTCACCAAATTTGATATCTCTAGGTCATTCACACACTTAAAACGTCCATATGCACTGGGCACAACAATTTAGATAAATAATTTCACGAATAACTTTTGTTCTACTTATCTGATTTGTATAAAAAACTACTCGACGGCAGGCAGTCCTCTCCCTTGCGGGAACAAAATTAAGGCTTCCATAATCTTTTAAGTTTCAATGCAAAAATTTTCGATGTTGCTTATTCAACATTACACATATATATTTTATTCTTATACCAGCTGCCATAGGGTTGAAGGGTATTATAACTTAGTACCAACAGAAAATGTATGTAACAGGCAGAAGGAGGCATCTCCGACCCTATAAAGTATATATATTATTGATCAGCGTCAACAGCCGAGACGATATAGCCATGTCCATCTTTCCGTCTGTCTGTCCGTATGAAGACCTGGATCTCAGAGACTATAAGACATAGAGACACCAAATTTGGCAAAAAGGTTCCTTCATACCCTACGCAGATCAAGTTTATTTCAAAGGTTGGATGCCACGCCCCCTTCGCCCACAATAAGCATTAATCTAGAAAAAGTCAAGTTTATTTTATGTAAATCGCGTATAACTCCAAAAGTTCTTTGTGTAATGATGTGCAATTTGGAAACCCATCTGCGCTTGACTCTCTTAATATACCCTGTAATGTTGGTACAAATCGGATAATTAGAACAAAAATTATTCGTGAAATTATTTAGCAAAATTGTTGTGCCCAGTGCATATGGACGTTTTAAGTGTGTGAATGACCTAGAAATATCAAATTTGGTGAGTATTCGTGTAGGTCTTACGCAGATCAAGTTTGTTTTAGATTTTTGCCACTCCCCTTTCCGCCCCCAAAAACTGTAAAAGCCGTAATAATTTTGGTATGCATAATAACAATGATAGTCTGAATGACTTCTGTGAATTTGGTTAAAAACGAATGAAAAACGAGGAAGTTATTAAAGAATCAATTTCATAGGCAAAATTCACTTGCAGCTGCTCGCGCTTTGTTTGTTTAGTTGACAGTGTGACCATGTCGGTGTTGTGAATTTTTAACCGCTATTTTCAAATATATACAAACAAAACACAAGTTTCAGTATATTTTTATACCCGCTACCCATAGGGTAGAAGGATATTATAACTTAGTGCCAACAGAAAATGTATGTAACAGGCAGAAGGAGGCATCTCCGACCCCATAAAGTATATATATTCTTGATCAGCGTCAACAGCCGAAACGATATAGCCATGTCCGTCTGTCCTTCTGTCCGTCTGTCCGTCTGTCAGTCTGTCCGTCTGTATGAACACCTAGATCTCAGAGACTATAAGGCTAGAGCTACCAAATTTGGGGACAGTACTCCTATAGGTCCTACGCAGATCAAGTTTATTTCAAAAGTTGGATGCCACGCCCCTTTCCGCCCCCAAAAGCCTGTAAAAGCCGTCATAATAGACCTAGAGCATTGAATTTTGGTATGCATATTAATAATTATATTCTCTATGATTCCTGTGAATTTGGTTGAGATTGAATGAAAAACAAGGAAGTTATTGAAGAATCAATTTTATATGCAAAATTCACTTGCAGCTGCCCGCGCTTTGTTTGTTTAGTTGACAGTGTAACCATAACGGTGTTGTGGATTTTTACCCACTTTTTTCAAATATATACAAAAAAAAAAGCTTTAGTATATTTGGTATATTTTTTGTTAAAATATCATTTATGTTTTTTGTTTTCTCTCGAAATGGGTTGCGGGTATCATACGGTCGAGCACTCTCGACTGTAGCTTTCTTACTTGTTGGTATATTTGTTGTTAAAATATCATTACAATTTTTTTTTTTCTATCGAAATGGGTTGCGGGTATCATACGGTCGAGCACTCTCGACTGTAGCTTTCATACTTGTTATTATTTTGCATTGTGCAACATTTGTACATTTCATTATGCAAAGTACTTAAAATGACATATTTTTAAAAACTAAAACTGGAGTGGGAGTTGAACTCGGTCGACCGATTGACTAAGAGCTTGCCACTTTTGCTCCAGAGCAAATACCGCCAAATAAATTGCAATGCTTTGCATATTGTAATGTGTAAACTGCGATTAAAGATAGTTATTTCGGAAAATCGCTCCTAAGTGGGCGCCTAAATGATCATATCTAGGTTGTGTAAAAATTGCAACATCTTAGTTTTACCGTTAAAGCTGTATGTTGACCAGAGTTTTGTCAGCGATGAGATTTGATAATTTTATTTTGTTTCGATGTTCACATGAACATTTTATGATATGCAAGATTTTGTTCGGTCAGTTGTTTAGATATCGCTGTTCAGAAATGTATTCATCTCATCTCTATATTTTTAAAATCCGCAAACCAAATAAAGAAATTATCTTTAATTTTCAAAATTAATTTAAGTTTAAAACTTTTCCTCACATAGGACCTTACGGATCATCAATCCATCGAAGCTTTAAATCAACATCGATATTTTATTTTGAAAGCATCGATCAACATCGAAATCGATATTTTCAATAAAAATTACATCTCTATCCCATATAGAAAAATTTGCCAAGTTATTTTATTTTGAAACAGTGATAAAAGATATTTGGAGTAATTATTTAGCAAAATGAGTTCTTAGTGGGCGCCTAAATGTTCATATCTATGTTATGTGAGATTTGCAGAATCGTACTTTTTATCGTTTGGGCTGTGCCTTAATGGTTCAGTCAGTGAGTGAACTACTACATTTTTAGTAGTTTTATTTGGTATTAAAGTCATCCCATGTTCAATTTCTTTGTATCGAGCTCGACTGCAAATTTCATTCCTGTTTTGTTTTTTTAAATCTATTTTCAAGCATTTGGACATATATACTGATTGTCAACTTTCAAATGGTGAAAAAAACATTAAAAGCAAAAACAAACATATCGCTATTAACCGACTAAGAAATTATCGATCAGCTGGAACTAAGGATCTTCCACCTCCCTATCCCAACGGTTGGTATGGAGTTCTGGAATCTTCTAATCTTAGTGTCGAAAAACCAGTGTATATATCGTGTTTGGGACAGCATTTCGTAATCTATCGTACGAAAACGCATAACGTCTTCGTTTTGGATGCCTATTGCCCACATTTAGGTGCTAATATGGGTCTTGGTGGTCGAGTTGTTGGAGATAATATCGAATGCCCTTTTCATAAATGGAGCTTCAGAGGTATAGATGGCATATGTACAAATATTCCCTACAGTTCGTGCGGTAAGTACTGCGTTTCTAATTTACATATTGATTATTTCGCTGTATGTACATAATGTGCAACACATTTTAGTTCCTTCACCGATTAAAGTAAAAAAATGGATTTCCACTGAGGTGAATGACCATATATTTATTTGGTATAATATGGAAGAATTGGAACATCCATGGACGATACCAATTTCAGATGAGGTTCAAACGAAAAAAATGGTTTACCATGGTCGCAATGAATTTTATGTAAATTGTCACATTCAAGAGATACCAGAAAATGGTGCTGATTTGGCTCATTTTGCAGCAATTCATAAAAAAAGTTTAATGTCTGGGGGCTTTGATCTTAAAGAAAATTTCTTAACCAATTTCGCCTATCATGACTGGAAAGCAAGGTATGTAAGAACGTAACTTCATAATATGCATTTTTTTAAATACTGTAATTGTTGCCAAAACCTTTTCAGTTTCTTCGGAATCAACAAAAATATCTCTTTGCAGATATAACCGAATTCTTTTCAATATATCTTCATTTCAATCATAGTTATTAAAATAGGTTTTAATAAATTTATCGAAAGGCATATTTCGGAAATGCTTTTATTGCCTGGTCGCTCTTCTGCTAATAATCGAGGTTGTTTATAACTCTGTGGTGAACCATGTTGCCTAGCCATTAAGTGATTATCGGATGCGAGCCCATGTTTAAAAGATCTTACGTTATTGATTCGATCCTGACATTTTTGAAGTCTCTTTGTCAAGACATGCCTTTAATGAAATCTCGTTTATTTGAAATGTGCTTTTAGTTGCGCTTTCTACATCGTGCAAAGAAAAGCGAGTAGAGACATACAGAAAGTGTGAGGCGTAAGTTTACTTCTAAAATATAGGCCAAGAGTCGCTCCAGTGCTTTTTGTGTAAACAATGAGAGAAGAATGGACCCATAATCGTTTGGTGAACTTTGGAAATCAGTGCTCTCCGCAGTTGAGGTGATGGTATTGGAAAATGGGAATTCATAAGGTGTTATAGAAATTCTTAGCTGTCTTTAGCGGTTTTTCCATCCAGGTCGCAAAGGAAAAATCCAGTCATACCAGGAACTTTCGGCTTCAACCTTCAAAGTCTGGACGCTTAAGTGGTGCTGGTTAGATCTTTGCAGAATGCAGCTTATGATCTTTTTGGCCTTTCCACAATATTTTTTTTTACTTTGAAACTGAGGTGGTGAGCATCCCAGTCTACCTGTCAATTTCATTCTTCTCCCTTCTGGGAGATTCTGTGAATTTTCTCTTTTTCGGCTCCTGAAAGACGGTATTGGCTATCGGCACCATCCAACTTCGAATACTTTGCAATATGTTATAATTGTAAATGTGCCGGGATACTACAGAAAGATCCATAACCTCTGATCCAGAGGTTTTTCCATAGTCGCCGGATAGCGATCGCTTGATCCTCTGTGAGTCCTTTATGTGACAGTTCGCGTTCTGCCTCTTAAGCAATATAAGATTCGATCCACCCCTAAACTTTTTCGCATACTTTCTGAAGCCTCCGCTGAATCATCAGACCTCTGACAGATGTAGTGGTCTTTTTATCATACTTGTTCTGCTCACCTCGGTACGACGCACTTCTACTTTGTTGAACAGGCCACCAAGCTTTAGTTACCGCTTTACGTTGTACTTGTGATTTTTCTTAATTTTTTTCTCTCGCTCGTTTAGTCTCCAGTTTCGGCCTTCATGACTCTTTGGGAAAATGAGAGAGCTCTTGTATCCAATCCATGCCTGTCGGCGGTAACTGGTATCCCAGCCCTAGCTGAAGACCTCATGTGCATTTTATACGTTCTGCAAATATCTTATGAGGATGCCATCTGAATTACATTGCAAATTGTTAATTCTGTTCCATGCCGATTACTAAACGGCTGGTCGTATATCGATTATTATACGATTCTGATCTTGTGTCTTACCCGAATAGACAACAAGCAATTGTTCGAATTTATAGTCAGATCAACCCAAGACCCAAGTCGAGAAAACAAAGTATTTCCTGAAAGCCAAAATCAAATTAAAACAAGTAAAAAAGCTACAGTCGAGTGTGTTCGGCATACTTTGGGAAATTTTTTTATTACTAGGCAATTTATAGCAATATTTCCAATTAATATATCCATTATAAAAAACATACATAACTTTAGAATTTAAAAAAATGTCTGGAGCGTGACTCGTGCCTTAGTATCTTTTTAGGCTTATATATTCCATGTTTTTCGTGCGATTTTCAAGATATGCTCGCGCAGGTCTTTTTCACAAGTGCGAAAGAACACAGCTACAGCTATACGCCAATACATTTAAAGAATGTTATGTAACGATGCTTTTCCACCCAGGGTCGACGTATAAGTCTGCCAGGGCCAATTACGGAAAATTTGTAGTTTCTGGAAGCATTACTAGATGTTGAGCTAAGTCATAGAAAATGTTCCGCAAATAAAATTATAGCAAAACTCGTGCAGGGCTAGAGTGATCACAAGGAGTGGAGAGAGAGAACTCTCGAATCCCGATGTACTGCCGCTATCCACTTCTTTGACCACTGCCCCCCACAAGTAAGCACATTTACTACATCTATTTCATGCGCTCTTCAAAAGTTCCGTTAGAGGGAAGTGAGTAACGCATGTCCCTAATGTGGTTTTAGTTTCACAAACTACTGGTCGTTCTTACCAGAAGGCTCGGTCTCCGTGGGTCTGGGTGGCTTCGCCGTTTGTGGCCTGTCGTGTCTGCTGCTGACTGCGTATGTGACACTATTCCCGTGAGCGGTGGGGCTGTGGCGGCGCTGTGGCCGTGTACACTGTGGTGGCGTTGCTGCAACTCCTGTGGTTGCCGGGGCCGACGCACGCACGTTGTTGGCGCGTATGCTGTGGCGGCGTTGCTGCCGTGGTCGACGCGTACGTGGTTGTCGCATATGTTGTCGCGTCGCTCCCGCGGTGGCACACTCCGTGTCTGTGGCAGTGCTGTTGTTGTTGTTGGTGTAGTCGTCTGCCAGTACACACTCTTGCTTCGCCGTATCCGTTGTTGTTGTTGGTGTAGTCGTCTGCCAGTACACACTGTTGCTGCGTCGTATCCGTTGTTGTTGTTGGTGCCGGTGTGTGTGTGTTGTAAAAATTCTGGTCGTCTTTGCTGTGTGCCGGCAGAAATCAAAGTGACGCTTGAGCTTTTATTCACTGATGGTGAGCATCCGCTCGATAATTTTCACGATCCCGATAATTCATTGCGTGCTAGCACTGACCAAAGAACACATAGATGTGTCAAATGGCGAAAAAAGTGATTTCACTTGAAACAGCATTGCGCTGTGCTATCGTTTCTATGTATGCGTGTGTGTATGTACACTTTGACGCATATTAGTATGCGTATGCGTGTGAAATTTTGCAACTGCGCGACAAGCGGCTAGCGCAAGCCGTTTTTGTTCTTCCGAGACGAAAAGTCTTGAGAACGAAGATGACTTTTGTTGCTCGTGTCATACTAGGTTGTAACTTGACGAACTTTTTACAAGGATAGCGTTGGCTCTGATGGTAGAGTGTTGTTATGATTTGGATTTGATTGGGGGTACGATCCCAGGAAAAGACTGCCATTATTATTGCTATTCATTATATTTTATATACTACTTTTTTAAATTTTGTAATATTATCTGAGCAGAAGCTCTCTCTCTTTCACGGGGGATCGTACACGCAATCTAATGCAAACCAGATCAACACTCTACCATCAGAGCCAACGCAATCCTTGTAAAAAGTTCGCTAAGTTGCAAGCTAGTATGACACGAGCAACAAAAGTCATCTTCGTTCTCAAGACTTTCGTCTCGGAAGAACAAAAACGGCTTGCGCTAGCCGCTTGTCGCGCAGTTGCAAAACTTCACACGCATACGCATACTAATATGCGTCAAAGTGTACATACACACACGCATACATAGAAACGATAGCACAGCGCAACGAAATACACCCGTGCTCATCGCTCCGCAGTCGATCCGCGACTGAAGTAAATTCGATGCTGTTAGCTGTGCACTGCTCCAGATATTCGAAATTCGAAATCAGCCGTGCACTCAGCGGTTGTTGTATTCGCTTGGGGTGCTAATAATGCTGTTTCAAGTGAAATCACTTTTTTCGCTATTTGACACATCTTTGTGTTCTTTGGTTAGTGGTGCTAGTATCCAATATATATCAGGTACATCTGGTTCTTATAAATTTTTAGTGTGCCCGTTTAATAGAGTAGATTGGTGTGGCTGCTGCTAGTATATAGTTATCGGATATACTAGCAGCGGGTAACCGATAATCCACTTATTTTGCCTCATCACTTGGTTTTGTTTATCTTCTTCGCCGCAGGTGATGGCTTGCGTGTATCGAATTGTGAGCAGCCTAAATCCTGAATAACAGTTTAACCCATAGGGTAGGAGGGTATTATAACTGAGTGCCAACAGAAAACGTATGTAACAGAAGGCAGAAGGAGGCATCTCCGACCCCATAAAGTATATATATTCTTGATCAGTGTCAACAGCCATGTCCGTCTGTGCGTCTGTCTGTCCGTATGAACACCTAGATCTCAGAGACTATAAGACATAAAAACACCAAATTTAGGTTCCTGCATTCATTTGGTAAGCCATCTCTGCTTGATACTCTTATTATACCCTGTAATTTTGGTAAAAATCGGATAAGTAGAACAAAAGTTATTTGTTAAATTATTTACCAAAATAGTTGTGCCCAATTCATATGGACATTTTAAGTTGTGAATGATCTAGAGATATCCAATTTGGTGCCAGTATTCGTGTAGGTCTTACGCAGATCAAATTTTTGTCACGCCCCTTTCCGCCCCCAAAAACTGGAAAAGCCGTTATAATTGCCCTAGAGCATTGAATTTTGGTATGCATAATAAAAATTATAGTCTCAATGATTCTTGCGAATTTGGTTGAGATCTAATAAAAACAAGGAAGTTATTAAAGAATCAATTTTATATGCAAAATTCACTTGCAGCCGCTCGCGCTTTGATTGTTTAGTTGACAGTGTGACCATGTCGGTATGTTATGGATTTTTTCAAATATATACAAAAAACAAATTTCTGTATATTCTTTGTTAAAATATAATTTAAGTTTTTTGTTTTCGCTCGAAATGGGTTGCGGGTATCATACGGTCGAGCACTCTCGACTGTAGTTTTCTTACTTGTTTTACTCATGAAGAAGCTAAAGCCAAGAGAAGAGGTTTTTAAGCACAACATTGTGTGCTCCGCGAAAAGCCCATTATTTCCGGCTAGAGATAAATTGTTGTTAACAGAAATTGACCGATTGCTAGAGCTGCACTTTGTCGGTATTCACGGAAATTAAATGAATCCACAATAAAGGATGTCTTCCTAATGCTCAATTTAAAGGGTTATATTGAGATAACATCCTTCAGAGCGAAGTATCTCTAAAATCGATCGATGTATATCCCCCGATCTCGAAATTAAACAGCAATTGCAGTAAGTAATCGTCTATTGCATCAGTTCTAGCCAATGATATTTGGTCTGTGCAATTCACCACAAGAAATCGATTCATGAACCAAGGATCCCTTATCAATTAAAATCCCAAGTCATTATGTACATCGATGATTTTCTGGTCATATCTTGAAACTTTTAAAAGCATTTCAAGTTTAAAGCTTCCCAGTTGTGAAAAGCTGGCTTTACAATCAACAGAGAGAAAAGTCTTTTTAAATTAAATCCAGTAGAATATCTAGGATATATAGAGGGTGAAGGTACCCTACAGTCCAATTCCAGTGTCCAGCAGTATGGAGCTTCCCAGTTCCAAAAACACAGAGTAAGCTACGAAAATTCCGTAGAATGACCGAATGGTATTAACATTTCGTCCTACAATATTCCACTGTCGCACATCCGTTAACTGACGTATTGCGCTCAAAATGCATTCCAGCTTTTAAAAACAAAACTGTGGATTGAGCCATGGTTTGTACATGCGACCGTATGATACTCGCAACCCATTTCGTGAGAAAACAAAAACTTAAATGATATTTTTACCAAAGAATATACTGAAATTTATTTATTTATTTTTATATTTGAGCAAAATTTATAACGTACCGACATGATCACCCTGCCAACTAAACAAAAAAGCAGCTGCAAGTGAATTGTGCATATAAAATGGATCATTTAATAACTACCTAGTTTTTCATTCGATCTCAAACAAATTCACAGGAATCATTGATACTATAATTATTATTAGGCCTACCAAAATTCAATGCTGTAGGTCTATTATTAATTGTTTAAGGGCGGAAAGGGGCATTACAAAAATCTAAAACAAACTTGATCTGGTTAAGACCTACACGAATACTGTCACAATATTGTATATCTCTAGGTCATTTACACACTTAAAACGTCCATATGCATTGGGCACAACTATTTTGATAAATAATTTAATAAATAACTTTTGTTCTTCTTATTCGAATTTTACCAAAATTACAGGGTATATTAGAAATATTAAGCACAGAAGGCTTACCAAATTACACATTATTACTCAAAGAACTTTTGGAGTTATACGTGATTTACATAAAAAAATCTTGACTTGTTCCAGATTTATGCATGTTGTGGGCGAAAAGGGCGTGACATCCAACTTTTGAAATAAACTTGGTCTGCGTAAGGAATGTAGGAACCTTTTTGCCAAATTTGGTGTCTCTATGTCTTAAAGTCTCTGAGATCTAGGTGTTCATACAGACAGACAGACGGACGGACGAACATGGCTATATCGTCTCGGCTGTTGATGCTGACCAAGAATATATATACTTTATGGGGTCGGAGATGCCTCTTCCTGCCTGTTACATACATTTTTTGTTGGCACTAAGTTGTATATAAAATAAGAGAAGATCCAATAAATAAAAGCAAAGTATTACAAAAAAAAAAATAATGATTACGCTCATGTAATCAGCATAAGCTGTTAACTTGCGGGCTCCTAATTACACAGGAGACTGTTTACGAATATATTCCAGAGGAGGGGCTAGAGCACCATCCTTGTGGGCTTTCTCCGTGAACCTCCTTTTGATTGTAGAGTCACCCCATGTAGCTACCACCTGCCTTTGTCTGAAGGGACTATGAAGCCATTGGTAGATAGCTGGGCAGATGTGAATAGAGTTTAAACCACTTATAATGCCGTCCGTGAACGCATTCTTAAAGGCATGCTGGAAATCAAGCAAAGCCCCTAAAAGAATATTCTTTAAAGTTACACGATTTTCAATGGAGGCTACTAGAGCATGCAAGACATTCTCGGTGCACTAACCCTTTATGTATGCACGCAGATTTGGGGTCACAAATGCGCCTTATCGCTTTTTATGTGCAGATCTAGTAGATCTAGCCCATGAACTTCAAAACAAATGGACTAAATGGCTGCATTTTCTTTTGGCAGACAAGCTATCCTTACCCTATATGTATAAGTTAAGTAAAGTAAACGGTCTGAGTTCGCTGACCGAGTACGACATAACCATTTGACCGGATGTCGTTGCATAGCTGGCAACCACAGCATATTTGCGTGGCCGCTATGAAGCGATCTCGTAACCATAAGTTGCGGGATTGCTTTGTTTGTCTTTATATTTGTCTTTTGTATCCAGTTCATTTTCTACATTGCACAGAGGCACATCGGCCCTTGCAATCAATAAAAATAAGAAAAGCAAACTCCGTCTCTTATTTAACAACCCTAGTTAATATCAGGCGTAATCCTACTGTTCAATCTGTTGATTGACGAAAATTAAATAATTTATATAGTAAGACAGTTCACTTTAGATGATCATCGCGTGCTAAATAACAGTTCATGTATTCAACACGCAGATCAAATTCGTTCTTAATTTTGGATGCCATGCTTCTAGCGACCATAAATCATGATCCACACATATCATATTTTTGTTCCCTATTTCAATCGAATAGTTAAAAAATAAGGGTATAAGACTTCCCTATGATACTTAATTAGTATTTCCCTCGATTTTTCTTTTTTGAAAAACCAATGAACTTCACCAAAACCAATGAACTTCACCTCGTATTTCACAACTATAATTGGGGATACCTTATGAAGTTTTTTGTTTTTACATTTCAGTTGGAGTGCAACAGAAGTTAAGCATATTGCAGAAGTTAACCTGAGTCATTCTATCGTGCTGTTCAACAAACTTAAATGTTTTCAAATTAATGTAACCGGAAAACAAGTAAATAATTTTTTGTAACTATGTATCTCCCCATAAACTAAATTTTGTTTATTGTGTATTTCATTTTAGCTTGGTCCCTCATATGTCCATCTCTTTCTATATTCTCCCATGTTTGGAAATTTTCAAATATTTCAAACCATTACGCCCCTAGAGCCCTTATTACAAAAAGTTATTCATCGATTTTATGCTTCCCGATTAGTGGCACCTATAATGAAGATTCTAATATATGGAGAGAGTATAATGGTATGTTAATTTTTCCTTCTCGATTGGTAACTGATTTATACAATTTTAGTTTGAACGAGATATGAATATATGGAACCACAAGATTTATCGGAGTAATCCACAGCTTGTAGTGGAGGATTCCACTCTTAAAAAATTCCGAAAATGGTACTCTAACTTTTATTCTGCCAATAGTAATACATTTCATAATTCGGAAAATCTTCATTGGTAGTTCCAAATAAAAAATAACAATTTGAAAAATCGTTTTTTTTTACATTCTTCTGTCTATATCTATTAAAAATTGTAGTAGAAAATAGTCTTTTCAAAATAAAAACATGATAAATACGATTTATTTCAATATAATTATATTAGACAGCTTCGCTTCACTTAGCTCCTGCAAAACACACATGGGCTGAAAACTCCCGGGCGCAACACACATTTAGCGCTAGTTTTATTGGAGTCACTTCTTTTTCAGTTAATACTAACCTTTAAAAGATAGCTGTTAAAATGTTATGATATTCTATTCATTAGTTAGTGAGCTATTGTGCTAAGAGTGACATTACATTTATAATTTTCAAAATAATGGATCAAAAACAATTTTGTGTTTTAATTTTACACTGCTTCTTGATGGTAAAAAATACCGTTCAAGCGAAGCAATGGCTTGAAATGTGTTATGGGGTCTCCGTTGCATCAGAAACAACAAAAAACGTTGGTTTGCTGACTTCAAACGTGGTCGTAGGGGCACCGACCACCAGAACGCAGTGGGCATCCAAATATGGCGGTAACACCAGAAAACATCAGAAAAATCCATTTTGGTATATTTTTTGTTCAAATATTATTTAAGTTTTTTTGTTTTCTCACGAAATGGGTTGCGGGTATCTTTCGGTCGAGCACACTCGACTGTAGATTTCTTACATTGAAGAAATTAATATAATTATGACTAAAAGAGTAACATTATGATTAAAAATATGTTTATAGTTTAAAATAGAAAAAAAAGGAGTGTAAGACGGCGAGCGAAAACAAAAACACCCAACAACAACTAGCCTATTAGGCGCAGCAAAAGAGAGCAAATATAAATTCACCACACAAAACTGCACAGCGAACACACAGACAAACCTGGGTTGCAAACGATTACCGGAGAAAACCAAAACAAAGAATTTTAAGACAAAAGCAATGAGCACAGCAACTTTAAAGTTGTAATTTACAAATTATATTACGAACAATAGAATAAAATTTAACACAAATCATGCACCAAAAGGTTAATATCGATATATAACTAAAATTCACAAATTAATATGCCTTTAAAACATAGATGAACACAGAATTAGGCGGAGCAAGACGAAACACAACTGATGCTTACGAAGTACTCAGCGTCGTCCACACATTTAAAACGTCTATATGCATTGGGCACAATTATTTTGATAAATAATGTAACAAATAACTTTTGTTCCACAAATCCGATTTTTACAAAAATACAGGTTTTATTAAGAGTATTAACGAAAGATAGCTAACCAAATTGCACATCATTACACGACAAACTTTTAAAGTTATACATAGACAAAAAACTTGACTTGTTCTACATTGTATATATCAAACATTTAAAATAAACTTGATCTGCGTAATAAATGCAGGAGCCTATTTACCTGACAGGCACACTGATAAGCTGACTGATCAAGAATATATATACATTAGGGGTCTGTGATATGTCCTTCTGTCGGTTACATACAATTTCAGTTATAATACCCTTCTACTGTATGGGTAGCGGGTATATAAATTTAGATTGTTTAAGTTAGTTTTAAATTATTAGTTTTTTTTAACAAAATCAATTTTTATTTTGTTTATTGATGCAAGAGCAAGGACCAAGTGCCTAAAATAGCTACACCGCCTACAATTCCAAAAGTGCATCAAATAACTACTCTGCAAGTGCGATTTAAAGAACTAAAAGGTCGCAGTCCACCTCGAAAAATAAAGTGTCCCTCGGATCCCTAGTTGCAGCAGCTACTTTGATCCGCCGCACCGCAACTAGAAGAACAGGAATCATCTGAATATAATCTTAAGAGATTTCTTAATGAAAACAAGAAAGAAAGCTACAGTCGAGTGTGCTCGACTGTAAAATACCCGCTACCCAGTTTTGTAGAACACAAAAATATTTTTGAAATTTTTAAAAAAATTCTTAAATTTGCTAAAAAAAAAAAATATTAAAAGTTAAATATTTTACAAGCGGGGTACGAACTCAAGCACCGACGCACACTGCGATACGTATACGTCCGCTCTAACCACTATGTCACCAAACAACTTTGTTCTAAGCAGTATAATAAGAATGATGTTCCGATTACCTATTTTACGGGTCTTTCTTTAGCAATTGCAAAATTTGCAGCATAGGTTAGGTTACGATGAACAGACTGCTCTATTAGAGTCGAGAGCACCCAGATACCAAAAGGTCCATTGTGATGTCCGATGTATATGACAGGAGGAAAAGTTCGAATTGGGAGGGGTTGTTAGGATAGCGGATCAAAATTCCGGTTATTTTTTTAAATGTGTGATACTAGCCAGTCCTGCTGGGTTGCGGTAGCCCCTGGAACCAACCAGTAGAGTCCAGAAAAAATGCCAAGTTCTCCAGGCGAATATTCGCAAGACTACTCAGTTCATCGAAGAAATGTTTGCCCAGAAATTGAGTTCTCTTGCTAAGAAGTGCAGGACAGTCGCAGAGAAGATGCTGGACACTCTCAATTTCCTCTTCATTCCCGCAACTGCTACAGAAGTCCTGTTGGGATCCACCGTGCCGTTGAGCCTTACGGCCGATGCAGCAGTATCCCGTTAAGTATCAGTAACCTTATCTTGTTCTTTCTAAAGAGTAAGAGCTCGGTTATTTATATGTTTGGGTTATATCTTGGACATAGTACTTTTGACACTTCGCAGCCCGATGATGCTGTCCAGTGTTTGCCAGCCGCTGTTCTCATGGAACAATTAAGTTCCGTCAGGACGTGTTGAATTGGTCTCATCAGCCGCCTCGTTACCTGGTACACCCATGTGCCCATAGCTGTGTCTCGGGTTAATCTACTCTTTATGGAGTTCGATTTGAGTGCTTGTATCGATGATTGGCTGTCAACGTAGATCGACACGTTACTCGGGCTTCCGCCCAATGTCTGTATCAACTTGGTCTCTTGTCAAACAGCGTAGATCTTCGCTTGCAGCACACTACATAAGTCAGGAAGACCCCATGCGGGGTGCCCCTGGTCGTCCTTCTCCTGATGATAGAAGCACAAAGTTGGGCGTTAATCATTCTTTGGCGAAGCATGTTGCTAAGGCATCGAGTGATTGTCGGGTGCGAGCCCATAGTAAAGTATGTCGACAAGTGCTGTCGTTATGGATTTGATCCCGACATTGCTAAAGGCACCCTCTATGTCGAGAAATGCCGCCAACGTATGCTTCCTTTGCAATGTGCTTTTAATTGTGCTAATCACCTCGTGCAGAGCCGTATTAGCTGATTTACCTTTAAGGAAGGCGTGTTGAGACTTGCTAAATGTGTGAGGTGTTAGCTTACGTCTGAGATGAAGGTCCAGAAGTTTAGTAAAAACGATGAAAGATTTTAGTAAAAACGATGAAAGACTAATGGTCCCATAAAATCATGGTGAGCAATGGTTTACCTTTCCTGCCATGGGAATGAATGCCACCCTCACATCTCTCCAGATTTTTGAAATGTATCCCGTAATTAAACATCCCCTGCGAGTTTCCATCTCTAGCTCTATTGTAAAGTTTTCTCATTTCCTTCCATATCTGGCCGATTTCCGGAGTCTACCACTTGTTGCGGTTTGACTTAGGAGGTCGGCTGATTGGAGAGGATTGAAGAAGGATGAAGAAGGCTTTGCATAGAGTCTCTGTAACATTTTGGGTCGATTCTTTCAATTTGTCTGGGTTGTCTAGCCTTCCCACTAGGTGATAAGGAATAGATTCCCTAACAAGTTGTAGGAATTTGACCCAATTTTCCCCTGGTGGATTCCTGTAGTGCAACTTTGCTGGACCATCCAACTTCGAACACTTTCCAGTAATGATCCGAAAAGAAGCATTCCGTGGATACATGCCAGTCTTCTACGGAGAGGGAGTCGCTGTTGGTCGGTAGAGTAATTTTTATAACCTCTGCTCGATTCTTATGGTTCTTATGGTGGTGTGGCTAACCCGATTACACTCATTAAAATTAGTGAGCATCACGAATTCAAGCAGCGACTCCCCTCTCTCGTTGGTGTCTTTGCTCCCCAAAAAAATATTGTGGACATTAGCATCACATCCAAGGATCCATGCCCTCTTTCTGCGCATGCTGAATTTAGGCTCGGATGCTTTCCGACGGTGGATCCTTTTCATCATATGTATGCCGAGGCCAGCTACAGTTTTGGACCGTTCCTTCGCTCGCATATTGCTACCGTCAAGTCCCTGTTGCTGGAACAATTAAAGAGCAACACGTTGTTGCATTATGCAAACAGACCAAGTGAGCGTGAAATATGATCACCCAATATGAGCTGCGCTGAGTCGCAACTGTCTCTCGTCACCGTCTTCTTCTTTACTGTCACTTCTAGCACAAACGCACCACGCTCAGTCGGTATAGCCATCTCGTTAGGACCTCGCATTCACAAATTAACCAACACTATATTCTTCTGTCAATCTTTCTTTATCGTTTCTTAGCACTAACAATGTACTTAATGTTATGATAATTGAAACTTTACATTACAACTGTCTGTTCCACGACATGGCTTTCCTGATTCTCACACGTCATCGTGTGTATTATCAAATTAAAGCATAAGGCTTGTCATCATGTCTTTATTTCTTATTAAACTTCCAGTTTGCTAACTGTACTTATTCTTTGTCATGATATTTTCCAGAACTTACAATCTAGTTTTATTTTACACTTCAAATGACAGTTTCAATAGAAACTCGCCCATTTGGCTTCTGTTTTTATCATTACATGGTTCTCGGGCTCTTGCCGCCACTTTGCGACGCTATGCATCTGGAGTGCCTTGATCTTTATCTTAATTAACTATCCGCCACAAAAAATTTCATTGACATGAACATTGCTGCTTGGACCAGCCCCCGAGTAAGATGTTCTCTGCACCCTCGGTGGCAGAGATTGTCAGATGATGTACGTCTTTTTCACCGCAGTCATCCCTGTCTGATGACGTACATACGTCTCTTTCAACGTTATCATCCTCTTCAATCATTTCAGATCCACTGCAATCGTCTGGCATTTTCCGTAAGCTTTTTTGTGCATACTTGTATATGCATTTATTTATCAATGACTTTAGCAGATATCTGTCACCTGCAAACAACTCAATCACAACAAATGGCCCTTTGAACTTTGGGACAAGCTTAGTCTGATGCCGCTCTTCACATTTTAGCAAGACATGATCGCCATCCTTGTGCTTCACAATTTTCGACTTATTGAAATCAACTCTCTTTTTCTTGTACTCTGCATTTTTATCGATATTTTCTTTGGCTCGTGTTCGCACATCATTGAGATCAACTTCGCTCTCTTCATTTGCAGATACCATACCTAATGGTCTTGCCTCTTTGCCTATTAACAGTTCTAAAGGGCTGAATTTTGTCAGCCGATTACTTGTGCAGTTAATTGCAAGCTGCATATCTTTCAATGCATCTTGCATGAACGCTTTTACAGCCGTTAACGTACCTTTCATCGTGCTCATGACACGCTCGACCTGTTCATTAGCTCGACTCGTACCTGTGGCTATTAAAAGCAACTCGATGTTATTAGACAAACAGAACTCACGAAATTTTCTTCTTGCTAAACTTCTACCTTGGTCTGCAATTATGCGATTGGGTACTCCAAAAATTGATATGCTTGCATTTACTGCTTTGATGCAATTTTCTGCGTCTAAATTAAGGGTATGATACAAATAAACGAACTTAGTAAACCCATCAATCTGTACTATCACATACTCTTTCATATCGTTTTTGGCACTTAATTTACCGCTAATATCTATATGAATAGTATGCCATGGAATTTTAACTTTTGGAATAGGATGCATCTCCATTTGCACCTTGCCTGACATTGTCATACAATTTTCAACGAACTTTCGAGTGTATTTTGTCATATTTTCAAACCAATATTGCTCGTAAACTTTCTCTAGCGTTTTCTGCCAACCAAGATGCATTATGGTCTCGTGGACAGTATTAATGACGAACCATCGAAAGGCGCGAGAAATAACAGGCAAACAGCGAGTTTTGCCGTTTCTTTGTATATTGCGATACAATAATCCGCTCCTCAGCTCATAAGTTCTCGCTAAGTATTTAACCGTACCACGATACCAGCTATGTATATATATATATATTATATGATCGCGTTGTTGTTCAGCGATTAGCCAGTTGTCCGTGATCTCGGCTAAGTCTACTCGCACCTCAGTTACTTTATTCGCGTGATTCGATTTACTTGAAATTGGATTACGGGACAGGAAATCAACATGTGCCATCTGGCTTCCCTTGCGGTACCCAACATCGAAATCAAATGATTGTAACTAACCCACCAACGGTGTACTCTGGCCGTTAATTCGATTTTGTTCCGACTTGCCATTAGTGAGTTACAATCTGTGTGCACAACAAATTTCTTACAATGCAGGTTGTGGCGGAAATGTTTAATGGCATTGTACACCGCCAGTGTTTCCAACTCATAGGAATGATATTTGGATTCAGCTGCCGTGGTACACTTACTGTACTTGCCATCAATTCTGTGCACCAGCATTGCACCATATCCATCTGACTGATATCAGTGTGGAGTTCAAATGGGCAGTTTGGATCAAAGATAACTAATATTGGTTTATTGGTCAATGCATGAATGATATTTTGGCGTATCTGTTCAGGCTGTTCCAAATGAAATTACTATTTTTAGATGTTAACTTATACAATGGTTTCATTTGCTAGGAAAAACGTGATACGAATTGTCGGAAATAAGATGCTAGACCTATGAATTGTCTGAGTTGGGCAACCGAACTTGGCTGAGATAATGCAGACAAGGCTTCTATTTTTCTAGCGTTAGGTTTAATTTCACCGTTTTCGATATAATACCCAAGATATTCAATTCCAGTTGGAGTATTGCACACCCTGAACATGTTAAAGCTTTTAACACGATGCTCAATCTCTCAAAGGCTTCTTCTTTTGATCTTCCAGCAATCAAAACGTCATCTATGTAAATTATCGCGTATGAATATGAAAGTTCACCTAATGCTCGTGTAATTGATCGTTGAAAAACTGAAGAGGCATTTTTCAGCCCAAATGGCATGGAACTTAAATTGTCCATTTGGTGTTACAAACGCAGTTCTATCAATTGATTCAGCCTCGATGGGAATTTGATAAAAGCCATATCTATCCTCGAAGAGCATTTGCCATCACGCAGTCTGTTAATTTGGTCAGAAATTAGTGGCAATGGATATTTGTCTGACGCTGTATTAGCATTCAGCACCCTGTAGTCAATATATAGTCTGTCACTACAATCTTTCTTTTTTACTAAGAGCATCGGACTAGCAAAAGGTGAGGTACTTGGGCAAATCACTTTGGCATCTAAGTTCTACTGTATTTTTACTCTGACAAGATTTTTTTCATCCTCACTAAGTCTATAGTCTTATCTAATTAACAGATTTCTAACGAACCAGTTGTGACACGTCTTTGTGGTTTTTAATTTATAAAACTTACAGAATATGGTTCCAGTATATTTATTAAAGTAAGCTAGTCCTGCTCATTTAAATCAATTCTTATTAATAGATTTAATTTCTTCTGTGGATTTGTGCTGGACTACACAAACAGTTTTAGTCTTAAATAAACTTAGCTTATCTGAGTCCATTGTAATGCTAAAATCATTCGGTAATATTTCCCGACCAATCATTATGTCGTATTTAAGGTGGTCATTATTTACAACATGAAATAATATCTCTAAATAAAATTCAGAAATTTTAACTGTGGCTAGAATTTGTAAATTACTTTTAACAATATTTTCTCCTTTGCCTTTTAAAACTACCATATTATTAATTCTTTTGCTAGCAATCTTGTCACTTAATTTATCCTTAATCAATGAGCACTCTGCACCAGAATCGAAGAAAAATTGGAACGGCTCACCATTCAAGTGCGAGTGCCGGCCCGCCACTTGTGCCAACGCGGTAATAAAAACAAAAAAATCAAACATTCAACAAGTGTGAGAGGTAATCCGCCCCTTACACAGACGTGGGAGTGTAGCATGCGCACTTATAGAGTACACACTGTATTTCATATTAGTAGAAACACATTGCAACACTTTGTTGCAATGTTTACGTAAACATTAAGACGTAAGCATATTTCTACTGCGATGCAATATGATCTCACAAATATGCTTGGGACTGATATAAGCCAAGCGTTTGCATGTTTCATACAGCCTACGGCTGAAGTAAGTATTCTCTCTCACGCTCACGCTGTTACCAGCACTCAGCACATATAAGATATACTATACATATAAGAACTTATGTACGAGGTGTGTTCAAAAAGTAAGGTGACTTTTCAAATTTCGCGGGCAACATATTTTCGAATATCGATTTTTTTGTTTTGTTATATTGGTACACTCTTCCCTAACATCTGTACCAAGTTTCAATGGAACATCCTCTTTTGTTTGGTTGTGAGAGGCGTAAAGTTACAAGTTATTTTGCGAGCTCGGCGATTTTTTGCTATCGAAAAATATGGATCAAAGGATTTGCATCAAATTTTGTGTAAAAAATAAAATTAAGTGCTCTGAAACACTTGAAATGTTGACAGTGGCATACGGTGAAACTGTTCTGAGTAAAAAAAATGTGTACAAGTGGTACAAACTCTTCCAAGATGGCCGGGAAGATGCCAATGACCAGCCTCGCTCTGGACGCCCAAGCACGTCAACAACTGATGAAAACGTTCAAGCAGTGACGAAAATTGTTTTGGAAAATCGTCGAATCACTATCAGAGAAGTTGCTGAAGATGTCGGTATATCGCTTGGCTCGTGCCATGAAATTTTTTCAAACGTTTTGGGTATGAGTCGTGTGTCAGCGAAGTTTGTTCCGAAATTGCTGAATTTTGACCAAAAGAACCGTCGCATGAGCATCGCTCAAGAGCTGTTGAATGACGTCAACGACGACCCAGATTTACTCAAAAGGGTCATAACTGGTGACGAATCATGGGTATATGGTTATGATATCGAAACCAAAGCCCAATCGTCCCAATGGACGGAGATTTGCAACGATTGAAGAGATAAAGACTGCATCGCTGCAACAGCTCAAGGCTATACCGAAAAGTGCTTATGGGAAGTGCTTTGAGGATTGGAAAAACCGTTGGCATAAGTGTATTGTATCTGAGGGAGATTACTTTGAAGGGGACAACATAAATATTGATAAATAAATTAATAGTTTTTCTTGAAAATACAAAGTCACCTTACTTTTTGAACACACCTCGTATATAGGCTAAACAAAAACAAAATTGCAAAATAATAAAGACATTTGAAAACCGCAACCCAAAAAAGACTGACGTGTTTTCTGTTAATCATAACAGGAGACAGCAAATTAGCGACGTTAGTCTGGAGGAAGCTGCTGAGCAAAGGGACGCACCAAACTTACAAGAAGCTTTAGAAGTGTGCCCCACCGATGGACCTCGCCCTCTCACGATAGCTGAGTACCGGGTTAGGAATACGAAACAACAGGGGAAGAAACAAGTAAGAAATCTACAGTCGAGAGTGCTCGACCGTATGACACCCGCAACCCATTTCGAGAGAAAACAAAAAGCTTAAATGATATTTTAACAAACAATATACCACAGAATATACTGAAATTTTTTTTTTGTATATACATATTTTTTAAAATCCATAAAATACCGACATGGTATCTCTGTCAACTAAACAAACAAAGCGCGAGCAGCTGCAAGTGAATTTTGCATATCAAATTGATTCATTAATAACTTCCTTATTTTTCATTCGATCTCAACCAAATTGACAAGAGTCATTCAGACTATCATTGTTATTATGCATACCAAAATTCAATGCTCTAGGTCTATTATTACGGCTTTTTGGGGGCGGAAAGGGGCGTGGCATCCAACTTTTGAAATAAACTTGATCTGCGTAGCACCTATAGGAGTACTGTCCCCAAATTTGGTAGCTCTAGCTCTTATAGTCTCCGAGATCTAGGTGTTCATACAGACGGACAGACGGACATGGCTATATCGTCTCGGCTGTTTACACTGATCAAGAATATATATAGTTTATGTGGACGGAGATGCCTCCTTCTGCCTGTTACATACATTTTCTGTTGGCACTAAGTTATAATACCATTCTACCCTATGGGTAGTGGGTATAAAAAGCTACCTTAACTGTATTAACATTCCGGATGTGGATTACAAACCACCGGCATGACGATGCCGCGCATTCTTTAAACAGCAGGAACTAACAGCCATAAAAACCATAGAAAGGGTGAATCACAATACGGCACTTAACTCTTATCACACGCGACATAGCCATCACACCAAAACATCCTACGCCAGTAACCATACAAAACCGATACAGCTTATCACCAACACACAACAAATACACTACTAAACTCGCAAGCATCAACATCAGACATCAAAACTACAAGCCAACCAATATCTCATGGGCGCCACATGGCTAAAACAACAACCCACTATCATTATCTGAGCCCACAGCAACATCATCTGAATCCCAGATGAACCGGAAGGAGCTTGAAGAAATGGAAACTGATGTGCCTTAAACCTTATACCTTAAACTAACAGTAAACCATAAACTAAGAATAGTCATCAAAGACGTATCTAAAAACCTTTCTGCGACTCTTAAAACTACTAAAACAAACTTAAAAACCAAAAACCACTAACTAAATTAAAGTAACTAAAGTAAACAAAACCTAACTCAAACTTACCTTAATCGTTAATAACCCTAAATCTTGTTCACAATAAATATCAAATATCAAAATGTCACTCAAAATAATATAATAGAACATAAAAGGCTTCACCAACAACTAGAATCAACTCCTCATCCTTATAAAAAAATAATCCCCGCACATCTTTTCACTGCAAGAAACCTACATTCATGACACCTGCAACATACCTACTCCAGTCAACTCTATACTACTGACAAATAATGCCACCGACAGATTTGGTGGAGTAGCTCTCTTAATACACATAACTATACAATACACCAACCTAAATATCCCAAACGGCAAAGAAACAATCGCAAAACGATTACAAACCTCCAGAGCACAATTGCAACACAATAAGGACCAATGCGCATAACAAGAGACTTCAATGACTGGTATCTTATGGCGCTCTCCGACTACAAACAAACGTGGCAAAACAATACAAAAATACATTGAACATTTAAAATTAGTCCTACTTATTGACGAATCCCCAACCCACTTTTCAACACACAACACTTTCACCCACATCGATCTCTCCCTCTGCACCCCCTCAATAGCACCACACACCAAATACACAACGACCTACATGGGAGCAAACACTTCCCAATATTAATCCCAACAAACAAAATACAACACTTTATCTAGCAAGCTTCACCGAACTGCCCACTACAGAAGAGCCAGCGCTAATTTTAGGTTGCAAATTTATAAATCAAAAAGAGAAGCCACCATCTCATTTATATCAACTATCCAACCCTCTACACCCTGATCAAAAATCTGGACCAATATAAGAAGATTCTGTGGACTTAACCCCACTACTAAAACCGTTTACCTTGTGAAATATAGTTTATTTCGCAATTTGTTTGATTTGTATAAAATTGCAAAAATAAATTGTAAGACATACAAGACATACATTTTATTTTGTCACTGCGTTCAATTTGTTTTTTTTTTTGTTTTTCATACTCTTGCACTAACTCTTTTCGTCTAACAAGTTTCTCTTGCGTGCATTAGTTTGTGTTGTTGGTGTTGGTGGCGCTCTATTTGCTCCCATCTATTTTTTCGGTCGTGCCCGCGCTTTTACAAGTAAACCAACGTCAACAGATTTAACCCTAGAATGCGTTTTTGTCGGTTAAATTTTCTAATATCAAATAAAAAAAAAATATTTGTTAATTTATTTCAATTTACAATTTTGTTTTTCTTTGTACACTAATTTATTTTTTGAAAATTCATATTTGTAAAATATTTCTTTTTTTGCTGATTGTTTTTGCCAAACTCGTGTAAACTTAAGAATGGGTATTGTTTGCTGCTGGTTTTGCGAAAATGTGTCGCACGAGAAATGCGCTGGCCTCAGTGGGAGCTTTATTGACCTGAATCCAGATCAGGCTAGAAGTGGACATGTGGATGTGGAGAAGGACATTATGGGTTGTATGTGAAAGACCGAGAAAGGCTTTGGAGATATCTTTGGGCGGTTTAAAAATTGTATGAAGGTTTCTCATCACTGGATGATGAATTCAAAAGTATGAAACTTTTGAATGAGTCACCTAAGCCTTAATTAATCTTTCTTCTCCTGCTCCTCCAATAATAGTTAGTAGTGACGAGAAACATGTTCTACACATGGTATTGTTCTATGCAATGAAGCTTTAACCATCTCAGCAGTTTCTGTTGGTCAGCCATCCAAGGCTGTAGTTGCATCCGTATATGCACATGTGATTAATTTAATTTTTTTTACAGGCGTTTGCCTTTTAACAATACTTATTTTCTACATGTAAAACCTCTTGAGCGTATTGAGTCTGTTAAAGATCTCGGTATTCTGCTCGATCCCAAACTTAAATTTGACAAGCACATCTTGGCTATAACAAATCGTGCAATAGGTGTCCTGGGTTTCATTAAGAGTTTGTTGAAAGAATTTAATGATCTCTATATCTTTATACTTCTCTTGTTCGACCAATTCTTGAATATGACACTTGAATATAGTGACCCCAATATAAGGTTCATCAGGAAACAATAGAAACCCCTACGGGGTTTTAACTGGAGTGCTACCACTCCTTCACCTTCCTATCGTAGTAGACTTTTACTTATAAATCTTTCTTCCTTTTCTGATCCTAACACCATGCTTGGTGTAATATTTTTGCATAAGCTCATTAGTGGTAAGATCGATTCTTCCGAACTGATTAGCCTAATTAATTTTAAGGTTTCGATCAGAAATACAGGCACTTTTTACCTCTTTACCTTCCATTTTTTATTGAAAACTATGCTTTACATACCCACTCCGTATTTTATGTTCTAACTATTACGATGTGATAGATGAAGAGATAGATGAAGAGATGAGGTTTGATTTTCGCTCCTAACAGCTAGGTGTTCGTTTTACCATACCGTTTTCCAAATTTTTCATCATTCGGTATTTCTTTTCCAAAAATTACGACATTTCGGTCCACCTGGCAGCTTGTTCGTTGACAGAGCTTCTTCCCACTTTTCATATGTGCCCCGATCCAATTTCGAAGCTACGAGATGAATCAGCATTCCATCGGTGATTACCTTGGCAAAAACTATCGCGCTTAGAGCTTACAAGTGCGAATTGATTTGATCTCTTAATTCACATAAGTTGCTTGGCGAACCCTTCTCAACGCTTTCCAACCCAAAAAATGACCTTACGTGCGCCTGAAATCGTACTAATTTATAATTAAAACGTTTGGTTAACAAATTAAATGCAGTGTCATAATTATCTCCTGTGAGCTCTATGAAGCATATGGTCTCCAAAGTAGCACCATCCAAGTAGGAGCGAAGGTGTTGAAACTTCTCCAAAGGTACAAGTTCCTCGTTGTTACCAACTACATTTTGCTACATGGCGTAGAAATCTGGCCTGTCACTGTAGGCGCCAGCAAAACGAGACAGTTGAAATTCTGGCAATTTGGTACTTCGCGCAGCAAATCGATAAGTAGTGTTCCAATCGTCCACGACATTTGGAATAACCGTTGAAATCACTACCGATGTTTTTCGTTGACGAGTGAGTTCACGAGATAATCTTGCTTTAATTTGGCAATGAAATTCGCGCATCAGAAGCCAATTCCTCTCTAAGGCGGTACGCGATGCATTAAATTAATAATATAATCGATCTGTAGTTTTAATCAAATCAGTTCAAGATCAAATTCATCGAAATGTGAAAATGTGAAACTCAATCTGTAATGTCAAGTGATTGCTTTGACGCATTACAGATTTCGATTTTACCATAAAAATATCAATGTCGTTTTAACCCACGGTGGGCTTAAAAGTTCCCTCAGATGTTATGTATAAAATGCTTTGTGAAAACTGTACTGAAATCCGAAAGAGCCGAAGCTAAATGCGATAGTTAGTTGACACTTCATAGTTGGAATGTCATGAATTCACAGTTGGAATGTCACGAATATAAGTTAGCACTCAAAATATTATCAACCAAAATCCCACACGTCCAATTTGCAGACTCAGCGTCTGACCAACTTCCTGCACGCGCCGAGTGCATCGTAAGATTCGAAGAAGACCAAAACCAAGTTGCCCAACACATCCGCCACATGCCGGTGCAAGCCAATTCCAAGAACATCGCGAATTGCACCCAAATCGCCAACCAGAAGCAACGCAGTCAACGCCGCTGCTGAAACTCACAGCTTTATATAGGGCCAGCTTAGACTTAGTCTCTTAGTCTCTAATTTGAATCAATAAAGAACGGTTCCAGTTGGAACCTTGATCAAATTTTTTTGTTATTATTTCCAAATAAATAATTAACTGGCGCCCGAGCAGGGACCGGAAAGTTCGCGTATCGATAGAGCAAAACAGTTCCTAAGTGCGCCAAGAACATTTCGGTCAAAACCGCGCATCGATAGAACAAAACAGTTTCTAAGTGCGTGGAAACAAATCGCGTATTGAAAGTATAAAACATAACTAAGTGCGCGATTCACATATAGTTATTATCCCAAATAGAGACTCGTGATTGTAAAAAGATCACTGGGAAATAATAACAGGCCAAAGGACATTAATTTGACCAGTGCAACAACAGCAATTAATTTTGCAAACCTTTACGACCATTAATTTAGTTGAAGGAACAGTTCAATCAATCTCGGCAATTAAGTTAGCCAATATAAACCCACACCAAAGCAAATAAGTTAGCTAGTGGAAAGGCTGAAACTACAAGAACTGCATCGGGGGACCGCAAATTCTGTAAGATCCGTTCACAGAATACTCTCCAGGAGGTATGGATTACGGAGCCCTAGTAGCAGCTGCAAAGAGGAACAACCCCGTCCCATCAGGAAAGGTGGCCACATCATTATTAATGTAAGTTAGAAATAAACAAATAAAAAAAAAAAAAAACGGAACATTCAGAACAAAGGAAAAATAAATGAAAGTTGAAAGTTAGAAATAAGAAAGCTAAAAGAAAGTCCAAAATACGAAAAACAGTACATAAATCTGTGTAAAACGATAAATAAAACAAAAAGATCACAACTTATTCCAACTTTGCGATTCCTAAGGGACCCTCCAAAGTAGAAGGAAAAAAACCATCCACTGGTTATGAACTAATAATATAAAAGAAAAAAAAAAATAGAAAAAAGAAACAAAAATTAATAATAAAATAATTTGTTCTAATCGCTTATGGCCAATCGTAATAACTTAATTCGACCCCCATATTAAATCCAGAAGAAATAGAACAAGTCAGTGAAGCGCAAAGACACCGTGCAATAGAAAGACAAAACAATAGGCAGTTAGAACATCAACAAAATAGACCCATCATGAACGAAGACAAAAGAGCTGCGTTAGCAGCCGCTGTAAGCGTGATATCGGCTGAACAACTGTCAATACTAATAAGACAGCATACCAATCCTGCAGAAGATTTTCTAATTCTCCTAGATCATGTTATTGCCCCAGAACATCAAAGAAATTTGACAGATTTAGATAGGGTACCCGACATAGCAAAAGTTTTACGAGAATTTAGCGGAAACCCTGAAGAATTCAGCTCATGGAAAAAAAGCGTAGAGCGTGTCCTACAAGCTTACAACTCATATCAGGGTACGCCCAAATATCATAATATCTTGCACACAATTCGAGACAAGATAACTAAAGGTGCAGACCAAGCGTTAGAAGCATATAAGGTACCGCTTAACTGGGATGCCATGTGCAAATGTCTTTCGCTGCATTATGCAGATAAACGAGACATAGCCACTCTAGAATACGAAATGACTACGCTAGTACAAGGTCCGAATCAATCAGTGGAAGATTTCCACAAGGACGTCTATAGACACTTGTCCCTAATTTTGAATAAAAAAAACAGCATGGAGATTGACAGAAACGGGGAAGCAATGTTGACAAAATTATACAGAGACAAGGCGCTAGAAACTTTCATTCGAGGGCTACATGGTGACTTGCCTCGGCTATTATGAAAGAGCCAGCAGACCTACCCACTGCGCTGCATCTCCGCCTAAAAATGGGAAATCAAGCCTTCAGGTCAAAACATGCCACGTTTAAAGGACAAATGTCACATTTCAGAAACAGTGGTGGTAGACGC
This sequence comes from Drosophila formosana, assembly GCA_035045625.1. NCBI lineage: Eukaryota > Metazoa > Arthropoda > Insecta > Diptera > Drosophilidae > Drosophila > Drosophila formosana. Next base: position 4,521 of record JAWNOW010000556.1, on the reverse strand, counting down.
ATACCAGCGCCATCGAACGTCAACTCCCCAAGTAGACAACCACCACCAATCCCTTTTAGACAACAGCCACGACAATACATACACTATGGACAACAACCACCGACTGCACCACCAAGACAATATTTTCAGAATTCTGGGTACCAGACAACTGCTACCCCACGGCAATACACCGTTGCCGCAACATCTCAACAGGTTGCACCACCTAGGTCCATGGCCCCGAAACCGCCTCCGCGTCCAGAACCAATGAATGTAGATTCCAGCGTACAAACGAAATTTGTCAATTACATGAACAGACCACGATTCGAAACTGGAAAAAGACCCCCGGGTCCTATACCAGACGGACAGAAACGACAAAGAAACTTTAACATACAGACAAACAACGACGAAATTACTGAATCCGGTGCAGAAACTTACACTACCACAACTACCTATGAACAAGTAGCCGCTGAATTCGAGACTCACACAGACAAAAAACAAACAATACACATTGGGATGAAATGCCTTTATTTTAGCCACAACCTAAAAAGTTCATGTTAATATATCAATAATGTTACAATTATTTCAAGCTAAGAAAAGTCCCTATACATCGAAAATATTTAATTAGTATTTTATTGTGTAGCCCTTGTCTTCCACCAGCCCTTTAAAGTTAGCTGTTCTTGCTACGTGGTGCGTGCAAGCTTGCTGATTAGAAAAGTTTCTTAATTTTGGCGTTCTCGTATTTTTAAACAGTTTGACCAATTAAAAAACCTTAAAATGGAAAACGTTTTGCATGGTATGTAGAAAATATTTATATAAGTGTTCAATTATATGAGCTTTTGTGTCGTCATGTTTTTAATGAAATACGTAAACACTAGTTTTGTTGATTCTAACCTTAAAATATTTGTGTTTCGAGGAGCATATCTAGCAACAGGATTCAAATAACAACTTATGTGGTAGTATGTGTTATTATGTGTGTATTCAGATAGCATTTAAATAATTTGCGGGAATTTGCGGGGGGGTTAAATATTTTAATAGATGCAAGCAAGGTTACTATTCGTCGAGGTGACTTACTAGAAGTTTGGCTGGTTAAAAATCGCAATGTCAACGCTACTTTTGACTGGGTTTGCGTCGAAGTAATTCCAAGTGATTTTCCGGAAAACGATTTGGTGGTGATTAAAAACAAAATAAGAAATTTTATTGTTCAAGTTAAGAGACTGCTGAACAAAGCACACGGAAATATTCGTCGCTTCAAAGAAAATAATGCTATCTGGCTTGCATCGGAGCTAATATTTTATTCAAAAGATGATTCTAATCTTAATCTTGGTGGACGACCTCGGGTCTCTTATGACGAAGGAAGTTTACGGCATAAAAGAAGATTTGCTTCCGAACTTGCAAAGGAAAATTCAACACTTCTACTTATTGAAGCAGATGCTATGTCTGCTAAGAAGGCAAAAAAAAACAGATATTTCTCGCATTTTAAATACGACAATAAATAGTCCTGACAGTTCAAAATACGGCACGAAGAGCATTTTCGGAAATTAAATTATTTGCCTCAATATTAGAACTGGATGAAGAGCTTTTAAACAAACTACATATCATTTTAATAGTTTTATCATGCGAATATGACGTTTGTTTAAATAAGTTTAAGAAATTTTGTGAAGAAACGCTTCGTTTGCATTTAATTAAGTATCCGTGGTATCCAATGACCGCTACGGTCCACAAAATTTTAGTTCATGGTCCACAAATAATCTGTACTTCCTGTTGGTTGCTTAGGCGAAAACGCATCTGAGGCTCGCAACAAATATTACAAGCGCGATAGGGCTTCGCATGCCAGGAAAAATAGCCGAGTGAACAATTTACGACGTATTTCACCGAGCTTTGGATTCTTCTGATCCTTACTTATCAAGCATCGCTCCAAAAAAGAGTTCAAAATCACACTCATTGCCAAAAGAAGTTATTGCACTTTTAGTTTCTCCAAAACCGGAAGATGCAGCCCAAGTAAATAGTGTCGAAGACGAGCTTACAAGTATACCATATTTTGATTTTGATTTAGAAGAAGAACGTTTATATTAATACAAGTTTATGTATTTATTTTTAAGTTTTCGTTAATTAAGCTATGGTATACTATGTAAAAATATTAAAATATAAAAATTTTCTAACAATTGTGAATAAAAAAAATAAAGAAAAAAATATAACAACATTAATATGAATTTTATATAAACTGCTGTTCTATTATGTGGGCGGCAAGGAAGGCAAGGTTGCAGTGTAAAAAAAAAAAACCGAAATTCACAAATTATATAAGCAGCAAATTCCCCAAGTTTCAACATTCTAGCTTTAAAATTACGGTTGTGGCGAAAATAAAGGCATTTCATCCCAATGTGCAATAGAAGAATACATCGAACAGGTGGACCACTATGACAACAACTATGACGACGACACTTGCAAATGATTACTCTGCACTTAATTTTTTAGAATAAAGAGTTCCTCTCTACCATACTTTACGTGTCGACTGAGGAACGGCCAGGTAATAAAAATTCTCATTGACACTGCATCCAATAGAAACTATATAAACCCAAAATTCGTAGAAACCCCCATTAAAAATAAACAATCTTTTTATGCCGTCTCGATAGGAGGCAATACACTAGTAACACACCATAAAATTGCCAACTTGTTCAACATAACGGATATTGAGGTAAAATTTTTCTTATTAAAAGATTTAGAAACCTTTGACGCTATTTTAGGTAATGACACTCTAAAGGAGCTAGGAGCTGAAATTAATCCTAGTAAAAACCTAATGATAGTCAGGAGCAGTATAAGAATCCCTTTGAAGGAACAAATCTTTGAAGCAGTAAATACAATAGTCCCAAGAATAACCCACTTGTCTGAAATGCAGAAAACAAATCTAAATCAACTCTTGAAAAAATTTCCAAATCTCTTCGCCAACCCAAATCAAAAACTGACCTATACTACGAACGTACTAGCGACAATACGAACATCATTGGACACCCCTGTATATTCCAAGTTTTATCAGTGTCCGATGACACTGAAAGACGAAGTGAATAAACAAATAAAAGAGCTTTTAGAAGATGGAATAATTCGACCATCTCGGTCTCCATACAATTCTCCTGTATGGATTGTACCCAAGAAAGCTGACGCTTCAGGAAATAAGAAATATCGCGTCGTAATAGACTATCGCAAATTAAATAAAGTAACCATTGCAGACAAATATCCCATTCCTGAGATAGGCGAAGTACTTGCACAGCTAGGCAATAATAAAGTATTTTCCGTCCTAGACCTTAAAAGTGATTTCCATCAAATCCCTTTGAAACCTTCAGATATAGAAAAGACCGCATTCTCCGTAAATAACGGAAAGTTTGAGTTTACACGACTCCCCTTTGGCCTCAAAAACGCGCCCGCTATATTTCAGCGAGCTTTGGATGACATACTTCATGAGCATATCGGTAAAATATGCTTTATCTACATAGACGATATCATCATATTCAGTAAAGATGATGAATCTCATTACAAAAACTTGGAATTAATTTTTCGAACTTTACAAGAGGCCAACATGAAATGTCAGTTGGACAAGTGCGAGTTCATGAAAAATAAAGTCGAATTTCTAGGCTTTGTAGTCTCCGAGAAAGGCATCGAAACAAACCCAAGTAAAGTCGCAGCAATAGCTAACTATCCCTGTCCTAAAACATTAAAGGAGCTGAGATCTTTTCTCGGGCTCTCCGGCTACTACCGGAGATTTATACAAAGTTATGCTAAATTAGCAAAACCCCTTACGTCTCTTTTAAGAGGGGAAGATGGACACGTGTCCAAAAAAATGTCATCAAAGAAATTAATTATGCTTGACTCTGAAGCATTAGAGGCTTTTAAAAAGTTACGAAGTTGCCTAATCTCAAAGGAAATAATTCTTCGCTATCCGGATTTTACTAAAGAGTTCCACTTGACGACAGACGCATCTAACTATGCAATAGGAGCAGTCCTGTCGCAGAACAACCAACCGATTTCATTTCTCTCACGAACACTTTCGAAAGCTGAAGAAAACTATGCAGCTAACGAGAAAGAAATGTTGGCCATCATCTGGTCACTTAAAGCTTTGAAAAACTACCTGTAAAAGTTAAAATATTCACCGACCATCAACCCTTAACACACTCCCTGAGTAGTTGGAATGGAAATGCAAGAATTAAACGATGAAAATCCTACCTAGAAGAATATGATTATGAAATATTCTACAAACCAGGAAAAGAGAACGTCGTAGCCGACGCACTCTACAGAATACCAACAGTTCAAATCAATTCCATAGCCTCAACTCAGCATAGCGCGGAAAGCTCAAGTCACGAACTAATACCCAGTATGGAAGTCCCCATTAATGTTTTTAAAAACCAGATATTTCTCCATAAATCAGATAAATTCGACTATAAATTCTCCATACCATTCCCCACTTTTCACCGACACGAAGTATACCGAAAAGAATTTAATGAAAAAGAATTAGTAGAAATCCTTAAGAAATACCTCAATCCCTCAGTTATAAAC
>JAWNOW010000554.1:0-58627 GCA_035045625.1 Drosophila formosana | reverse complement strand
TCGCTTGACTGGATGCAGCACAGCTCGTAGCTGGATCCAGATCCGGATGATGGAGGAGATCCCATAAAGTAGTCCCACTCCTCAATCCCAGTCGACATTTTAATTTTCACTTGCACTTGCACTTGTACTTTTTCTAGCAGTGATTTGTTGTTTTAATTTTTTAGAGACGGAGACACATTGTTTTTTTATTTTATTAGCAAACTTGTCCTTCAGCACGCAGACTGAAGGTATAATTTTTATTTCCTTCTTTTTATATTACTCTTACAGCAACTTCTAAAGGAGTATTTGAACTTAACATTAGGCGGCAAAACTTTAACAGTCAGCTGTTAACATCAACATTGGTATTGCGTTTTAGTGGCGAGGCTTAATATACTAAAATATACTAGTGGACATGGAATAATTGAGTTGCCAGTTCTGGTAACACTACGTCAGAAAAGGTAAACAATTCAGTGTGTATACAATTTTTGATAATAAAAATTTAAATAAAGTTATTTGTTTAGATAAACATCGTCAGCTGTCGCTCTCGTCTCATCCAGGATTAGCTGCAGGAATGGAATGGTGCGCCGTCTGTGTTTGTTTTGTTCGCATTGTTGGGCGAGCAATGCGAGCACGTTGCAGTGGTGCTTGATGCTGGCCAGGTCCAGCGGTGAGCCGTCTGTATCCAGTAAGTTGCAGCGTCTGTTGGAGCTTGTGTGGTAAGCGTTGTGTAGTCGTCAAGTTTTAACATTGCTTAACGCCAGTCTTGTTGCAGATCGCCTTCCATGGAGGTCGGCTGGGCGCCGCGCCGCATGTGCTGCATTCTGTTAAAGAGTGGCGTGGCTTAGATGGCAGAAGCGTCATGTTGGCTTCATTGTCGGTGGGGCACGAGTCGTCGTCGCTTGACTGGATGCAGCACAGCTCGTAGCTGGATCCAGATCCGGATGATGGAAGAGATCCCATAAAGTAGTCCCACTCCTCAATCCCAGTCGACATTTTAATTTTCACTTGCACTTGCACTTGTACTTTTTCTAGCAGTGATTTGTTGTTTTAATTTTTTAGAGACGGAGACACATTGTTTTTTTTTATTTTATTAGCAAACTTGTCCTTCAGCACGCAGACTGAAGGTATAATTTTATTTCCTTCTTTTTATATTACTCTTACAGCAACTTCTAAAGGAGTATTTGAACTTAACATTAGGCGGCAAAACTTTAACAGTCAGCTGTTAACATCAACATTGGTATTGCGTTTTAGTGGCGAGGCTTAATATACTAAAATATACTAGTGGACATGGAATAATTGAGTTGCCAGTTCTGGTAACACTACGTCAGAAAAGGTAAACAATTCAGTGTGTATACAATTTTTGATAATAAAAATTTAAATAAAGTTATTTGTTTAGATAAACATCGTCATGGCGAACTCGGGGTCCGTTTGCAGCTGTCGCTCTCGTCTCATCCAGGATTAGCTGCAGGAATGGAATGGTGCGCCGTCTGTGTTTGTTTTGTTCGCATTGTTGGGCGAGCAATGCGAGCACGTTGCAGTGGTGCTTGATGCTGGCCAGGTCCAGCGGTGAGCCGTCTGTATCCAGTAAGTTGCAGCGTCTGTTGGAGCTTGTGTGGTAAGCGTTGTGTAGTCGTCAAGTTTTAACATTGCTTAACGCCAGTCTTGTTGCAGATCGCCTTCCATGGAGGTCGGCTGGGCGCCGCGCCGCATGTGCTGCATTCTGTTAAAGAGTGGCGTGGCTTAGATGGCAGAAGCGTCATGTTGGCTTCATTGTCGGTGGGGCACGAGTCGTCGTCGCTTGACTGGATGCAGCACAGCTCGTAGCTGGATCCAGATCCGGATGATGGAGGAGATCCCATAAAGTAGTCCCACTCCTCAATCCCAGTCGACATTTTAATTTTCACTTGCACTTGCACTTGTACTTTTTCTAGCAGTGATTTGTTGTTTTAATTTTTTAGAGACGGAGACACATTGTTTTTTTTTATTTTATTAGCAAACTTGTCCTTCAGCACGCAGACTGAAGGTATAATTTTATTTCCTTCTTTTTATATTACTCTTACAGCAACTTCTAAAGGAGTATTTGAACTTAACATTAGGCGGCAAAACTTTAACAGTCAGCTGTTAACATCAACATTGGTATTGCGTTTTAGTGGCGAGGCTTAATATACTAAAATATACTAGTGGACATGGAATAATTGAGTTGCCAGTTCTGGTAACACTACGTCAGAAAAGGTAAACAATTCAGTGTGTATACAATTTTTGATAATAAAAATTTAAATAAAGTTATTTGTTTAGATAAACATCGTCATGGCGAACTCGGGGTCCGTTTGCAGCTGTCGCTCTCGTCTCATCCAGGATTAGCTGCAGGAATGGAATGGTGCGCCGTCTGTGTTTGTTTTGTTCGCATTGTTGGGCGAGCAATGCGAGCACGTTGCAGTGGTGCTTGATGCTGGCCAGGTCCAGCGGTGAGCCGTCTGTATCCAGTAAGTTGCAGCGTCTGTTGGAGCTTGTGTGGTAAGCGTTGTGTAGTCGTCAAGTTTTAACATTGCTTAATGCCAGTCTTGTTGCAGGTCGCCTTCCATGGAGGTGGGCTGGGCGCCGCGCAGCATGTGCTGCATTCTGTTAAAGAGTGGGATTAAGTCAAGATAAGTTGGCGTATTGTAAACAGTCAAGAGCTGTGTTGAGAAAAGTTGGATCCACTGAATTAATTTATATTTTTTTGTTTTGCAGGTATAGCTCAATTCTCGTCATTATGTTGTTTGCGTCGCAGGCGCTCCAAAATGCGATTTTAAATGAGTCGACATTCTGGATGCCAGTGCGAGAGACAACTATACGTTTGATTGGGGTTGGATTGGGACATCTTAGGACTGGATTGCGCTTATTCGCAGTGTGCTTCGTCAGAGACTGGAGGATTTGGCAGCTCCATGTAGATGTCTGTAATTTCGTCGAGTAATTGGCGCTGTTTAGCTGGTGATGTATGGTAACTTCGTGAAGTAGCATTGTCATTGTGCAAGGAAATGAGTTTAAATACAACATTGAATAAACTATTAATTCTCTTTTCCATGCTTCTGAACATCACTGTATTTTGCTCAATTATTTGGTCAAGAGAGCTGAATGTGGAATCCGTTTCGCTCGTTACTGGCGGGTTGTCAGTGGTGGCAGGTGCTGTTGGCTGTGGCGTTGCTGCACTTGGAGGATCCACAACATGAGATTGCTGTTGCTCGTGGCGCAACTTTTGTTGGAATTTCCTTAGGTGCCTTTGTGCTGGATTACGAATTTTCCCACGGCCAGTCTTTCGAGTTGCTCGCCCACGCGCAATCTTGAAAGTGACTGATGGAGTTTTGATCATGCTGCCGTGTGTTGCGCTTTGCTGGGTTTGCTGCCTCGAGCTGGGGCCAGTCGGATGTGTTTGCTGCTGTTGAAGTTGCTGTTGTTTGCTTCCTTCTAGCTTCTTGGCATTTGGTAGGGGTATGTCAGCTGGAATCTGTGTGTGTTAGTTTTTGCCAGTGCCGCGTAATACTTCACTAAATGTTTTGCTTTTTTCCAGTGAGGTTTTATTTATTTGGATTGGTGCTTTAAGTTGGCGTTTTGGAGGCAAATTATGCTGTATTTGTGGCCGCGGCTGGACATCCTGTAGAATTGGCTGCTGTGTTTGCTGGGTGCTGCCTCGATTGGCAGCCTCCTTGTAGGCTGAGCAGCCTTTGTAGCTGCTAATGTGAACTCCCTCGCAATTGGCGCATTTGGGAGCAGTTTGCCTCGGTTTGGTGCAGGCTGTAGTGGCGTGCGCGCCTGCGCATTTCATGCATGTGAACGGGCGTCGGCAGTAATTTTTCGTGTGGCCGAATGCTTGGCACCGATGGCATTGAGCTGGGTCACGAGGCTTAGCTTGCTTCTCAATAATTACTGCTTGATTGCCCAGTTCTTTTATGTTAAGGATTTGCTCGTGGCTGCCGTCCGCAGCAGCGTCAATCTCTACCTCAAACATGTTCAGCGGATTTTGTGAGATGCGGTGCTTCATAACTCTTATAAACCTTGTATTGAAGCCAGCCACCAATAGCTTGGTTGCCAGCCAGTCACACGGAGTGCTATGATGCAGCTGTCGTATAATTATACGGAACCCCCTTTCGCTACGCAATTGGTGCGTATGGTGTTGTATTCCGTCTTCGTCAAGAATTTTAAGTGCTGCTATATATGTTGGCATATCTTCGCAGATGATGCGAAGTGCGCTGCCGGCAGTTGTCCGTGTTTTAAATTTGCCTATTTGTTTGCTTCTTTGAAGCTTCTCTAGCAAAGGCATGATTGCTGGAACAAATGGCAAAATCAGTGGCGGGATTTTATGGTTTGTTTGTTGCTGAACTGTAGTAGCGTTAAGTTGCGTTTGTTGTTGTTTATCGTAACACTGTATTTGTTGTTGTGTATGCGTCTCATTGTCTTGTTGGCTGGCTTGGCACAAGATTTCTTGTTGTAATCTTTTAGCGAAGTTACTTTCAAAGATTGGTGTTTTAATTTGCGGAAAGTCAATATTATCGTCAGAGTCATCTTCCATGTCAGTGTTTTTTCTTTTGCTAGGAGTATGTTGTCCATTGGCTGAGTTTGTTGCAGTTGTGACTGGGACTGGCAGCTCGTGGGGGAGCAGAGGAGGAACGCTGGAGAGCCATTTCTTTACATTATTGGTAATGTCAGAATTGCTCTTCACAGTTGACGGGGTCAGCTGAATGGTTGCAGATGAAGAAGGAGGGCGGGGCATCGCATTAATACTCTGAGCTGTATTGTCTGCAGACTCAGAAGTACTAATTGTCGTTGCTTCGTCTCTGCTGCTTTGCAGTTGTGTGCATTGCTGCTTAGCGGCATTGCATTCGTCAGAGTCAACTGCGCATGTATTGGTGTGCTCGAAATTTCTCTCTGCTGCTGTTATTGTCACTTTCTTTTTGGGCGCTGCAGAGAGAGACAGAGACAGCGAGCGTTTTCTGTCCTTGCTGTCGTTCGGCAATTCTGTTACTTTATTGGCTGCCTCGTTAATGGCGGGAAGGGAAATTTTGGTTTGCGTGTGTTCGTGAGTGTTTGCGTTTGTCGGCTGTTGGTCAGGACGTAGAAGTGTGTGTGTGTTCGATACGTCTGTGTTCGTTATTGCTTTCTTTGTTGCTGCAGTCTTGCTGCGAAGAAGTGGCGGGGAAATATGCACTGTAAAGTTCTCTTTTTTGCATATTCCCTTATTCTTGGTGGCTGCTGGTGTGTGTGTGTGCCGTTTCTTTTTTCAGCGTTTGTGTTTGTGGAGGTGGACGCCGCTGTTGCTGTGCCAGAAAAGTGCGCCTTTTTTGTATTGGCGCTGGCGATCCTTTTATGGGCGTGCGCCGAGAATAGCGGCAGCGCAGGCTTGGCTCCTCTTTGAGCAGTTTTCTTAATTGTTATGTGTGGTTTTACCTTATTGGCCGTCGTCAGAGTCTTGGCTGGTTTGGGATTAGCTCGGAGGGGGGCGTCTTTAGTGGTCATCTTAGGTTCTGGGGCTTCTCATCCCTCGGCGTGGCTGTGTCTTCCTGCAGAGGAGTCGTCATGTTGTTGGCGGGGCGTGGCTTAGATGGCAGAAGCGTCATGTTGGCTTCATTTTCGATGGGGCACGAGTCGTCGTCGCTTGACTGGATGCAGCACAGCTCGTAGCTGGATCCAGATCCGGATGATGGAAGAGATCCCATAAAGTAGTCCCACTCCTCAATCCCAGTCGACATTTTAATTTTCACTTGCACTTGCACTTGTACTTTTTCTAGCAGTGATTTGTTGTTTTAATTTTTTAGAGACGGAGACACATTGTTTTTTTTTATTTTATTAGCAAACTTGTCCTTCAGCACGCAGACTGAAGGTATAATTTTATTTCCTTCTTTTTATATTACTCTTACAGCAACTTCTAAAGGAGTATTGAACTTAACATTAGGCGGCAAAACTTTAACAGTCAGCTGTTAACATCAACATTGGTATTGCGTTTTAGTGGCGAGGCTTAATAACTAAAATATACTAGTGGACATGGAATAATTGAGTTGCCAGTTCTGGTAACACTACGTCAGAAAAGGTAAACAATCAGTGTGTATACAATTTGATAATAAAAATTTAAATAAAGTTATTTGTTTAGATAAAACGTCACTGTCGCTCCTCTCATCCAGGATTACTGCAGGAATGGAATGGTGCGCCGTCTGTGTTTGTTTTGTTCGCATTGTTGGGCGAGCAATGCAGTGGTGCTTGATGCTGGCCAGGTCCAGCGGTGAGCCGTCTGTATCCAGTAAGTTGCAGCGTCTGTTGGAGCTTGTGTGGTAAGCGTTGTGTAGTCGTCAAGTTTTAACATTGCTTAACGCCAGTCTTGTTGCAGATCGCCTTCCATGGAGGTCGGCTGGGCGCCGCGCCGCATGTGCTGCATTCTGTTAAAGAGTGGCGTGGCTTAGATGGCAGAAGCGTCATGTTGGCTTCATTGTCGGTGGGGCACGAGTCGTCGTCGCTTGACTGGATGCAGCACAGCTCGTAGCTGGATCCAGATCCGGATGATGGAGGAGATCCCATAAAGTAGTCCCACTCCTCAATCCCAGTCGACATTTTAATTTTCACTTGCACTTGCACTTGTACTTTTTCTAGCAGTGATTTGTTGTTTTAATTTTTTAGAGACGGAGACACATTGTTTTTTTTTATTTTATTAGCAAACTTGTCCTTCAGCACGCAGACTGAAGGTATAATTTTATTTCCTTCTTTTTATATTACTCTTACAGCAACTTCTAAAGGAGTATTTGAACTTAACATTAGGCGGCAAAACTTTAACAGTCAGCTGTTAACATCAACATTGGTATTGCGTTTTAGTGGCGAGGCTTAATATACTAAAATATACTAGTGGACATGGAATAATTGAGTTGCCAGTTCTGGTAACACTACGTCAGAAAAGGTAAACAATTCAGTGTGTATACAATTTTTGATAATAAAAATTTAAATAAAGTTATTTGTTTAGATAAACATCGTCATGGCGAACTCGGGGTCCGTTTGCAGCTGTCGCTCTCGTCTCATCCAGGATTAGCTGCAGGAATGGAATGGTGCGCCGTCTGTGTTTGTTTTGTTCGCATTGTTGGGCGAGCAATGCGAGCACGTTGCAGTGGTGCTTGATGCTGGCCAGGTCCAGCGGTGAGCCGTCTGTATCCAGTAAGTTGCAGCGTCTGTTGGAGCTTGTGTGGTAAGCGTTGTGTAGTCGTCAAGTTTTAACATTGCTTAATGCCAGTCTTGTTGCAGGTCGCCTTCCATGGAGGTGGGCTGGGCGCCGCGCAGCATGTGCTGCATTCTGTTAAAGAGTGGGATTAAGTCAAGATAAGTTGGCGTATTGTAAACAGTCAAGAGCTGTGTTGAGAAAAGTTGGATCCACTGAATTAATTTATATTTTTTTGTTTTGCAGGTATAGCTCAATTCTCGTCATTATGTTGTTTGCGTCGCAGGCGCTCCAAAATGCGATTTTAAATGAGTCGACATTCTGGATGCCAGTGCGAGAGACAACTATACGTTTGATTGGGGTTGGATTGGGACATCTTAGGACTGGATTGCGCTTATTCGCAGTGTGCTTCGTCAGAGACTGGAGGATTTGGCAGCTCCATGTAGATGTCTGTAATTTCGTCGAGTAATTGGCGCTGTTTAGCTGGTGATGTATGGTAACTTCGTGAAGTAGCATTGTCATTGTGCAAGGAAATGAGTTTAAATACAACATTGAATAAACTATTAATTCTCTTTTCCATGCTTCTGAACATCACTGTATTTTGCTCAATTATTTGGTCAAGAGAGCTGAATGTGGAATCCGTTTCGCTCGTTACTGGCGGGTTGTCAGTGGTGGCAGGTGCTGTTGGCTGTGGCGTTGCTGCACTTGGAGGATCCACAACATGAGATTGCTGTTGCTCGTGGCGCAACTTTTGTTGGAATTTCCTTAGGTGCCTTTGTGCTGGATTACGAATTTTCCCACGGCCAGTCTTTCGAGTTGCTCGCCCACGCGCAATCTTGAAAGTGACTGATGGAGTTTTGATCATGCTGCCGTGTGTTGCGCTTTGCTGGGTTTGCTGCCTCGAGCTGGGGCCAGTCGGATGTGTTTGCTGCTGTTGAAGTTGCTGTTGTTTGCTTCCTTCTAGCTTCTTGGCATTTGGTAGGGGTATGTGAGCTGGAATCTGTGTGTGTTAGTTTTTGCCAGTGCCGCGTAATACTTCACTAAATGTTTTGCTTTTTTCCAGTGAGGTTTTATTTATTTGGATTGGTGCTTTAAGTTGGCGTTTTGGAGGCAAATTATGCTGTATTTGTGGCCGCGGCTGGACATCCTGTAGAATTGGCTGCTGTGTTTGCTGGGTGCTGCCTCGATTGGCAGCCATTTTCAGTCGTGCCTCCTTGTAGGCTGAGCAGCCTTTGTAGCTGCTAATGTGAACTCCCTCGCAATTGGCGCATTTGGGAGCAGTTTGCCTCGGTTTGGTGCAGGCTGTAGTGGCGTGCGCGCCTGCGCATTTCATGCATGTGAACGGGCGTCGGCAGTAATTTTTCGTGTGGCCGAATGCTTGGCACCGATGGCATTGAGCTGGGTCACGAGGCTTAGCTTGCTTCTCAATAATTACTGCTTGATTGCCCAGTTCTTTTATGTTAAGGATTTGCTCGTGGCTGCCGTCCGCAGCAGCGTCAATCTCTACCTCAAACATGTTCAGCGGATTTTGTGAGATGCGGTGCTTCATAACTCTTATAAACCTTGTATTGAAGCCAGCCACCAATAGCTTGGTTGCCAGCCAGTCACACGGAGTGCTATGATGCAGCTGTCGTATAATTATACGGAACCCCCTTTCGCTACGCAATTGGTGCGTATGGTGTTGTATTCCGTCTTCGTCAAGAATTTTAAGTGCTGCTATATATGTTGGCATATCTTCGCAGATGATGCGAAGTGCGCTGCCGGCAGTTGTCCGTGTTTTAAATTTGCCTATTTGTTTGCTTCTTTGAAGCTTCTCTAGCAAAGGCATGATTGCTGGAACAAATGGCAAAATCAGTGGCGGGATTTTATGGTTTGTTTGTTGCTGAACTGTAGTAGCGTTAAGTTGCGTTTGTTGTTGTTTATCGTAACACTGTATTTGTTGTTGTGTATGCGTCTCATTGTCTTGTTGGCTGGCTTGGCACAAGATTTCTTGTTGTAATCTTTTAGCGAAGTTACTTTCAAAGATTGGTGTTTTAATTTGCGGAAAGTCAATATTATCGTCAGAGTCATCTTCCATGTCAGTGTTTTTTCTTTTGCTAGGAGTATGTTGTCCATTGGCTGAGTTTGTTGCAGTTGTGACTGGGACTGGCAGCTCGTGGGGGAGCAGAGGAGGAACGCTGGAGAGCCATTTCTTTACATTATTGGTAATGTCAGAATTGCTCTTCACAGTTGACGGGGTCAGCTGAATGGTTGCAGATGAAGAAGGAGGGCGGGGCATCGCATTAATACTCTGAGCTGTATTGTCTGCAGACTCAGAAGTACTAATTGTCGTTGCTTCGTCTCTGCTGCTTTGCTGTTGTGTGCATTGCTGCTTAGCGGCATTGCATTCGTCAGAGTCAACTGCGCATGTATTGGTGTGCTCGAAATTTCTCTCTGCTGCTGTTATTGTCACTTTCTTTTTGGGCGCTGCAGAGAGAGACAGAGACAGCGAGCGTTTTCTGTCCTTGCTGTCGTTCGGCAATTCTGTTACTTTATTGGCTGCCTCGTTAATGGCGGGAAGGGAAATTTTGGTTTGCGTGTGTTCGTGAGTGTTTGCGTTTGTCGGCTGTTGGTCAGGACGTAGAAGTGTGTGTGTGTTCGATACGTCTGTGTTCGTTATTGCTTTCTTTGTTGCTGCAGTCTTGCTGCGAAGAAGTGGCGGGGAAATATGCACTGTAAAGTTCTCTTTTTTGCATATTCCCTAATTCTTGGTGGCTGCTGGTGTGTGTGTGTGCCGTTTCTTTTTTCAGCGTTTGTGTTTGTGGAGGTGGACGCCGCTGTTGCTGTGCCAGAAAAGTGCGCCTTTTTTGTATTGGCGCTGGCGATCCTTTTATGGGCGTGCGCCGAGAATAGCGGCAGCGCAGGCTTGGCTCCTCTTTGAGCAGTTTTCTTAATTGTTATGTGTGGTTTTACCTTATTGGCCGTCGTCAGAGTCTTGGCTGGTTTGGGATTAGCTCGGAGGGGGGCGTCTTTAGTGGTCATCTTAGGTTCTGGGGCTTCTCATCCCTCGGCGTGGCTGTGTCTTCCTGCAGAGGAGTCGTCATGTTGTTGGCGGGGCGTGGCTTAGATGGCAGAAGCGTCATGTTGGCTTCATTTTCGATGGGGCACGAGTCGTCGTCGCTTGACTGGATGCAGCACAGCTCGTAGCTGGATCCAGATCCGGATGATGGAAGAGATCCCATAAAGTAGTCCCACTCCTCAATCCCAGTCGACATTTTAATTTTCACTTGCACTTGCACTTGTACTTTTTCTAGCAGTGATTTGTTGTTTTAATTTTTTAGAGACGGAGACACATTGTTTTTTTTTATTTTATTAGCAAACTTGTCCTTCAGCACGCAGACTGAAGGTATAATTTTATTTCCTTCTTTTTATATTACTCTTACAGCAACTTCTAAAGGAGTATTTGAACTTAACATTAGGCGGCAAAACTTTAACAGTCAGCTGTTAACATCAACATTGGTATTGCGTTTTAGTGGCGAGGCTTAATATACTAAAATATACTAGTGGACATGGAATAATTGAGTTGCCAGTTCTGGTAACACTACGTCAGAAAAGGTAAACAATTCAGTGTGTATACAATTTTTGATAATAAAAATTTAAATAAAGTTATTTGTTTAGATAAACATCGTCAGCTGTCGCTCTCGTCTCATCCAGGATTAGCTGCAGGAATGGAATGGTGCGCCGTCTGTGTTTGTTTTGTTCGCATTGTTGGGCGAGCAATGCGAGCACGTTGCAGTGGTGCTTGATGCTGGCCAGGTCCAGCGGTGAGCCGTCTGTATCCAGTAAGTTGCAGCGTCTGTTGGAGCTTGTGTGGTAAGCGTTGTGTAGTCGTCAAGTTTTAACATTGCTTAACGCCAGTCTTGTTGCAGATCGCCTTCCATGGAGGTCGGCTGGGCGCCGCGCCGCATGTGCTGCATTCTGTTAAAGAGTGGCGTGGCTTAGATGGCAGAAGCGTCATGTTGGCTTCATTGTCGGTGGGGCACGAGTCGTCGTCGCTTGACTGGATGCAGCACAGCTCGTAGCTGGATCCAGATCCGGATGATGGAGGAGATCCCATAAAGTAGTCCCACTCCTCAATCCCAGTCGACATTTTAATTTTCACTTGCACTTGCACTTGTACTTTTTCTAGCAGTGATTTGTTGTTTTAATTTTTTAGAGACGGAGACACATTTTTTTTTTTATTTTATTAGCAAACTTGTCCTTCAGCACGCAGACTGAAGGTATAATTTTATTTCCTTCTTTTTATATTACTCTTACAGCAACTTCTAAAGGAGTATTTGAACTTAACATTAGGCGGCAAAACTTTAACAGTCAGCTGTTAACATCAACATTGGTATTGCGTTTTAGTGGCGAGGCTTAATATACTAAAATATACTAGTGGACATGGAATAATTGAGTTGCCAGTTCTGGTAACACTACGTCAGAAAAGGTAAACAATTCAGTGTGTATACAATTTTTGATTATAAAAATTTAAATAAAGTTATTTGTTTAGATAAACATCGTCATGGCGAACTCGGGGTCCGTTTGCAGCTGTCGCTCTCGTCTCATCCAGGATTAGCTGCAGGAATGGAATGGTGCGCCGTCTGTGTTTGTTTTGTTCGCATTGTTGGGCGAGCAATGCGAGCACGTTGCAGTGGTGCTTGATGCTGGCCAGGTCCAGCGGTGAGCCGTCTGTATCCAGTAAGTTGCAGCGTCTGTTGGAGCTTGTGTGGTAAGCGTTGTGTCGTCAAGTTTTAACATTGCTTAATGCCAGTCTTGTTGCAGGTCGCCTTCCATGGAGGTGGGCTGGGCGCCGCGCAGCATGTGCTGCATTCTGTTAAAGAGTGGGATTAAGTCAAGATAAGTTGGCGTATTGTAAACAGTCAAGAGCTGTGTTGAGAAAAGTTGGATCCACTGAATTAATTTATATTTTTTTGTTTTGCAGGTATAGCTCAATTCTCGTCATTATGTTGTTTGCGTCGCAGGCGCTCCAAAATGCGATTTTAAATGAGTCGACATTCTGGATGCCAGTGCGAGAGACAACTATACGTTTGATTGGGGTTGGATTGGGACATCTTAGGACTGGATTGCGCTTATTCGCAGTGTGCTTCGTCAGAGACTGGAGGATTTGGCAGCTCCATGTAGATGTCTGTAATTTCGTCGAGTAATTGGCGCTGTTTAGCTGGTGATGTATGGTAACTTCGTGAAGTAGCATTGTCATTGTGCAAGGAAATGAGTTTAAATACAACATTGAATAAACTATTAATTCTCTTTTCCATGCTTCTGAACATCACTGTATTTTGCTCAATTATTTGGTCAAGAGAGCTGAATGTGGAATCCGTTTCGCTCGTTACTGGCGGGTTGTCAGTGGTGGCAGGTGCTGTTGGCTGTGGCGTTGCTGCACTTGGAGGATCCACAACATGAGATTGCTGTTGCTCGTGGCGCAACTTTTGTTGGAATTTCCTTAGGTGCCTTTGTGCTGGATTACGAATTTTCCCACGGCCAGTCTTTCGAGTTGCTCGCCCACGCGCAATCTTGAAAGTGACTGATGGAGTTTTGATCATGCTGCCGTGTGTTGCGCTTTGCTGGGTTTGCTGCCTCGAGCTGGGGCCAGTCGGATGTGTTTGCTGCTGTTGAAGTTGCTGTTGTTTGCTTCCTTCTAGCTTCTTGGCATTTGGTAGGGGTATGTGAGCTGGAATCTGTGTGTGTTAGTTTTTGCCAGTGCCGCGTAATACTTCACTAAATGTTTTGCTTTTTTCCAGTGAGGTTTTATTTATTTGGATTGGTGCTTTAAGTTGGCGTTTTGGAGGCAAATTATGCTGTATTTGTGGCCGCGGCTGGACATCCTGTAGAATTGGCTGCTGTGTTTGCTGGGTGCTGCCTCGATTGGCAGCCATTTTCAGTCGTGCCTCCTTGTAGGCTGAGCAGCCTTTGTAGCTGCTAATGTGAACTCCCTCGCAATTGGCGCATTTGGGAGCAGTTTGCCTCGGTTTGGTGCAGGCTGTAGTGGCGTGCGCGCCTGCGCATTTCATGCATGTGAACGGGCGTCGGCAGTAATTTTTCGTGTGGCCGAATGCTTGGCACCGATGGCATTGAGCTGGGTCACGAGGCTTAGCTTGCTTCTCAATAATTACTGCTTGATTGCCCAGTTCTTTTATGTTAAGGATTTGCTCGTGGCTGCCGTCCGCAGCAGCGTCAATCTCTACCTCAAACATGTTCAGCGGATTTTGTGAGATGCGGTGCTTCATAACTCTTATAAACCTTGTATTGAAGCCAGCCACCAATAGCTTGGTTGCCAGCCAGTCACACGGAGTGCTATGATGCAGCTGTCGTATAATTATACGGAACCCCCTTTCGCTACGCAATTGGTGCGTATGGTGTTGTATTCCGTCTTCGTCAAGAATTTTAAGTGCTGCTATATATGTTGGCATATCTTCGCAGATGATGCGAAGTGCGCTGCCGGCAGTTGTCCGTGTTTTAAATTTGCCTATTTGTTTGCTTCTTTGAAGCTTCTCTAGCAAAGGCATGATTGCTGGAACCAATGGCAAAATCAGTGGCGGGATTTTATGGTTTGTTTGTTGCTGAACTGTATTAGCGTTAAGTTGCGTTTGTTGTTGTTTATCGTAACACTGTATTTGTTGTTGTGTATGCGTCTCATTGTCTTGTTGGCTGGCTTGGCACAAGATTTCTTGTTGTAATCTTTTAGCGAAGTTACTTTCAAAGATTGGTGTTTTAATTTGCGGAAAGTCAATATTATCGTCAGAGTCATCTTCCATGTCAGTGTTTTTTTTTTTGCTAGGAGTATGTTGTCCATTGGCTGAGTTTGTTGCAGTTGTGACTGGGACTGGCAGCTCGTGGGGGAGCAGAGGAGGAACGCTGGAGAGCCATTTCTTTACATTATTGGTAATGTCAGAATTGCTCTTCACAGTTGACGGGGTCAGCTGAATGGTTGCAGATGAAGAAGGAGGGCGGGGCATCGCATTAATACTCTGAAGTACTAATTATCGTTGCTTCGTCTCTGCTGCTTTGCAGTTGTGTGCATTGCTGCTTAGCGGCATTGCATTCGTCAGAGTCAACTGCGCATGTATTGGTGTGCTCGAAATTTCTCTCTGCTGCTGTTATTGTCACTTTCTTTTTGGGCGCTGCAGAGAGAGACAGAGACAGCGAGCGTTTTCTGTCCTTGCTGTCGTTCGGCAATTCTGTTACTTTATTGGCTGCCTCGTTAATGGCGGGAAGGGAAATTTTGGTTTGCGTGTGTTCGTGAGTGTTTGCGTTTGTCGGCTGTTGGTCAGGACGTAGAAGTGTGTGTGTGTTCGATACGTCTGTGTTCGTTATTGCTTTCTTTGTTGCTGCAGTCTTGCTGCGAAGAAGTGGCGGGGAAATATGCACTGTAAAGTTCTCTTTTTTGCATATTCCCTAATTCTTGGTGGCTGCTGGTGTGTGTGTGTGCCGTTTCTTTTTTCAGCGTTTGTGTTTGTGGAGGTGGACGCCGCTGTTGCTGTGCCAGAAAAGTGCGCCTTTTTTGTATTGGCGCTGGCGATCCTTTTATGGGCGTGCGCCGAGAATAGCGGCAGCGCAGGCTTGGCTCCTCTTTGAGCAGTTTTCTTAATTGTTATGTGTGGTTTTACCTTATTGGCCGTCGTCAGAGTCTTGGCTGGTTTGGGATTAGCTCGGAGGGGGGCGTCTTTAGTGGTCATCTTAGGTTCTGGGGCTTCTCATCCCTCGGCGTGGCTGTGTCTTCCTGCAGAGGAGTCGTCATGTTGTTGGCGGGGCGTGGCTTAGATGGCAGAAGCGTCATGTTGGCTTCATTTTCGATGGGGCACGAGTCGTCGTCGCTTGACTGGATGCAGCACAGCTCGTAGCTGGATCCAGATCCGGATGATGGAAGAGATCCCATAAAGTAGTCCCACTCCTCAATCCCAGTCGACATTTTAATTTTCACTTGCACTTGCACTTGTACTTTTTCTAGCAGTGATTTGTTGTTTTAATTTTTTAGAGACGGAGACACATTGTTTTTTTTTATTTTATTAGCAAACTTGTCCTTCAGCACGCAGACTGAAGGTATAATTTTATTTCCTTCTTTTTATATTACTCTTACAGCAACTTCTAAAGGAGTATTTGAACTTAACATTAGGCGGCAAAACTTTAACAGTCAGCTGTTAACATCAACATTGGTATTGCGTTTTAGTGGCGAGGCTTAATATACTAAAATATACTAGTGGACATGGAATAATTGAGTTGCCAGTTCTGGTAACACTACGTCAGAAAAGGTAAACAATTCAGTGTGTATACAATTTTTGATAATAAAAATTTAAATAAAGTTATTCAGTCTTTGTTGAACCTCCAAGCAGTCCAGACACATTGACACGCCTTTTTTCAGCATACATAGCTGGCAGTTTTTTGCCTTCCTTTTCCCTCCATATTCTTTTTCTAGAAGGAGGAAAGAAAAAGGTGAACGATGCCGGAGTCTAGCAAAGGCGCATCTATGGGCACCAGGAGCAATCCAAGTGGACGAATCGTCACCAGACGAATGAGTACTGCAACAACTGACGCCACAGCGACGCAAATTATTAAAAATAAAATGGAATTAAAATCCAACATTCAGCAGAACGGAAAAGTGAGACCGTATACAGAAGCCAAACGTTCAAATGTAACGGAAATGGGAAAGAAGCCGATAACGGACAAGGGAAAAACAAAAGTTACAACGAAACCAAAATCACTCAATAAAATTGTGGAAAATGGAGAGGCACCAATGAAACCTGAAAATCTGAAATACAATGAAAACCACAAGGGTCCTTATATAGTCTACATTGACAAATCGGAGTCTTCAAATAGCAAAGCTATAAATGCCATTGAGCTGTCTATGTTGCTTACGACAAGTGGTTTGGACGGCATACAGGAGATCAAGAAGATAGGTTATGGTAGGTGCAAAGTCTCCTGCTCTTCAGCACAAAACGCAAACACCTTAGCCTGTCGCAAAGACTTACTAAAAGATAATTACGAGCCAAAAATCTTGCGCCATTTTATACAAACAGCTGGGTTAATTTTTAACATACCAACTAACCTCACTAATGCAGAAATTGCAAATAATATAATTTCAACAGTCCCTATATCACATGTGGAAAGAGTGTTTAAAAAATCGAATGTTAACAATGAGCTGGTCCCCACTGGAAGAGTCAAACTCTGGTTCAGCGATTCAGTCATCCCCAATGACATTAAACTGATGCATTCTAGGGTGACAGTTCAGCCTTTTATTCACTTCTGTCAGTGTTTTCGCTGCTTCCGCTATGGGCACCTAGCCAAGCATTGCAAAGGTAAATCTAGATGTTTCAAGTGTGGTCTGGATCACGACGCGCAGGCGGAGTGTGTCACCATCTCATGCGCCAACTGCAAGGAGCAGCATGTAGCCACACATCACAGCTGCCCCGCTAGGAAGAGGGAATACGCCATCAGAAGGGCCATCATTGTAGAAAAATTGACTCGCAAGGAGGTTAAAATAAAGTTCCCGACTCTTTTTCAGAAGGTTGCCCCTCCTCTGCTCAACTCGCAAAATTTTCCAGGGCTCCCCAACCATCACCCAATAAGGCCCGTCATTAGTCACCCTATAATGGCCACCAGCATGCTCACTCAAACACCCCCTTCCAATTCAGTTCAGAACAATATGAGTTCTCCGCAAGTGCTACTACCCGCAACTTTTAATACAGGTTCAAAGCAAAATAGCCCGTCCCCATCTTTTAGCAGCGTCAGAGCGTCAAGTCCAGGCATTGTCATTGCAGAAGAGAAATTAAGCCAACTGGGTTCGAAAATCTCTGCTTTTGTCACGAAATGCAATGAAAATACCGCTACAAACCACTTCACTGCCTTTCTGGTGGAATTAAGAGATTTCATTAACTTGGCCAACGCAGAAATTGACTTTAACCGTATTCGTAGTCACATCTCTCAAACAAATATTACTTTATCATGAAAATTCTCCAATATAATATTCAGAGTCTGACCCACAACAACAATAAGCAAATACTACACATGTACCTTATTAACAATAGCATAGATATCGCAATCCTTTCAGAAATCTGGGTCTTTGACAATAGTGACTGTAGCATACCAGACTATAAATTTTTTTGCAGACCCAGGGCGGACGGGTATGGGGGGGTCGGAATATATGTCAAAAGAAACATTAATTTTAAAACTCTTAATTTGAACTGTAACATAGAATGCGTAGGGATCCAAACCCTAAATCTCAAACAGAACTTCAATATCTTTAGCATTTATTCCCCCCCCTCCATCTCTGCGAATGACGTAGGGTTGGGTATGCAGGCTGTTTTTAAGTTTGCCGCAGGACTGAGAAACCCCACACTTGTTGCGGGTGACGTAAACGCCAAATCCACATCCTGGGGCAGTCCATCTGGCGACGCCAAAGGCCACGCATTGGAGGAGGCAGCTATGGATTCAGGGTTCATCTGCCTAAATGATGGCTCGGCCACCTTCTCCCGCGGCCCCCATCAATCGTCCGTACTGGATGTCACATTTACAAACCTGCGGCACAACATATTTCATTGGACAGCGCATAATGTGCGCATAACCAATAGCCCTCATTTCCCTATTATAATTAATTCAGAAAATCTCTCCACAACAACCACCCATACCATAACACTTCATGACAGAGTTTCTAGAGCCTTTTCTGGCTGTAATTTCACAAACATAGAAGACACAAACGGGTACGTCCAAATATTAAGGAAACAGAACACTATCCACGTAAACAGCAATAGTAAATACAAACCGAAAAAATGGTGGGACTCAAACGCGGAAAAACTTTTCAGAATTAGAAACGCTTGTAGGAAAAAATTTTACTTAACAAAAAAGAGAGAAGACGCATTAAAAGCTTTTGAGGCAGAAAACAATTTCCAAAATTATATAAAAAACAGGAAAAAGTCAAATTTCCAAAAGTTTATTGATGACGTCTCCTCAGCTCAGTCTCTATGGGGAAAAGTTAAGCAGCTTAAGAACTACAAACGTGTGAAACAAATAGGCAACAGCTGGACAGAAGAAGAGGACATAGAATTCCTACAGAACGTAGTCGAATCATCCCCTCATCCTGTTGGCAACGACAGTCCCACCGCCCACAATTTCCATAACGAACCTTTCGCACATGCAGCTTTTCTTGAGTTTTTAAATACAAGAAACCCCAAATCAGCTAGAGGATTGGATGGTATCTCATACCAAATGATTCAGGATCTAGATCCGGAGAAAAAAAAAGACTTCCTAGAGATGTTAAACAGGGCCTGGGCCACCGGCGAAATCCTAGAGTGCTGGAGGAGGATCAAAACCATTCCCATCCCAAAAAAGGGCACTGACACGTCGCTGATCAGCAATCACAGGCCAATTTGCCTAATTAGTGTCACTTTTAAAATCCTAGAAGGCCTAGTTAAACAAAGAATAGATGCGCACATACGATCAAATTATTTAATACCAGAAAGATCATATGGTTTCCGTTGTCAAAGGTCTTCAACCCAATGCATAAATGATCTAATCAATAAGGTACAATCTCTAAGAGCAAATCATCACCAGGTAGTTGCAGCATGCCTTGATCTTAAAAAAGCCTTTGACTGCGTCAATGTAGACACGCTCCATACAATCATCAGCGGAATGGGATTTGACAAGGGTATAATAGAATGGCTAACAAGCTTCTTGCGTAGACGCACGCTGATAAAGGGAAAAAGCCAGGTTACAGTTGGAAGGGGGGTGTGCCAAGGAAGCTGCCTTAGCCCTATTCTCTTTAATCTGTACACAGCAGGGCTACATAAGCTAAACGGGCCAAACTGTATTCTTTTTCAGTATGCGGACGATTTTTTCGTACTCTGCTTCCATCCTGACTTTAAAACAGCAACCGATTTACTTCAATTAAAAATAGACAAATTTTTTGATGAATGCAAAAGCCTTGACTTACAGTTTAACGCTGCTAAATCAAGCGTAATTCATTTCAGTTCTCGCAGAAGACCTCTAACCATAAACCACCAAAATACTCCAATCAAAGAAGTTAGCCAGATCAAATACCTGGGAAGAACTGTTTCAGCTAGCAACTCATCACAGGCACACATTGACCAAATCATCACAGAAACCAACAAATGCTGTGCTTTTCTTCGTCTATTCAGTGGCTGTCGCTTCGGCATTCACCCCTACAGAAGCCTTACCATCTACAAAGCCTTCGTAAGGAGCAAACTGGAATATGCCTGCTCCTCTTTCAGCAACCTATCCAAATCAGCATTGATGAAAATTCAAAGTCACGCCAATTTTCATCTGAGGAAGGCTTTGGGACTTATTAAATGCACTCCAGTCCCAATGATTTACCACTTGGCGGCTGAACTCCCGCCTGTGTACCGCTTCCAATTCGCAACTGCCAAAGAATTAGTCAAATCTTTCGCGGCTAACCTTCCCGCATGCGAGACGCTCCGACTCAACTGCGATCTCAACACAAGTTACGCTAAGATATACAAAGAATTCACGGATGTTTTTGAGCACATTGAAGGAACAGAGGCTCCCTCTATTCAATGTTCTAAACTGTCAGGGGTTACAGACTTTCTAAGGGGATCAGCTAAAAACAAACATTCAATATGCACATCCAGTATTAACCTACTTTTCAATGAAAAAATAGCTTCTTTAAAAAGTAAAAATTTTGAATTAATCTTCACTGACGGTTCAGTCACTAAATCGCACTCAAGTGCAGCATTCTTCCATGAGAGCTCTAATTACACAGATAGCTTTTACTCAAATAAAATTCTATCTTCGCTCTCAGCCGAACTTATAGCGATTGACAAAGCACTCGACTATGCCATATCCAAAGATCTCCCTCGTGTGGCCATACTCACGGATAGTAAGAATAGCATAATCAATCTATGCAAATCTCATCAAACCAACTACATTGCCTACAACATCATTGACAAAATTAACCGACACCACCGCATAAAAACAATAGAACTGCACTACATTCCAGGACACTCAAGCATTCCACAGAACATTAAAGTTGACGAGGCGGCCAAAAACGCACCCAAACAAGGCAGATTTACTGTAGTCAACTGGTCTACAAAAGACGCAATTTGTGAGTTATATAAACGCATTAAATTAAAATGGGAAATGGAGTACAACCAGTTTGCGGAACACAAACACAGAGGTTTCTGCGACATTTTCCCTGCACTATCCAACAAGCCCTGGTTTTCCAACAATGAATACAACTTCAAACCAAAAGATATAAAATTAATCAATCGATTATTAACCGGTAACGGCTTCGATAAAGCCACATTATTTAAAATGCACGTCACCACAGACGATATATGCGATACCTGCGGAATTATCGATAATGCTTCACACGCAATATTCAGATGTTCAAAATACAACACTACTAGACAACGCTTCCCAACACTACTGAAACACAACAACATTCACGCATTCCTCAGAGAAGGAAAAACTGAACACATCAAACTAATCATCGAATTTGTTAAGGAAACACATCTGGATCTTTGATTGAACAACTCATTCAAATAATTTGTATGGCGATTTTCACCTTATAAAAGCACCGGTCGAGTTCCGATTTCTGTGCTTAGGGAGCGGCCAAATAATTCCCCCCTGCCTAAGGGTCGGGTGGTAACCTAAAACCAAAAAAAAAAAAAAAAAATAAATAAAGTTATTTGTTTAGATAAACATCATCATGGCGAACTCGGGGCCCGTTTGCAGCTGTCGCACTCGTCCCATCCAGGATTAGCTGCAGGAATGGAATGGTGTGCCGTCTGTGTTTGTTTTGTTCGCATTGTTGGGCGAGCAATGCGAGCACGTTGCAGTGGTGCTTGATGCTGGCCAGGTCCAGCGGTGAGCCGTCTGTATCCAGTAAGTTGCAGCGTCTGTTGGAGCTTGTGTGGTAAGCGTTGTGTAGTCGTCAAGTTTTAACATTGCTTAATGCCAGTCTTGTTGCAGGTCGCCTTCCATGGAGGTGGGCTGGGCGCCGCGCCGCGTGTGCTGCATTCTGTTAAAGAGTGGAATTAAGTCAAGATAAGTTGGCGTATTGAAAACAGTCAAGAGCTGTGTTGAGAAAAGTTGGATCCACTGTAATAATTTATATTTTTATGTTTTTTTCAGGTATAGTTCAATTCTCGTCATTATGTTGTTTGCGTCGCAGGCGTTCCAAAATGCGATTTTAAATGAGTCGACATTCTGGATGCCAGAACGAGAGACAACTATACGTTTGGTTGGGGCTGGATTGGGATATCTTTGGACTGGATTGCGCTTATTCGCCGAGTGCTTCGTCAGAGACTGGAGGATTTGGCAGCTCCATGTAGATGTCTGTAATTTCGTCGAGTAATTGGCGCTGTTTAGCTGGTGATGTATGGTAACTTCGTGAAGTAGCAATGTAAATTTTCACAACTTTCCTTTCGAGTTCCGCGCCCACGCGCAATATTGAATTTGACTGATGAAGTTTTAATCATGCTGCCATGTGTTGCGCTTTGCTGGATTTGCTGCCTCGAGCTGGGGCCCGACGGATGTGTTTGCTGCTGGTGTCGAATTGGAATAAGTTTTTGCTGTTGTTGAAGTTGCTGTTGTTGTCTTCCTTCTAGCTTCTGGACATTTGGCAAGGGTATGTCAGCTGGAATCTGAGTACGTAAGTTGTTGCCAGCGCCACGTAATACTTCGCTAAAAGTTTTGTTGTTTTCCAGAGTGGTTTTCATAGTAGTGTTTGCTTGTGTTGGTGCGTGGAGTTGGCGCCTTGGAGGCGGATTTTGCTGGATTTGTGGGCGTGGCTGAACATCCTTTTTTTTTACACCTCAAAGATGTTCAGCGGATTTTGTGAGATGCGGTGCTTCATAACTCATATATCTAGTGTTGAATCCAGCCACTAGAAGTTTAGTTGCCAGCCAGTCACGCGGAGTGCTGTGATGCAGTTGTCGAATTATAATACGGATTTACAATTGGTGCGTATGGTGTTGTATTCCGTCTTCGTCAAGAATTTTCAGTGCAGCTATATACGTTGGCATATCTTCGTAGATGATGCGAAGTGCGCTGCCGCCAGTTGTCCGTGTTTTAAAATTACCTATTTGTTTCCTTCTTTGAAGCTTCTCTAGCAAAGGCATGATTGCTGGAACAAATGGCAAAATCAGAGGCGGGATTTTTTGGTTTGTTTGTTGCTGAAGTGGAGTGGCGTTAAGTTGCGTTTGTTGTTGTTTATCGTCACACTGTGTTTGTTGTGTATGCGTCTCATTGTCTTGTTGGCTGGCTTGGCACAAGTTTTCTTGTTGGAGTCTTTTAGCGAAGTTGCTTTTAAAAATCGGTGTTTTAATTTGCGGAAAGTCAATATTATCGTCAGAGTCGACTTCCATGTCAGTGTTTTTCCTTTTGTAAGGAGTATGTTGTCCATTGGCTGAGTTTATTGCAGTTGTGGCTGGGACTGGCAGTTCGTGGGGGAGCAGAGGAGGGACGCTGGAGAGCCAATTCTTTACATTATTGGTAATGTCATAATTGCTCTTTACAGTTGACGGGGTCAGCTGGATGGTTGCAGACGAAGAAGAAGGGCGGGGCATCGCATTAATTTTCTGAGCTGTATTGTCTGCAGACTCAGAAGAATTAATTGCCATTGCTTCATCTTTGCTATTTTGCTGTTGTGTGCATTGCTGCTTAGCGGCATTGCATTCGTCAAAGTCGTCTGCGCATGTATTGGTGTGCTCGGAATTTCTCTCTGCTGCCGTTATTGTCGCTTTCTTTTTGTGCGCTGCAGCGAGAGACAGAGACAGCGAGCGTTTTCTGTCCTTGCTGTCGCTCGGCAATTCTGTTATTTTATTGGCTGCTTCGTTAACGGCGGGAAGGGAAATTTTTGTTTGTATGTGTTCGTGAGTGTTTGTGTTGGTCGGCTGTTGGTCAGGACGCAGAAGTGTGTGTGTGTTTGGTACGTCTGTGTTCGTTATTGCTTTCTTTGTTGCTGCAGTCTTACTGCGAAGAAGTGGCGGGAAAATATGCACTGTAAAATTCTCTTTTCTTGCATATTCCCTGATTATTGGTGGCTGTTGGTGTGTGTGTGTGCCGTTTCTTTTTTCAACGTTTGAGTGCGTGGAAGTGGACGCCGCTGTTGCTGTGCCAGAAAAGTGCGCCTTTTTGCATTGGCGTTGGCGATCTTTTTATGGACATGCGCCGAGGATAGCGGCAGCGGAGGCTTGGCTCCTCTTTGAGCAGTTTTCTTAATTGTTATGTGTGGTTTTACCTTATTGGCCGTCGTCAGAGTATTGGCTGGTTAGGAGTTAGCTCGGAGGGGGCGTCTTTAGTGGTCATCTTTGGTTCTGGGGGCTTCTCATCCCTCGGCTTGGTTGTGTCTTCCTGCAGTGGAGTCGTCATGTTGTTGGCGGGGCGTGGCTTAGATGGCAGAAGTGTCGTGTTGGCTTCGTTGTCAGTGGAGCCCGAGTCGCCGTCGCTTGACTGGATGCAGCACAGCTCGTAGCTAGATCCAGATCCGGATGATGGAGGAGATCCCCCAGAGAAATCCCACTCCTCAATCCCAGTCGACATTTTAATTTTCACTTGCACTTGTTCTTCTTTTTCTAGCAGTCATTTTTTGTTGTTTTAATTTTAATGACGGAGACATTTTTTTTTTTTTTTTTAAAAGCAAACTTGTCCCTTCAGCACGCAGACTGAAGGTTTAATGTTATTTCCTTCTATTTATATTACTATTACAGCAACTTCTAAAGGAGTATTTGAACTTAACATTAGGCGGCAAAACTTTAACAGTCAGCTGTTAACATCAACATTGATATTGCGTTTTAGTGGCAAGGCATAATATACTAAAATATACTAGTGGACACACTCAAGTGCAGCATTCTTCCATGAGAGCGCCAATTACACAGATAGCTTTTACACAAATAAAATTCTTTCTTCGCTCTCAGCCGAACTTATAGCGATTGACAAAGCACTCGACTATGCCATATCCAAAGATCTCCCTCGTGTGGCCATACTCACAGACAGTAAGAATAGCATAATCAATCTATGCAAATCTCATCAAACCAACTACATTGCCTACAACATCATTGACAAAATTAACCGACACCACCGCATAAAAACAATAGAACTGCACTACATTCCAGGACACTCGAGCATTCCACAGAACATTAAAGTTGACGCGGCGGCCAAAAACGCACCCAAACAAGGCAGATTTACTGTAGTCAACTGGTCTACAAAAGACGCAATTTGTGAGTTATATAAACGCATTAAATTAAAATGGGAAATGGAGTACAACCAGTTTGCGGAACACAAACACAGAGGTTTCTGCGACATCTTCCCGGCACTATCCAACAAGCCCTGGTTTTCCAACAACGAATACAACTTCAAACCAAAAGACATAAAATTAATCAATCGATTATTAACCGGTAACGGCTTCGATAAAGCCACATTATTTAAAATGCACGTCACCACAGACGATATATGCGATACCTGCGGAATTATCGATAATGCTTCACACGCAATATTCAGATGTTCAAAATACAACTCTACTAGACAACGCTTCCCAACACTACTGAAACACAACAACATTCACGCATTCCTCAGAGAAGGAAAAGCTGAACACATTAAACTAATCATCGAATTTGTTAAGGAAACACATCTGGATCTTTGATTGAACAACTCATTCAAATAATTTGTATGGCGATTTTCACCTTATAAAAGCACCGGTCGAGTTCCGATTTCTGTGCTTAGGGAGCGGCCAAATAATTCCCCCCTGCCTAAGGATCGGGTGGTAACCTAAAACCAAAAAAAAAAAAAACAAATAAAGTCATTTGTTTAGATAAACATCATCATGGCGAACTCGGGGCCCGTTTGCAGCTGTCGCACTCGTCCCATCCAGGATTTGCTGCAGGAATGGTGTGCCGTCTGTGTTTGCTTTGTTCGCATTGTTGGGCGAGCAATGCGAGCACATTGCAGTGGTGCTTGATGCTGGCCAGGTCCAGCGGTGAGTCGACTGTATCCAGTGAAGTTGCAGCGTCTGTTGGAGCTTGTGTAGTAAGCGTTGTGTAGTCGTCAAGTTTTAATATTGCTTAATGCCAGTCTTGTTGCAGGTCGCCTTCCATGGAGGTGGGCTGGGCGCCGCGCCGCATGTGCTGTGTTCTGTTAAAGAGTGGAATTAAGTCAAGATAAGTTGGCGTATTGAAAACAGTCAAGAGCTGTGTTGAGAAAGGTTGGATCCACTGTATTAATTTATATTTTTATGTTTTTTTCAGGTATAGTTCAATTCTCGTCATTATGTTGTTTGCGTCGCAGGCGTTCCAAAATGCGATTTTAAATGAGTCGACATTCTGGATGCCAGAACGAGAGACAACTATGCGTTTGGTTGGGGCTGGATTGGGATATCTTTGGACTGGATTGCGCTTATTCGCCGAGTGCTTCGTCAGAGACTGGAGGATTTGGCAGCTCCATGTAGATGTCTGTAATTTCGTCGAGTAATTGGCGCTGTTTAGCTGGTGATGTATGGTAACTTCGTGAAGTAGCAATGTTCGAGTTCCGCGCCCACGCGCAATATTGAATTTGACTGATGAAGTTTTAATCATGCTGCCATGTGTTGCGCTTTGCTGGATTTGCTGCCTCGAGCTGGGGCCCGACGGATGTGTTTGCTGCTGGTGTCGAATTGGAATAAGTTTTTGCTGTTGTTGTCTTCCTTCAGCTGAAAAGTTTTGTTGTTTTCCAGAGTGGTTTTCATAGTAGTGTTTGCTTGTGTTGGTGCGTGGAGTTGGCGCCTTGGAGGCGGATTTTGCTGGATTTGTGGGCGTGGCTGAACATCCACCTCAAAGATGTTCAGCGGATTTTGTGAGATGCGGTGCTTCATAACTCATATATCTAGTGTTGAATCCAGCCACTAGAAGTTTAGTTGCCAGCCAGTCACGCGGAGTGCTGTGATGCAGTTGTCGAATTATATTGTGTTGTATTCCGTCTTCGTCAAGAATTTTCAGTGCAGCTGATGCGAAGTGCGCTGCCGCCAGTTGTCCGTGTTTTAAAATTACCTATTTGTTTCCTTCTTTGAAGCTTCTCTAGCAAAGGCATGATTGCTGGAACAAATGGCAAAATCAGAGGCGGGATTTTTTGGTTTGTTTGTTGCTGAAGTGGAGTGGCGTTAAGTTGCGTTTGTTGTTGTTTATCGTCACACTGTGTTTGTTGTGTATGCGTCTCATTGTCTTGTTGGCTGGCTTGGCACAAGTTTTCTTGGAGTCTTTTAGCGAAGTTGCTTTTAAAAATCGGTGTTTTAATTTGCGGAAAGTCAATATTATCGTCAGAGTCGACTTCCATGTCAGTGTTTTTCCTTTTGTAAGGAGTATGTTGTCCATTGGCTGAGTTTATTGCAGTTGTGGCTGGGACTGGCAGTTCGTGGGGGAGCAGAGGAGGGACGCTGGAGAGCCAATTCTTTACATTATTGGTAATGTCATAATTGCTCTTTACAGTTGACGGGGTCAGCTGGATGGTTGCAGACGAAGAAGAAGGGCGGGGCATCGCATTAATTTTCTGAGCTGTATTGTCTGCAGACTCAGAAGAATTAATTGCCATTGCTTCATCTTTGCTATTTTGCTGTTGTGTGCATTGCTGCTTAGCGGCATTGCATTCGTCAAAGTCGTCTGCGCATGTATTGGTGTGCTCGGAATTTCTCTCTGCTGCCGTTATTGTCGCTTTCTTTTTGTGCGCTGCAGCGAGAGACAGAGACAGCGAGCGTTTTCTGTCCTTGCTGTCGCTCGGCAATTCTGTTATTTTATTGGCTGCTTCGTTAACGGCGGGAAGGGAAATTTTTGTTTGTATGTGTTCGTGAGTGTTTGTGTTGGTCGGCTGTTGGTCAGGACGCAGAAGTGTGTGTGTTTGGTACGTCTGTGTTCGTTATTGCTTTCTTTGTTGCTGCAGTCTTACTGCGAAGAAGTGGCGGGGAAATATGCACTGTAAAATTCTCTTTTCTTGCATATTCCCTGATTATTGGAGGCTGTTGGTGTGTGTGTGTGCCGTTTCTTTTTTCAACGTTTGAGTGCGTGGAAGTGGACGCCGCTGTTGCTGTGCTAGAAAAGTGCGCCTTTTTGCATTGGCGTTGGCGATCCTTTTATGGACATGCGCCGAGGATAGCGGCAGCACAGGCTTGGCTCCTCTTTGAGCAGTTTTCTTAATTGTTATGTGTGGTTTTACCTTATTGGCCGTCGTCAGAGTATTGGCTGGTTAGGAGTTAGCTCGGAGGGGGCGTCTTTAGTGGTCATCTTTGGTTCTGGGGGCTTCTCATCCCTCGGCTTGGTTGTGTCTTCCTGCAGTGGAGTCGTCATGTTGTTGGCGGGGCGTGGCTTAGATGGCAGAAGTGTCGTGTTGGCTTCGTTGTCAGTGGAGCCCGAGTCGCCGTCGCTTGACTGGATGCAGCACAGCTCGTAGCTAGATCCAGATCCGGATGATGGAGGAGATCCCCCAGAGAAATCCCACTCCTCAATCCCAGTCGACATTTTAATTTTCACTTGCACTTGTTCTTCTTTTTCTAGCAGTCATTTTTTGTTGTTTTAATTTTAATGACGGAGACATTTTTTTTTTTTTTTTAAAAAGCAAACTTGTCCTCTCAGCACGCAGACTAAAGGTTTAATTTTATTTCCTTCTATTTATATTACTATTACAGCAACTTCTAAAGGAGTATTTGAACTTAACATTAGGCGGCAAAACTTTAACAGTCAGCTGTTAACATAAACATTGGTATTGCGTTTTAGTGGCAAGGCATAATATACTAAAATATACTAGTGGACATGGAATAATTGAGTTGCCAGTTCTGGTAACACTACGTCAGAAAAGGTAAACAATTCAGTGCTTATACAATTTTGTAACAATATAAAAATTTAAATAAAGTCATTTGTTTAGATAAACATCATCATGGCGAACTCGGGGCCGACATTCTGTCGACATTCTGGATGCCAGTACGAGAGACAACTATGCGTTTGGTTGGGGCTGGATTGTGATATCTTTGGACTGGATTGCGCTTATTCGCCGAGTGCTTCGTCAGAGACTGGAGGATTTGGCAGCTCCATGTAGATGTCTGTAATTTCGTCGAGTAATTGGCGCTGTTTAACTGGTGATGTATGGTAACTTCGTGAAGTAGCAATGTTCGAGTTCCGCGCCCACGCGCAATATTGAATTTGACTGATGAAGTTTTAATCATGCTGCCATGTGTTGCGCTTTGCTGGATTTGCTGCCTCGAGCTGGGGCCCGACGGATGTGTTTGCTGCTGGTGTCGAATTGGAATAAGTTTTTGCTGTTGTTGAAGTTGCTGTTGTTGTCTTCCTTCTAGCTTCTGGACATTTGGCAAGGGTATGTCAGCTGGAATCTGAGTACGTAAGTTGTTGCCAGCGCCACGTAATACTTCGCTAAAAGTTTTGTTGTTTTCCAGAGTGGTTTTCATAGTAGTGTTTGCTTGTGTTGGTGCGTGGAGTTGGCGCCTTGGAGGCGGATTTTGCTGGATTTGTGGGCTGAACATCCTGTGAGATTGGCTGCTGTATTTGCTGGGTGTTGCCTCGGTTTACAGCCATTTTCAACGTCGCCTCCTTGTAGGCTGAGCATCCTTTGTAACTGCTAATGTGAGCTCGCAATTGGCGCATTTGGGAGCAGTTTGCCTGGGTTTGGTGCAGGCTGTAGTGGCGTGCGCGTCTGCGCATTTCATGCATGTGAACGGGCGTCGGCAGTAATTCTTTGTGTGGCCAAATGCTTGGCACCGATGGCATTGAGCTGGGTCACGGGGCTTAGCTTGCTTCTCAATGATTACTGTTTGATTGCCCAGTTCTTTAATGTTTAGTATTTGCTCGTGGCTGCCGTCCGCAGCAGTGTCAATCTCCACCTCAAAGATGTTCAGCGGATTTTGTGAGATGCGGTGCTTCATAACTCATATATCTAGTGTTGAATCCAGCCACTAGAAGTTTAGTTGCCAGCCAGTCACGCGGAGTGCTGTGATGCAGTTGTCGAATTATAATACGGATTTACAATTGGTGCGTATGGTGTTGTATTCCGTCTTCGTCAAGAATTTTCAGTGCAGCTATATACGTTGGCATATCTTCGTAGATGATGCGAAGTGCGCTGCCGCCAGTTGTCCGTGTTTTAAAATTACCTATTTGTTTGCTTCTTTGAAGCTTCTCTAGCAAAGGCATGATTGCTGGAACAAATGGCAAAATCAGTGGCGGGATTTTTTGGTTTGTTTGTTGCTGAAGTGGAGTGGCGTTAAGTTGCGTTTGTTGTTGTTTATCGTCACACTGTGTTTGTTGTGTATGCGTCTCATTGTCTTGTTGGCTGGCTTGGCACAAGTTTTCTTGTTGGAGTCTTTTAGCGAAGTTGCTTTTAAAAATCGGTGTTTTAATTTGCGGAAAGTCAATATTATCGTCAGAGTCGACTTCCATGTCAGTGTTTTTCCTTTTGTAAGGAGTATGTTGTCCATTGGCTGAGTTTATTGCAGTTGTGGCTGGGACTGGCAGTTCGTGGGGGAGCAGAGGAGGGACGCTGGAGAGCCAATTCTTTACATTATTGGTAATGTCATAATTGCTCTTTACAGTTGACGGGGTCAGCTGGATGGTTGCAGACGAAGAAGAAGGGCGGGGCATCGCATTAATTTTCTGAGCTGTATTGTCTGCAGACTCAGAAGAATTAATTGCCATTGCTTCATCTTTGCTATTTTGCTGTTGTGTGCATTGCTGCTTAGCGGCATTGCATTCGTCAAAGTCGTCTGCGCATGTATTGGTGTGCTCGGAATTTCTCTCTGCTGCCGTTATTGTCGCTTTCTTTTTGTGCGCTGCAGCGAGAGACAGAGACAGCGAGCGTTTTCTGTCCTTGCTGTCGTTCAGCAATTCTGTTATTTTATTGGCTGCTTCGTTAACGGCGGGAAGGGAAATTTTTGTTTGTATGTGTTCGTGAGTGTTTGTGTTGGTCGGCTGTTGGTCAGGACGCAGAAGTGTGTGTGTGTTTGGTACGTCTGTGTTCGTTATTGCTTTCTTTGTTGCTGCAGTCTTACTGCGAAGAAGTGGCGGGGAAATATGCACTGTAAAATTCTCTTTTCTTGCATATTCCCTGATTATTGGTGGCTGTTGGTGTGTGTGTGTGCCGTTTCTTTTTTCAGCGTTTGAGTGTGTGGAAGTGGACGCCGCTGTTGCTGAGCCAGAAAAGTGCGCCTTTTTTGCATTGGCGTTGGCGATCCTTTTATGCACATGCGCCGAGGATAGCGGCAGCACAGGCTTGGCTCCTCTTTGAGCAGTTTTCTTAATTGTTATGTGTGGTTTTACCTTATTGGCCGTCGTCAGAGTATTGGCTGGTTTGGGATTAGCTCAGAGGGGGGCGTCTTTAGTGGTCATCTTTGGTTCTGGGGGCTTCTCATCCCTCGGCTTGGTTGTGTCTTCCTGCAGTGGAGTCGTCATGTTGTTGGCGGGGCGTGGCTTAGATGGCAGAAGTGTCGTGTTGGCTTCGTTGTCAGTGGAGCCCGAGTCGCCGTCGCTTGACTGGATGCAGCACAGCTCGTAGCTAGATCCAGATCCGGATGATGGAGGAGATCCCCCAGAGAAATCCCACTCCTCAATCCCAGTCGACATTTTAATTTTCACTTGCACTTGTTCTTCTTTTTCTAGCAGTCATTTTTTGTTGTTTTAATTTTAATGACGGAGACATTTTTTTTTTTTTAAAAAGCAAACTTGTCCCTTCAGCACGCAGACTGAAGGTTTAATGTTATTTCCTTCTATTTATATTACTATTACAGCAACTTCTAAAGGAGTATTTGAACTTAACATTAGGCGGCAAAACTTTAACAGTCAGCTGTTAACATCAACATTGATATTGCGTTTTAGTGGCAAGGCTTAATATACTAAAATATACTAGTGGACATGGAATAATTGAGTTGCCAGTTCTGGTAACACTACGTCAGAAAAGGTTAACAACTCAGTGCTTTTTAAACTATCGATAATTTTGACTGACATTTCGAATATCATTGTCAATGTGTCAGATATTTAGTAGTAGGGTTGCGGTCTACGAATCGTTAACCATTTTCTCATAGATGCCAATATGTGATTTCGTTTTGTTTTGGTTAGAACACTAATGTATTAAATGTTATCTCTAATACTCTTGATTGGCATCTCTTTCATCAGCTCCATTGCTATCCCTTTAATCCCGTATTTTAATTCAAAATTAAAAGGATTTTTGGGTTTGTTTTTATTTTAATACGCGATATTATTAAAAATTTGTTCAATCGGAGACTTTATGCTGTAAATAGCTGGTTAATTGCCTTTGTAGTTATACCCTGTAAAGCCATTTCCCTTTATGTCCTTCGCAACGCTAAGACTTGTGTTTGCAATTGAATAAGTAGCCTTATAACCAGTCTAATATTATTTATTTTTTTTTTTTATTTTTTTTTTTAATATTTGAAATAGATGTGTATTGTGAGCCAATTTGGAAACTGGGCTGCTAAAGTTTGAGTCAGCCCATAAACACTAATGTTCTTATTGTTCACTTAGGGTTTGCTTTTTGAACTATCGATAATTTTAACTGACATTTCGAATGTCATTGTCAATGTGTCAGATATTTAGTAGTTGGGTTGCGGTCTACGAATGGTTAACCCATTCTATCAGATGCGAATATGTGATTTCATTTTGTTTTGGTTATAAAACCAATGTATTAAAGTTTATCTTTAATACTCTTGATTGGCATCTCTTTCATCAGCTCCATTGCTTTACCTTTAATCCCGTATTTTAGTTCAAAATTAAAAGGATTTTTGGGTTTGTTTTTATTTTAATACGCTCAATTATTAAAAATTTGTTCAATCGGAGACTTTATGCTGTAAATAGCTGGTTAATTGCCTTTGTAGTTATACTCTGTAAAGCCATTTCCCTTAATGTCCTCCGCAACGCTAAGACTTGTGTTTGCAATTGAATAAGTAGCCTTTAGACCAGTCTAATATTATTTTTTTTAATTTTTATTTTGTAATATTTGAAATAGTTTTGTATTGTGAGCCAATTTGGAAATGACAAAACTGCTACAGTTTGCGTCAGCCTAGAAACTTGCGCTTGCTCGCTTCTCCACCGCCGCCTCCCCCACAACGCTGGTCCAGCGATATCTTCACCACGCAGTCTATTAAAGTTTTAAAACAATTTTGTATTCTGCTCAATGTTGCATTTACCCAATGTTCTCAATGTTCACTTCGCCTTTGCTTTTCAACTATCCATAATTTTGACTGACATTTCGAATGTCATTGTCAATGTGTCAGATATTTAGTAGTAGGGTTGCGGTCTACGAATGGTTTACCCTTTTCTATTAGATGCCAATATGTGATTTCGTTTTGTTTTGGTTAGAACACTAATGTATTAAATTTTATCTCTAATACTCTTGATTAGCATCTCTTTCATCAGCTCCATTGCTATCCCTTTAATCCCGTATTTTAATTCAAAATTAAAAGGATTTTTGGGTTTGTTTTTATTTTAATACGCTCAATTATTAAAAATTTGTTCAATCGGAGACTTTATGCTGTAAATAGCTGGTTAATTGCCTTTGTAG
This sequence comes from Drosophila formosana, assembly GCA_035045625.1. Classification (NCBI taxonomy): domain Eukaryota; kingdom Metazoa; phylum Arthropoda; class Insecta; order Diptera; family Drosophilidae; genus Drosophila; species Drosophila formosana. The sequence continues at coordinate 25,935 of JAWNOW010000554.1, read as the reverse complement.
TTTTACCCTGTACAGCCATTTCCTTTTAAGTCCTTCGCAACGCAAAGATTTTTGTTTGCTATTGAATGAGTAGCCTTATAACCAGTCTAATATTATTTTTTTATTTTTATTTTGTAATATTTGAAATAGATGTGTATTGTAAGCCAATTTGGAAACTGGGCTGCTAAAGTTTGAGTCAGCCCAGAAACACTAATGTTCTCATTGTTCACTTTTTGAACTATTGATAATTTTAACTGACATTTCGAATGTCATTGTCAATGTGTCAGATATTAAGTAATAGAGTTGCGGTCTACGAATGGTTTACCCTTTTCTAATAGATGCCAATATGTGATTATCAAATATTTGTTCAATCGGAGACTTTATGCTGTAAATATCTGGTTAATTGCCTTTGTAGTTATACCCTGTAAAGCCATTTCCTTTTATGCCCTTCACAACACAAAGACTTGTGTTGAAATTGAATGAGTAGCCTTTCAACCAATTGTGACGGCCCAAAAGTCTGGCCACACAATATATATATCGATAAGCAATAAAACAGAGGAAAAAAAAATACTAAAACCATCGTAATTATCGAAATATACGGTCAGTAGGAACTAGGATCGCTCACGCGAGTTAACAGCTCACTTGAGTCAGCAGGAGCTTAACGCTAGCAGACCCAAGTGAGCTTAACAGCTCACTTGAGTCAACAGGAGCTTAACGCTAGCAGACCCAAGTGAGCTTAACAGGGCTATGTTAAGTAGAAAAACTGACCTACTTAAGGAGATGCCGGTAGACAGGCTCACTCTCTCTGGAAAACGATCAACGGACACAGACCACCCACACACGCAAGCTCACACACGCAAGTACCCCAATACATAGGACAGCAAAACGTATTGCAGGTATGTCAGAAAGTACAATTAGTACTTTTTCCACCCCCCATTAGTCAAACAGTGTTAAATAAAACAATATTAAATCAGCGCAATTACGAGCGCTCTTCTTTGTTTACGCGAGTGAATTCACAGTGCGAACTCTGCTTTTCCCCCCTCGCCTATAACGGTGTCGGCGCAGCAATCTAGCAGTGTGACTACATACTCGCGTAGATCGTTGCACGTGCCGGGCGTGTGTCGTGTGACCACACACACACATAATCAACGTTTTTGCGAGTTGCGCGTTGCCTCCCTCGTCTGCAAAGTGTCGTGACAGTTCTTGGCAGTGTGACAACACGCTTGCGCAGAATCTGTACGCATTTGCTAAACTTGTGTTAGTGTGACTACACACTTACACAAGCAGACGCAGAGAGCCGCGAGCCACTCCCGCCCCTCGCTCCCACGAAGTGCCGCACGGACTCTAGCAGTGCGATTACGCAGCTGCGCAGTTTCCGCGCGCACGCCAGGTTTGTGTATATGTGCCCACACACATACACGAACACAAGCAGAGAATCGCGAGCCATTCCCTCCCCTCGTGTCTACAAAGTGCCTGCACCGAGCCTAGCATTGCGACCACGCAATTGCGCCGGCCAGTGTACGTTTTGTAGTTTGAGTGTATACGCCCGCACATACACACAAACGAAGACAGCGAGTCGCGACCACCCCCCCCCTCTTGCTTGGGATACCCCGTTGCAACCTCGGGCAGTGTAACTACGCACTTACGCCCACCTTCTAGAGTTAAACGTAGACAACTAATTTTAAGACATTCCTAAATAAAAGAAAACAAATAATTTCGAAATCACGCACGCGTGTTTCTGGGACGGGATCTTTTTCAGCGGGTGTAACCCTATTTCCCAGTTCCATTAGCGACTACGCTAAAGCTGCCGATCTTGCTACTGTGCGGTTACGACGACAACGTCATACTACATAGTCCAAGAAGAGCCTTCCAATTCCCGCCGAGACGATCGTGTCTGTCTCGTAAATCCCTCGACGTCTGACGGTCCATCTGACCAAACATAAATATTCTTGTTTCTCGAACCCTGGACAGTAGCTGGCTATCCCGGCGTTGTGACGGTTCGTTACAAGTGGCGCCCGAGCAGGGACCTGAGTCAGATTAGAGGTGGAACGCAAAGTTTGAGTGGATTAAAGCACCACTAACGGGACAGACTCGCGAACGCAATGACAAGCCATCTGGACAGCGACAGCGAAGAGTGTTCACAGGGGATGACCAACCCTGGCGTTGGCATCAAATGGATTTATTCCCGGCGACGAGATGAACTCGAGGCTTTCGCCGAAGAATTCAAATTCTCGGCCGAAGGGAAGGTCGAAGACCTGAGGCGCTCATTCGCGTTGCTCGTGTCTAAGGCCCGGTTAGACAAAAACGCGTGGGCTCGTCTGGCCGAATTAGAAGTACAGTTCACGCGGCCACGTACTCCACAGCCCGAGGTCCAAGCCTCGACGTCAGAACAGGCTCGCAAGTTCTTGACCGCTCCATCGCCGGTGGTGTTCAAGACAGACGAGCCCACAACCAGACATGCGGCCCCTAGTCATCCTACACAGACAGGTCCGACTAATAGTAGGCATGCCTACCCCGAGTTCGACGATATCCCTAGTTCCAGGCCATGCGGGGTCACACTTGACCGGATTAGGAAATGGGGGATCCAGTTCGACGGTCAAGGTGATCCCCTGGCTTTTATTGAAGCGCTGGAGGAGCGAGCCCAAGCCTACGGCATTGGGTTGAACGCGTTACCTCGGAGTATGGCCGAAGGTTTAATCGACAGTGCCGCGCGTTGGTTCCGCACCAGCGGACTCGGTACAGCCACATGGTCGGAATTCCGCAGGGAATTCCTATCATATTTCCTCCCGCCGCGATACTTCGAACGCCTCGAGGACAGTATTCGGGACCGAAAACAACTCGACCACGAGTCGTTTAAGGAGTATGTGACCGAAATCCGCTTCCTCATGCATCATGCTGACTACAGTGTGGCGCAAGAGCTGGAGCGGATTTACGACAACTCCCGGCCCGAATACAAATACTACGCTCGACGGCATGAGGTGACTAGCTTGAACCAATTGATTCGGCTAGCCACCGAGTTCGAAAGTATACAGGGCAGTTCGTTGACAAACCTGGCAACGACTACCGTGGTAGCACCTCCACGGCCAGCTGTACGCCGAACTGTGGCACCTGCCCCAACCACACCCGCATGGCATAATCCCTTCCGAGGCGACCCCGACCCCTTACCCACGGAACTGACGCAACCCCGCCCTCGAACTGCGCCGTCTGGACAACCCGCGATCCAAGACGTGCAACGCGTGTGTCGACGATGTGGTCAGTCAGGACATGTGCAGGCGGCGTGCCAAAATCCACAAGTCCTTTTCTGTTGGGACTGTGGAAAAAGAGACGTCCGTACAGTGAATTGTTGTCGCAGGAACATGACGGGAAACGACCAGCGTCCTCAGCCCCGACGGGAGGAGCCCAGGACGCCATTCAACCAGTCCCGCCAGTAGTCCCGGTTTTGTCCGTGACCGGTGGACGGATCATGGCCAGGATCCACGTCGAGCGGATACCGGTAGAGGGAACTCTGGACACCGGAGCCACACGGAGTTTTATCAGCGAGGACCTGGCCAACCAACTCGCTACGTCCCGGAACACCCATCAGCGAGGTGCCAAGATCCGCTTGGCCGACGGCTCTGTCCGCGAGGTCACGAGGACATTGGTAGCACGCATTCGTCTGGCGGATCGACAAGTACGAATGCCCCTTCTGGTTCTCCCCAATGTCCTCGAGCCTGTGATACTCGGGATAGATTTCCTGTGCGCGATGGAAACCAACATCAGTTGTGGTACCGCACAACTCAGACTTCGGAGTGCACAAGCTCCACAGCTCATCTCGGTACCCCACCAGGCCTCCCGGTTGGAACCGGTATCGAATCATACTCCACCCACGCCAGCACCAAGGACGATCATCACCCGGGATACTCCCACTATCCCAATCCCAGCACCGAGACTCCGTACACCTCCCGCTCGAGCCTTGGAGCCTACTACGAAATCAGGCTCTAAGATAGAAGGCCGCAGTACCTACGATGTCACCCTCACTCCGGATCTACAGACTTCGCTTCCAGACCAGGAAGACGAGCTGGATCCGATCCCATCGAGCCCAGACGCATGGCCACCGGAGATCGCCCCCGTCATTCAGAAATTTCTGGAAGAAGAAATTCCCAAGTTCTCCCAGATGACCGGAGTAACAACGATCGCGGAACACCATATAACGCTTCGGGACGAGAGGCCGATCAAACAGCGTTACTTCCCCAAAAATCCGGCCATGCGACGCATCATCGACGAGCAGGTCGACCAACTGCTGCAGGACGGCCTAATTGAGCCATCGCATAGTCCTCATAGCGCCCCTATTGTGTTGGTTCGGAAGAAGAACGGCCAATGGCGTATGTGTGTAGACTACCGACAACTCAATGAAAGATCAATCCCCGATGCGTATCCTCTTCCCCGGATCACATATATCCTGGAACGCCTCCGACATGCCAAGTTCATTTCAACGCTGGACCTAAAGAATGGCTACTGGCAGATCCCCATGGCACCAAGCAGTCGGGAAGCGACTGCGTTTACGGTACCAGGACGCGGACTCTACCAGTGGAAGGTGATGCCCTTTGGACTCCACTCGGCTCCGGCGACCTTCCAACGAGCCCTGGACGCGGTCATAGGGGTGGATATGGAGCCACATGCGTTCGCATACTTGGACGATATAGTAGTCGTCGGGAACTCCCTGGAAGACCACGCCAAAAATCTGCGGGAAGTGTTGGGCCGACTCCGCCAGGCCAACCTCAGGATTAACCACGAGAAGTGTGCCTTCTTCCAGCGACGAATCCATTACCTCGGACACGTCATCAGTGAGGAAGGGATCCACACCGACCCAGGTAAGATAACCGCCGTCCGTGACCTACCTCCGCCGTCGAACCTTAAGGAATTGAGACAGTGCATTGGAATGGCCTCGTGGTATAGAAGGTTCGTGCCCAACTTTGCCACCGTGGTACAGCCGATGTCTCAACTTCTCAAGAAAGGCCGAAAGTGGGTGTGGGCCCTGGAGCAACAGGTCGCGTTCGACCAGTTGAAGGTCCTCCTCACTACAGCACCCGTCCTAGCGTGCCCAGACTTCCACGCCAAGTTTGTGCTACAGACGGATGCAAGCAACGTGGGAATCGGCGCCGTGTTAACCCAGGAAATCGACGGCCAGGAGCGTGCAATCTCCTACGTCAGTCGACGACTGAACAAGGCGGAGGAAAACTATTCGGCTACCGAGAAGGAGTGTCTGGCAGTGATTTGGGCCATCAGGAAACTACGCTGCTACCTGGAAGGATATCGGTTTGAGGTTATCACCGACCATCTGGCCCTTAAGTGGCTGAATTCACTGGAGTCACCACATGGCCGAGTAGCACGTTGGGCGTTGGAGTTGCAGCAGTACCAGTACGACGTGAGGTATCGTCCCGGGAAGCAGAACGTAGTCGCCGATGCTCTGTCTCGACAACCCGTCACCCGTCTAGACCGGCTAAAGGAGGAGCCCCGCTCGTGTCCTTGGTTGTCTCGACGGATCCAACAGGTAAGCGATGAACCACAGCGATACCCGGATTACACAGTAAGGGAGGGCCAACTATACCGCCACATCGTGCATCGAGCCGACGACTTCGACGATGTGACCTGGAAGTTGTGCGTACCCCGAGAGATGCGGCTGCGAGTACTCCAGGAGTGCCACGACCAGCCGTCTGCAGGGCATCTCGGTGTACGGAAGACCATCTTGCGAGTCGCACAACGATACTACTGGCCAGGGATGCACCGCGACGTAAAAAGACACATTCGACACTGTCTGAGCTGCCAGAAATACAAGACGTCACAGCAAAAGCCGGCAGGACACATGCACACTCGAGCCGCCGAAGAGCCGTTCGCCACAGTGTGCGCCGATTTCGTGGGACCACTCCCACGCTCGAAACAGGGTAACACCATGTTGCTCGTGTTCTTCGACCTCTTCTCGAAGTGGGTGGAATTGGTCCCCTTACGACGCGCAACAGCGGCTGGACTGCAACGGGCGTTCCGGGAGCGTATCCTCGCTCACTTCGGGGTCCCAAAGCTGTTTGTGTGCGACAATGGAACCCAGTTCACCAGCAGGGCTTTCAAGGCGTTTCTGAAAACCGCCGGTGTGGAGATACAACACACTGCCCCATATGCTCCGCACGAGAACCCTACGGAACGAGCCAACAGGACGGTGAAGACCATGATCGCCCAACTCGTCGACGGCCAACAAAACACCTGGGATACTCTACTTCCAGAGATCACGTTGGCCGTGAACTCCAGCACGTCCGAGTCAACAGGATATAGCCCAGCCTTCCTGGTACAGGGTAGGGAACCCCGACTCCCAGGAGGACTATACGAGGAAATGTCTCCCGAACTTCACCCGAACCCCGAAGATCCCGACGCCAAGGCCAAACGACTCCGCGAAATATTCACGCTCGTCCGAGGAAACCTAGACCAAGCTAGCCACGACCAAAGCCGACACTACAACCTACGCCGCAGACAGTGGCGGCCCGCTATTGGAATGAAGGTCTTGTTGCGTCAACATCACCTCTCAAACGCCGCGGAAGGATTCGCCGCGAAACTCGCTCCGAAGTTCGACGGGCCTTACCTCGTAAAGAAGTTCATATCTCCGAACATTGTACGGCTGCAACACACCACGACCCTCCAACGGCGAGTCGCCAATATTGCCGATCTGAAGGAGTTCCTAGATCGGGAAGAGGAGGTCGATGGCGAAAGTCAAGAAGAATGTGAACAAGACTAAAACTTACGTAGCCACTAACACCTCCATCGCGAACGCCCCGAACTAAAACACTCCAGTATCACCCGTGACATTAGCTAACCCAGGCGTTTCTCTCTCTATACTATTCCGCAGCTCAAAATAATATGGATCCCATAGATCTGACGGGTGACACCCCACCGCGCGACAACGCCGGTGACAACACCCCCACACCCCCCAGGGACGGAGTGAGGAGGATGGCCACCACCCCTGAACAGGAGGATTGGTCAGGCCGCGGAGTACGGTCCCCCACCTACTTCCACCCCGATGCTCCACACTACTCCGCCGTTCGGCCGGAGGACGCTGAGAGGGATACCCACGTGCGCAGGGCACAGGACGCGAGTGACACGCCATCGGAGGTAGAATGGCAATATTCGTTCGTGCCAGAGCCACGGGATATTAGACACCCTACCACGACCGGGTATGAGTGGTACTCGTGCGGGCCAGAGTCGGGTGAGGAAACTCACTACTCGCCGACGAGTCATCACGACGAGGACGAAGAGGACGACGAGGACGAAGAGGACGACGTCCCTATCGGACCAGCCCCAGGGGCGTGGTCGCCCCGACCAAACGGCAGACGTCGAGACCCACGCCAGGGCCATGGCGTATACCATGCCATCCCCACGGACGGAGACGAGTTGGCTCATTGGGAGGCTGCTCCCACGTCCGACAGCGAGGGAGACGAACCCTTCTTCGTGGAGGGCGTGGCGCAGGCGGTCTCCTATGAGCCAGCCATCCGGCCGTGGGGTATGCGACTGACGAGAGTCGAGCGCACGACGGTGGACGTCATCGTCCCCCCGGGCGAAACAATCGCCGCATATTTTGGCATCCCACCGACGTGGAACTATGTCGGCCCTGCCATAGGCAACACCGGGGCGTGGACCACCCCACACCAATGGACCAGGCCAACCAGCCCAGTGTTATGCGCCGTAGCCAGGGTTGAGGAGACACCCCAAGACTTCCCCACGGTCCAAACAGGGCCGTTCTGGGAGTCTGCGTCGGAGGACGAGACGGAGGGCCCAAGATTTCGGCGTCAGTACGCGACCACCATAGCCGAAACCCCAAACCCAGACCCAGACGAGGACAAGGACGTGCTTCAGGCCGAGGTGTCGGGGGAAGCGGGACGATCGACCGGAGAGGACGCAGGAGATGACCTAAATAACACCCCGGAGTCATTGTCTGAGCTCTGGGGCCTCCTGGCCCCAGAATTGCCAACAGGGGTCGGGGAAGATGACCTCGATCTGGTGGAGGTTGTCGCCCACGAGAGCGAGTTGGTGGAGGCACCAGCGACCTGGGCCGTGGAAACGCCGGGACGTCAACTACCGCGAGGGCTTATCGAGGAGGTTCGGCAGACCGAGGGCCGCAACACCCGCGCCCGGTTTACCCACGTTTGGTTGGACACGGTCTACCAGATCCACCGTTCCCGAGCAGGCCGAGTCCGGGTCCACATCCGCCCGGGAGGAAAGGGGGGGTGTGACGGCCCAAAAGTCTGGCCACACAATATATATATCGATAAGCAATAAAACAGAGGAAAAAAAAATACTAAAACCATCGTAATTATCGAAATATACGGTCAGTAGGAACTAGGATCGCTCACGCGAGTTAACAGCTCACTTGAGTCAGCAGGAGCTTAACGCTAGCAGACCCAAGTGAGCTTAACAGCTCACTTGAGTCAACAGGAGCTTAACGCTAGCAGACCCAAGTGAGCTTAACAGGGCTATGTTAAGTAGAAAAACTGACCTACTTAAGGAGATGCCGGTAGACAGGCTCACTCTCTCTGGAAAACGATCAACGGACACAGACCACCCACACACGCAAGCTCACACACGCAAGTACCCCAATACATAGGACAGCAAAACGTATTGCAGGTATGTCAGAAAGTACAATTAGTACTTTTTCCACCCCCCATTAGTCAAACAGTGTTAAATAAAACAATATTAAATCAGCGCAATTACGAGCGCTCTTCTTTGTTTACGCGAGTGAATTCACAGTGCGAACTCTGCTTTTCCCCCCCTCGCCTATAACGGTGTCGGCGCAGCAATCTAGCAGTGTGACTACATACTCGCGTAGATCGTTGCACGTGCCGGGCGTGTGTCGTGTGACCACACACACACATAATCAACGTTTTTGCGAGTTGCGCGTTGCCTCCCTCGTCTGCAAAGTGTCGTGACAGTTCTTGGCAGTGTGACAACACGCTTGCGCAGAATCTGTACGCATTTGCTAAACTTGTGTTAGTGTGACTACACACTTACACAAGCAGACGCAGAGAGCCGCGAGCCACTCCCGCCCCTCGCTCCCACGAAGTGCCGCACGGACTCTAGCAGTGCGATTACGCAGCTGCGCAGTTTCCGCGCGCACGCCAGGTTTGTGTATATGTGCCCACACACATACACGAACACAAGCAGAGAATCGCGAGCCATTCCCTCCCCTCGTGTCTACAAAGTGCCTGCACCGAGCCTAGCATTGCGACCACGCAATTGCGCCGGCCAGTGTACGTTTTGTAGTTTGAGTGTATACGCCCGCACATACACACAAACGAAGACAGCGAGTCGCGACCACCCCCCCCCCCTCTTGCTTGGGATACCCCGTTGCAACCTCGGGCAGTGTAACTACGCACTTACGCCCACCTTCTAGAGTTAAACGTAGACAACTAATTTTAAGACATTCCTAAATAAAAGAAAACAAATAATTTCGAAATCACGCACGCGTGTTTCTGGGACGGGATCTTTTTCAGCGGGTGTAACCCTATTTCCCAGTTCCATTAGCGACTACGCTAAAGCTGCCGATCTTGCTACTGTGCGGTTACGACGACAACGTCATACTACATAGTCCAAGAAGAGCCTTCCAATTCCCGCCGAGACGATCGTGTCTGTCTCGTAAATCCCTCGACGTCTGACGGTCCATCTGACCAAACATAAATATTCTTGTTTCTCGAACCCTGGACAGTAGCTGGCTATCCCGGCGTTGTGACGGTTCGTTACACAATTTAATATTATTTTTTTTTTATTTTTATTTTGTAATATTCGAAATAATTTTGTATTGTGAGCCAATTTTGAAATGGAATAACTTGTGGGGATGGGCTGCTACAGTTCGAGTCAGCCCAGAAACTTGCGCTTGCACGGAAGTGTAAGGCATCATTTGCATCTGAAGAGCTATTCGGCTACCGCTGCTGCCTCCTCCGCCGACTCCTCCACCACGCTGGTCCAGCGATATCTTCACCACGCAGTCTTTTAAAGTTTTAAAAAGAATTTTGCATTCTGTTCAATGTTGCATGCACTTAATGTTCTCAATGTTCTTAATGTTCACTTAGCGTTTGCTTTTTGAACTATCGATAATTTTGACTGACATTTCGAATGTCATTGTCAATTTGTCTGACACTTAGTAGTAGGGTTGCGGTCTACGAATTATTTACCCTTTTCTATTAGATGCCAATGTGTGATTTCGTTTTGTTTTGATTAGAAAACTAATGTATTATTGTTTATCTTTAATACTCTTGATTAGCATCTCTTTTATCAGTTCCATTGCTATCCCTCTATTCCCGTATTTTAAAAGAAATTGAATTCAAAATCAAATGGATTTTTGGGTTTGTTTTTATTTTAATACGCGCAAATATCAAATATTTGTGCAATCGGAGACTTTATGCTGTAAATAGCTGGTTAATTGCCTTTGTAGTTATACCCTGTAAAGCCATTTCCTCTTACGTCCTTCACAACACAAAGACTTGTGTTTGGAATTGAATGAGTTGCCTTTTAGTCAGTCTTATCTTATTTTATTTATTTATATTTTGTTATATTAGAAATAGATGTGTACTGTGAGCCAATTTGGAAATGGCAACACTTTCGGGGCTGGGCTGTTACAGTTCGCGTCGGCCTAGAAACTTGCGCTTGCACGCTTCTCCACCGCCGCCTCCACCACAACGCTGGTCTAGCGATATCTTCACCACGCAGTCTATTAAAGTTTTAAAAGAATTTTGTATTCTGTTCAATGTTGCATTTACTCAATGTTCCCAATGTTCTCAATGTTCACTTAGCGTTTGCTTTTTGAACTATCGATAATTTTGACTGACATTTCGAATGTCATTGTCAAAGTGTCAGATATTTAGTAGTAGGGTTGCGGTCTACGAATGGTTAACCCTTTTTTATTAGATGCCAATATGTGATTTCGTTTTGTTTTGGTTAGAAAACTAATGTAAGTTTAACTCTAATACTCTTGACTGGCATCTCTTTCATCAGCTCCATTGTTATCCCTCTATTTCCGTATTTTAATTCAAAATTAAAAAGATTTTTGAGATTGTTTTTATTTTAATAAGCGAAATTATTAAAAATTTGCTGTAAATAGCTGCTTAATTGCCTTTGTATTTATACCCTGTAAAGCCATTTCCTTTTATGTCCTTCATAACGCAAAGATATGTGTTTGTAATTGAATAAGTAGCTTTTAAACCAGTCTTACATATTTTTTTTTATTTTTAATTTGTAATATTTGAAATAGATGTGTATGGTGAGCCAATTTGGAAATGGCAAAACTTGAGGTGCTGGGCTGCTATAGTTTGAGTCAGCCCAGAAACATGCGCTTGCACGGAAGTATAAGGCATCTTTAAGCGCGTGAAGAGTTTTTCGGCTACAGCCGCCGCTTCCCCCACCACGCTGGTCCAGCAATATCTTCACCACGCAGTCTTTTAAAGTTTTAAAAGAATTTTGCATTCTGTTCAATGTTGCATTCACTTAATGTTCTCAATGTTCTTAATGTTCACTTAGCGTTTGCATTCTGAACTATCGATAATTTTGACTGACATTTCGAATGTCATTGTCAATTTGTCAGATATTTAGTAGTAGGGTTGCGGTCTACGAATGGTTTACCCTTTTCTATTAGATACCAATATGTGATTTCATTTTGTTTTGATTAGAAAACTAATGTACTAAAGTTTATCTCTAATACTCTTGATTGGCATCTCTTTCATCAGTTCCATTGCTGTCCCTCTATTCCCGAACTTTAAAAGAAATTGAATTCAAAATCAAATGGATTTTTGGGTTTGTTTTTATTTTAATACGCACAATTATCAAATATTTGTTCAATCGGAGACTTTATGCTGCAAATATCTGGTTAATTGCCTTTGTAGTTATACCCTGTAAAGCCATTTCCTTTTATGTCCTTCACAACGCAAAGATTTGTGTTTGCAATTGAATGAGTAGCCTTTTAGCCAGTCTTATCTTATTTTATTTATTTATATTTTGTAATATTAGAAATAGATGTGTACTGTGAGCCAATTTGGAAATGGCAACACTTTCGGGGCTGGGCTGTTACAGTTCGCGTCGGCCTAGAAACTTGCGCTTGCACGCTTCTCCACCGCCGCCTCCACCACAACGCTGGTCTAGCGATATCTTCACCACGCAGTCTTTTAAAGTTTTAAAACAATTTTGTATTCTGTTCAATGTTGCATTTACTCAATGTTCCCAATGTTCTCAATGTTCACTTAGCGTTTGCATTTTGAACTATCGATAATTTTGACTGACATTTCGAATGTCATTGTCAATGTGTCAGATATTTAGTAGTAGGGTTGCGGTCTACGAATGGTTAACCATTTTCTATTAGATGCCAATATGTGATTTCGTTTTGTTTTGGTTAGAACACTAATGTATTAAATTTTATCTCTAATACTCTTGATTGGCATCTCTTTCATCAGCTCCATTGTTATCCCTCTATTTCCGTATTTTAATTCAAAATTAAAAGGATTTTTGGGTTTGTTTTTATTTTAATACGCACAGTTATTAAAAATTTGTTCAATCGGAGACTTTATGCTGTAAATAGTTGGTTAATTGCCTTTGTAGTTATACCCTGTAAAGCCATTTCCTTTTATGTCCTTCATAACGCAAAGACTTGTGTTGCAATTGAATGGGTAGCCTTCAACCAGTCTAATATTATTTTTTTTTATTTTTATTTTTTTATATTTGAAATAGATGTGTATTGTTAACCAATTTTAAAATGGAAAAGCTTGCGGGGCTGGGCTGCTACAGTTCGAGTCAGCCCAGAAACTTGCGCTTGCACGCCTCTCCACCGCCGCCGCCACCACAACGCTGGTCCAGCGATATTTTCACCACGCAGTCTATTAAAGTTTTAAAAGAATTTTGTATTCTGTTCAATGTTGCATTTACTCAATGTTCTTTGCTTTTGCGTTTGCTTTTTGAAATATCGATAATTTTGACTAACATTTCGAATATCATTGTCAATGTGTCAGATATTTAGTAGTAGGGTTGCGGTCTATGAATGTTTAACCCATTCTATCAAATGCGAATATGTGATTTCGTTTTGTTTTGGTTATAAAACCAATGTATTAAAGTTTATCTTTAATACTCTTGATTGGCATCTCTTTCATCAGCTCCATTGCTATCCCTTTAATCCCGTATTTTAGTTAAAAATTAAAAGGATTTTTGGGTTTGTTTTTATTTTAATACGCACAATTATTAAAAATTTGTTCAATCGGAGACTTTATGCTGTAAGTAGCTGGTTATTTACCTTTGTAGTTATACCCTGTAAAGCCATTTCCCTTTATGTCCTTCGCAACGCAAAGTTTTGTGTTTGCAATTGAATGAGTAGCCTTATAACCAGTCTAATATTATTTTTTTATTTTAATTTTGTAATATTTGAAATAGATGTGTATTGTGAGCCAATTTGGAAACTGGGCTGCTAAAGTTTGAGTCAGCCCATAAACACTAATGTTCTTATTGTTCACTTAGGGTTTGTTTTTTGAACTATCGATAATTTTAACTGACATTTCGAATGTCATTGTCAATGTGTCAGATATTTAGTAATAGGTTTGCGGTCTACGAATGGTTTACCCTTTTCTAATAGATGCCAAAATGTGATTATCAAATATTTGTTCAATCGGAGACTTTATGCTGTAAATATCTGGTTACTTGCCTTTGTAGTTATACCCTGTAAAGCCATTTCCTTTTATGTCCTTCATAACGCAAAGACTTGTGTTGCAATTGAACGGGTAGCCTTCAACCAGTCTAATATTATTTTTTTTTATTTTTATTTTTTTATATTTGAAATAGATGTGTATTGTCAGCCAATTTTGAAATGGAAAAACTTGCGGGGCTGGGCTGCTACAGATCGAGTCAGCCCAGAAACTTGCGCTTGCACGGAAGTGTAAGGCATCATTTAGCATCTGAAGAGCTTTTCGGCTACCGCTGCTGCCTCCTCTGCCGCCTCTTCCACCACGCTGGTCCAGCGATATCTCCACCACGCAGTCTTTTAAAGTTTTAAAATGAATTTTGCATTCTGTTCAATGTTGCATTCACTTAATGTTCTCAATGTTCTTAATGTTCACTTAGCGTTTGCTTTTTGAACTATCGATAATTTTGACTGACATTTCGAATGTCATTGTCAATTTGTCAGATATTTAGTAGTAGGGTTGCGGTCTACGAATGGTTTAACCTTTTCTATTAGATACCAATATGTGATTTCGTTTTGTTTTGATTAGAAAACTAATTTATTATTTTTTATCTTTAATACTCTTGATTAGCATCTCTTTTATCAGTTCCATTGCTATCCTTCTATTCCCGTATTTTAAAAGAAATTTAAATCAAAATCAAATGGATTTTTGGGTTTGTTTTTATTTTAATACGCGCAAAATCAAATATTTGTTCAATCGGAGACTTTATGCTGTAAATGGCTGGTTAATTGCCTTTGTAGTTATACCCTGTAAAGCCATTTCCTTTTACGTCCTTCACAACACAAAGACTTGTGTTTGCAATTGAATGAGTTGCCTTTTAGCGAGTCTTATCTTATTTTTATTTATTTTTATTTTGTAATATTAGAAATAGATGTGTACTGTGAGCCAATTTGGAAATGGCAACACTTGCGGGACTGGGCTGTTGCAGTTTGCGCCAGCCTGGAAACTTGCGCTTGCGCGCTTCTCCACCGCCGCCTCTCCCACAACGCTGGTCCAACGATATTTCCACCACGCAGTCCATTAAAGTTTTAAAAGAATTTTGTATTCTGTTCAATGTTGCATTTACTCAATGTTCTCAATGTTCACTTAGCGTTTGCTTTCTGAACTATCGATAATTTTGACTGACATTTCGAATGTCATTGTCAATTTGTCAGATATTTAGTAGAAGGGTTGCGGTCTACGAATGGTTTACCCTTTTCTATTAGATACCAATATGTGATTTCATTTTGTTTTGATTAGAAAACTAATGTACTAAAGTTTATCTCTAATACTCTTGATTGGCATCTCTTTCATCAGTTCCATTGCTGTCCCTCTATTCCCAAATTTAAAAGAAATTTAATTCAAAATCAAATGGATTTTTGGGTTTGTTTTTACTTTAATACGCACAATTATCAAGTATTTGCTCAATCGGAGACTTTATGCTGTAAATAGCTGGTTAATTGCCTTTGTAGTTATACCCTGTAAAGCCATTTCCTTTTATGCCCTTCACAACACAAAGACTTGTGTTTGCAATTGAATGAGTAGCCTTATAACTAGTCTAATATTATTTTTTTTATTTTTCTTTTGTAATATTTGAAAACTGGGCTGCTAAAGTTTGAGTCAGCCCAGAAACACTAATGTTCTCATTGTTCACTTAGGGTTTGCTTTTTGAACTATCGATAATTTTAACTGACATTTCGAATGTCATTGTCAATGTGTCAGATATTAAGTAATAGGGTTGCGGTCTACGAATGGTTTACCCTTTTCTAATAGATGCCAATATGTGATTATCAAATATTTGTTCAATCGGAGACTTTATGCTGTAAATAGCTGGTTAATTGCCTTTGTAGTTATACCCTGTAAAGCCATTTCCTTTTATGTCCTTCACAACGCAAAGACTTGTGTTTGTAATTGAATAAGTAGCCTTTAAACCAGTCTAATATTATTTTTTTTATTTTTTTTTTGTAATATTTAAAATAGTTTTGTATTGTGAGCAAATTTGGAAATGGCAAATCTGCTACAGTTTGCGTCAGCCTAGAAACTTGCGCTTGCACGCTTCTCCACCGCCGTCTCCGCCACAACGCTGGTCCAGCGATATCTTCACCACGCAGTCTATTAAAGTTTTAAAAGAATTTTGTATTCTGTTCAATGTTGCATTTACTCAATGTTCTCAATGTTCACTTAGCGTTTGCTTTTGAACTATCGATAATTTTGACTGACATTTCGAATGTCATTATCAATTTGTCAGATATTTAGTAGTAGGGTTGCGGTCTATGAATGGTTTACCCTTTTCTAATAGATGCCAATATGCGATTTCATTTTGTTTTGATTAGAAATCTAATGTATTATTGTTTATCTCTAATACTCTTGATTAGCATCTCTTTCATCAGTTCCATTGATATCCCTCTATTCCCGTATTTTAAAAGAAATTGAATTCAAAATTAAATGGATTTTTGGGTTTGTTTTTATTTTTATTTTAATACGCGCAAATATCAAATACTTGTTCAATCGGAGACATTACGCTGTAAATAGCTGGTTAATTGCCTTTGTAGTTATACCCTGTAAAGCCATTTCCCTTTATGTCCTTCGCAACGCAAAGGCTTGTGTTTGCAATTGAATGAGTAGCCTTATAACTAGTCTTATATTATTTTTTTTATTTTTATTTTGTAATATTTGAAATATATGTGTACTGTGAGCCAATTTGGAATTGGCAAAACTTGCGGGGCTGGGCTGCTACAGTTTGCGTCAGCCTAGAAACTTGCGCTTGCACGCTTCTCCACCGCCGCTTCCCCCACAACGCTGGTCCAGCGATATCTTCACCACGCAGTCTTTTAAAGTTTTAAAAAGAATTTTGCATTCTGTTCAATGTTGCATTTACTCAATGTTCTCAATGTTCACTTAGCGTTTGCTTTTTGAACTATCGATAATTTTGACTGACATTTCGAATGTCATTGTCAAAGTGTCAGATATTTAGTAGTAGGGTTGCGGTCTACGAATGGTTAACCCTTTTTTATTTGATGCCAATATGTGATTTCGTTTTGTTTTGGTTAGAAAACTAATGTAAGTTTAAGTCTAATACTCTTGACTGGCATCTCTTTCATCAGCTCCATTGTTATCCCTCTATTTCCGTATTCTAATTCAAATTTAAAAAGATTTTTGAGATTGTTTTTATTTTAATACGCGAAATTATTAAAAATTTGCTGTAAATAGCTGGTTAATTGCCTTTGTATTTTTACCCTGTCCTTCACAACGCAAAGACTTGTGTTTGTAATTGAATAAGTAGCTTTTAAACCAGTCTTATATTATTTTTTTATTTTTATTTTGTAATATTTGAAATATATGTGTACTGTGAGCCAATTTGGAATTGGCAAAACTTGCGGGGCTGGGCTGCTACAGTTTGCGCCAGCCTAGAAACTTGCGCTTGCACGCTTCTCCACCGCCGCTTCCCCCACAACGCTGGTCCAGCGATATCTTCACCACGCAGTCTTTTAAAGTTTTAAAAAGAATTTTGCATTCTGTTCAATGTTGCATTCACTTAATGTTCTCAATGTTCTCAATGTTCACTTAGCGTTTGCTTTTTGAACTATCGATAATTTTGACTGACATTTCGAATATCATTGTCAATTTGTCCATTGCTATCCCTCTATTTCCGTATTTTAATTCAAAATTAAAAAGATTTTTGAGATTGTTTTTATTTTAATACGCGAAATTATTAAAAATTTGCTGTAAATAGCTGGTTAATTGCCTTTGTATTTATACCCTGTAAAGCCATTTCCTTTTATGTCCTTCACAACGCAAAGACTTGTGTTTGTAATTGAATAAGTAGCTTTTAAACCAGTCTTATATATTTTTTTTTATTTTTAGTTTGTAATATTTGAAATAAATGTGTATGGTGGGCCAATTTGGAAATGGCAAAACTTGAGGGGCTGGGCTGCTATAGTTTGAGTCAGCCCAGAAACATGCGCTTGCACGGAAGTATAAGCCATCTTTAAGCGCGTGAAGAGTTTTTCGGCTACAGCCGCCGCTTCCCCCACCACGCTGGTCCAGCGATATCTTCACCACGCAGTCTTTTAAAGTTTTAAAAGAATTTTGCATTCTGTTCAATGTTGCATTCACTCAATGTTCTCAATATTCTTAATGTTCAATTAGCGTTTGCTTTTTGAACTATCGATAATTTTGACTGACATTTCGAATGTCATTGTCAATTTGTCAGATATTTAGTTGTAGGGTTGCGGTCTACGAATGGTTTACCCTTTTCTATTAGATACCAATATGTGATTTCATTTTGTTTTGATTAGAAAACTAATGTACTAAAGTTTATCTCTAATACTCTTGATTAGCATCTCTTTCATCAGTTCCATTGCTATCCCTCTATTCCCATATTTTAAAAGAAATTGAATTCAAAATTAAATGGATTTTTGGGTTTGTTTTTATTTTAATACGCGCAAATATCAAATATTTGCTCAATCGGAGACTTTATGCTGTAAATAGCTGGTTAATTGCCTTTGTAGTTATACCCTGTAAAGCCATTTCCTTTTACGTCCTTCACAACACAAAGACTTGTGTTTGCAATTGAATGAGTTGCCTTTAAACAAGTCTTATCTTATTTTATTTATTTTTATTTTGTAATATTAGAAATAGATGTGTACTGTGAGCCAATTTGGAAATGGCAAAACTTGCGGGGCTGGGCTGCTACAGTTTGCGTCAGCCTAGAAACTTGCGCTTGCACGCTTCTCCACCGCCGCTTCCCCCACAACGCTGGTCCAGCGATATCTTCACCACGCAGTCTATTAAAGTTTTAAAAGAATTTTGTATTCTGTTCAATGCTGCATTTACTCCAATGTTCTGAATGTTCTCAATGTTCACTTAGCGTTTGCTTTTTGAACTATCGATAATTTTGACTGACATTTCGAATGTCATTGTCAATGTGTCAGATATTTAGTAGTAGGGTTGCGGTCTACGAATGGTTAACCCATTATATCAGATGCGAATATGTGATTTCGTTTTGTTTTGGTTATAAAACCAATGTATAAAAGCTTATCTCTAATACTGTTGATTGGCATCTCTTTCATCAGCTCCATTGCTATCCTTTTAATCCTGCATTTTAATTCAAAATTAAAAGGATTTTTGAGTTTGTTTTTATTTTAATACGCGATATTATTAAAAATTTGTTCAATCGGAGACTTTATGCTGTAAATAGCTGGTTAATATCCTTTGTAGTTATACCCTGTAAAGCCATTTCCTTTTATGTCCTTCACAACGCAAAGACTTGTGTTTGTAATTGAATAAGTAGCCTTTAAACCAGTCTAATATTATTTTTTTTATTTTTATTTTGTAATATTTAAAATAGTTTTGTATTGTGAGCCAATTTGGAAATGGCAAATCTGCTACAGTTTGCGTCAGCCTAGAAACTTGCGCTTGCACGCTTCTCCACCGCCGCCTCCGCCACAACGCTGGTCCAGCGATATCTTCACCACGCAGTCTATTAAAGTTTTAAAAGAATTTTGTATTCTGTTCAATGTTGCATTTACTCAATGTTCTCAATGTTCACTTAGCGTTTGCTTTTGAACTATCGATAATTTTGACTGACATTTCGAATGTCATTATCAATTTGTCAGATATTTAGTAGTAGGGTTGCGGTCTACGAATGGTTTACCCTTTTCTAATAGATGCCAATATGTGATTTCATTTTGTTTTGATTAGAAATCTAATGTATTATTGTTTATCTCTAATACTCTTGATTAGCATCTCTTTCAACAGTTCCATTGCTATCCCTCTATTCCCGTATTTTAAAAGAAATTGAATTCAAAATGAAATGGATTTTTGGGTTTGTTTTTATTTTTATTTTAATACGCGCAAATATCAAATACTTGTTCAATCGGAGACTTTACGCTGTAAATAGCTGGTTAATTGCCTTTGTAGTTATACCCTGTAAAACCATTTCCTTTTACGTCCTTCACAACACAAAGACTTGTGTTTGCAATTGAACGAGTTGCCTTTTAGCCAGTCTAATCTTATTTTATTTATTTTTATTTTGTAATATTAGAAATAGATGTGTACTGTGAGCCAATTTGGAAACTGGGCTGCTAAAGTTTGAGTGAGAAACACTAATGTTCTCATTGTTCACTTAGGGTTTGCTTTTTGAATATCGATAATTTTAACTGACATTTCGATGTAATTGTCAATGTGTCGATATTAATTGGGTTGCGGTCTACGAATGGTTACCCTTTTCTATGATGCCAATATGTGATTATCAAATATTTGTTCAATCGAGACTTTATGCTGTAAATATCTGGTTAATTTCCATTGTAGTTATACCCTGTAAAGCCATTTCCTATTATGCCCTTCACAAGCAAAGACTTGTGTTGCAATTCATTAGCCTTTCAACCAATATAATATTATTTTTTTTTTATTTTTTTTTTGTAATATTTGAAATAGTTTTGTATTGTGAGCCAATTTTGAAATGGCAAAACTTGCGGGGCTGGGCTGCTACAGTTTGCGTCAGCCTAGAAACTTGCGCTTGCACGCTTCTCCACCGCCGCTTCCCCCACAACGCTGGTCCAGCGATATCTTCACCACGCAGTCTTTTAAAGTTTTAAAAGAATTTTGCATTCTGTTCATGTGCATTCACTTAATGTTCTCAATTCCTGCGTTTGCTTTTGAACTATCGATATTTTGACTGACATTTCGAATTCATTCAATTTCGTCCATTGCTATCCCTCTATTTCCGTATTTTAATTCAAAATTAAAAGATTTTTGAGATGTTTTTATTTTAATAGCGAAATTATTAAAAATTTGTTGTAATAGCTGGTTAATTCCTTTGTATTATACCCTGTAAACCATTTCCTTTTATGTCCTTCACAACCAAAGACTTGTGTTTGAATTGAAAAGTAGCTTTTAAACCAGTCTTATATTATTTTTTTATTTTTAATTTGTAATATTGAAATAAATGTGTAGTGGCCAATTTGGAAATGGCCCCCCCCCCTATCCCCCCGTCTTTTAGTAAAAGAATTTTGTATTCTGTTCAATGTTGCATTTACTCAATGTTCTGAATGTTCTCAATGTTCTTAATGTTCACTTAGCTTTTGCTTTTTGAAATATCGATAATTTTGACTAACATTTCGAATATCATAGTCGATGTGGCAGATATTTAGTAGTAGGGTTGCGGTCTACGAATGGTTAACCCATTTTATCAGATGCGAATATGTGATTTCGTTTTGTTTTGGTTATAAAACCAATGTATAAAAGCTTATCTCTAATACTCTTGATTGGCATCTCTTTCATCAGCTCCATTGCTATCCTTTTAATCCTGCATTTTAATTCAAAATTAAAAGGATTTTTGAGTTTGTTTTTATTTTAATACGCGATATTATTAAAAATTTGTTCAATCGGAGACTTTATGCGGTAAATAGCTGGTTAATATCCTTTGTATTTATACCCTGTAAAGCCATTTCCTTTTATGTCCTTCACAACGCAAAGACTTGTGTTTGTAATTAAATAAGTAGCCTTTAAACCAGTCTAATATTATTTTTTTTATTTTTATTTTGTAATATTTAAAATAGATTTGTATTGTGAGCCAATTTGGAAATGGCAAATCTGCTACAGTTTGCGTCAGCCTAGAAACTTGCGCTTGCACGCTTCTCCACCGCCGCCTCCGCCACAACGCTGGTCCAGCGATATCTTCACCACGCAGTCTATTAAAGTTTTAAAAGAATTTTGTATTCTGTTTAATGTTGCATTTACTCAATGTTCTCAATGTTCACTTAGCGTTTGCTTTTGAACTATCGATAATTTTGACTGACATTTCGAATGTCATTATCAATTTGTCAGATATTTAGTAGAAGGGTTGCGGTCTACGAATGGTTTACCCTTTTCTAATAGATGCCAATATGTGATTTTATTTTGTTTTGATTAGAAATCTAATGTATTATTGTTTATCTCTAATACTCTTGATTAGCATCTCTTTCAACAGTTCCATTGCTATCCCTCTATTCCCGTATTTTAAAAGAAATTGAATTCAAAATTAAATGGATTTTTGGGTTTGTTTTTATTTTTATTTTAATACGCGCAAATATCAAATACTTGTTCAATCGGAGACTTTACGCTGTTAATAGCTGGTTAATTTCCTTTGTAGTTATGCCCTGTAAAACCATTTCCTTTTACGTCCTTCACAACACAAAGACTTGTGTTTGCAATTGAACGAGTTGCCTTTTAGCCAGTCTAATCTTATTTTATTTATTTTTATTTTGTAATATTAGAAATAGATGTGTACTGTGAGCCAATTTGGAAATGGCAAAACTGGCGGGGCTGGGCTGCTACAGTTTGCGTCAGCCTAGAAACTTGCGCTTGCACGCTTCTCCACCGCCGCTTCCCCCACAACGCTGGTCCAGCGATATCTTCACCACGCAGTCTTTTAAAGTTTTAAAAGAATTTTGTATTCAGTTCAATGTTGCATTTACTCAATGTTCTGAATGTTCTCAATGTTCTTAATGTTCACTTAGCGTTTGCTTTTTGAAATATCGATAATTTTGACTAACATTTCGAATATCATAGTCGATGTGGCAGATATTTAGTAGTAGGGTTGCGGTCTACGAATGGTTAACCCATTTTATCAGATGCGAATATGTGATTTCGTTTTGTTTTGGTTATAAAACCAATGTATAAAAGCTTATCTCTAATACTCTTGATTGGCATCTCTTTCATCAGCTCCATTGCTATCCTTTTAATCCTGCATTTTAATTCAAAATTAAAAGGATTTTTGAGTTTGTTTTTATTTTAATACGCGATATTATTAAAAATTTGTTCAATCGGAGACTTTATGCGGTAAATAGCTGGTTAATATCCTTTGTATTTATACCCTGTAAAGCCATTTCCTTTTATGTCCTTCACAACGCAAAGACTTGTGTTTGTAATTAAATAAGTAGCCTTTAAACCAGTCTAATATTATTTTTTTTATTTTTATTTTGTAATATTTAAAATAGATTTGTATTGTGAGCCAATTTGGAAATGGCAAATCTGCTACAGTTTGCGTCAGCCTAGAAACTTGCGCTTGCACGCTTCTCCACCGCCGCCTCCGCCACAACGCTGGTCCAGCGATATCTTCACCACGCAGTCTATTAAAGTTTTAAAAGAATTTTGTATTCTGTTCAATGTTGCATTTACTCAATGTTCTCAATGTTCACTTAGCGTTTGCTTTTGAACTATCGATAATTTTGACTGACATTTCGAATGTCATTATCAATTTGTCAGATATTTAGTAGTAGGGTTGCGGTCTACGAATGGTTTACCCTTTTCTAATAGATGCCAATATGTGATTTCATTTTGTTTTGATAAGAAAGCTAATGTATTATTGTTTATCTCTAATACTCTTGATTAGCATCTCTTTCATCAGTTCCATTGCTATCCCTCTATTCCCGTATTTTAAAAGAAATTGAATTCAAAATGAAATGGATTTTTGGGTTTGTTTTTATTTTTATTTTAATACGCGCAAATATCAAATACTTGTTCAATCGGAGACTTTACGCTGTAAATAGCTGGTTAATTGCCTTTGTAGTTATACCCTGTAATGCCATTTCCTTTTACGTCCTTCACAACACAAAGACTTGTGTTTGCAATTGAATGAGTTGCCTTTTAGCCAGTCTAATCTTATTTTATTTATTTTTATTTTGTAATATTAGAAATAGATGTGTACTGTGAGCCAATTTGGAAATGGCAAAACTTGCGGGGCTGGGCTGCTACAGTTTGCGTCAGCCTAGAAACTTGCGCTTGGACGCTTCTCCACCGCCGCTTCCCCCACAACGCTGGTCCAGCGATATTTTCACCACGCAGTCTTTTAAAGTTTTAAAAGAATTTTGTATTCTGTTCAATGTTGCATTTACTCAATGTTCTGAATGTTCTCAATGTTCTTAATGTTCACTTAGCGTTTGCTTTTTGAAATATCGATAATTTTGACTAACATTTCGAATATCATAGTCGATGTGGCAGATATTTAGTAGTAGGGTTGCGGTCTACGAATGGTTAACCCATTATATCAGATGCGAATATGTGATTTCGTTATGTTTTGGTTATAAAACCAATGTATAAAAGCTTATCTCTAATACTCTTGATTAGCATCTCTTTCATCAGTTCCATTGCTATCCCTCTATTCCCATATTTTAAAAGAAATTTAATTCAAAATTAAATGGATTTTTGGGTTTGTTTTTATTCTAATAGGCGCAAATATCAAATATTTGCTCAATCGGAGACTTTATGCTGTAAATAGCTGGTTAATATCCTTTGTAGTTATACCCTGTAAAGCCATTTCCTTTTATGTCCTTCACAACGCAAAGACTTGTGTTTGTAATTGAATAAGTAGCCTTTAAACCAGTCTAATATTATTTTTTTTATTTTTATTTTGTAATATTTAAAATAGTTTTGTATTGTGAGCCAATTTTGAAATGGCAAATCTGCTACAGTTTGCGTCAGCCTAGAAACTTGCGCTTGCACGCTTCTCCACCGCCGCCTCCGCCACAACGCTGGTCCAGCGATATCTTCACCACGCAGTCTATTAAAGTTTTAAAAGAATTTTGTATTCTGTTCAATGTTGCATTTACTCAATGTTCTCAATGTTCACTTAGCGTTTGCTTTTGAACTATCGATAATTTTGACTGACATTTCGAATGTTATTATCAATTTGTCAGATATTTAGTAGTAGGGTTGCGGTCTACGAATGGTTTACCCTTTTCTAATAGATGCCAATATGTGATTTCATTTTGTTTTGATTAGAAATCTAATGTATTATTGTTTATCTCTAATACTCTTGATTAGCATCTCTTTCATCAGTTCCATTGCTATCCCTCTATTCCCGTATTTTAAAAGAAATTGAATTCAAAATTAAATGGATTTTTGGGTTTGTTTTTATTTTTATTTTAATACGCGCAAATATCAAATACTTGTTCAATCGGAGACTTTACGCTGTAAATAGCTGGTTAATTGCCTTTGTAGTTATACCCTGTAAAGCCATTTCCTTTTACGTCCTTCACAACACAAAGACTTGTGTTTGCAATTGAATGAGTTGCCTTTAAACAAGTCTTATCTTATTTTATTTATTTTTATTTTGTAATATTAGAAATAGATGTGTACTGTGAGCCAATTTGGAAATGGCAAAACTTGCGGGGCTGGGCTGCTACAGTTTGCTTCAGCCTAGAAACTTGCGCTTGCACGCTTCTCCACCGCCGCTTCCCCCACAACGCTGGTCCAGCGATATCTTCACCACGCAGTCTATTAAAGTTTTAAAAGAATTTTGTATTCTGTTCAATGTTGCATTTACTCAATGTTCTGAATGTTCTGAATGTTCTCAATGTTCACTTAGCGTTTGCTTTTTGAACTATCGATAATTTTGACTGACATTTCGAATGTCACTGTCAATGTGTCAGATATTTAGTAGTAGGGTTGCGGTCTACGAATGGTTGACCCTTTTCTATTAGATGCGAATATATGATTTCGTTTTGTTTTGGTTAGAAAACTAATGTATTAAAGTTTAACTCTAATACTCTTGATTGGCATCTTTTTCATCAGCTCCATTGCTATCCCTCTATTTCCGTATTTTAATTCAAAATTAAAAAGTTTTTTGAGATTGTTTTTATTTTAATACGCGAAATTATTTAAAATTTGCTGTAAATAGCTGGTTAATTGCCTTTGTATTTATACTCTGTAAAGCCATTTCCTTTTATGTCCTTCACCACGCAAAGACTTGTGTTTGTAATTGAATAAGTAGCCTTTAAACAAGTCTTATCTTATTTTATTTATTTTTATTTTGTAATATTAGAAATAGATGTGTACTGTGAGCCAATTTGGAAATAGCAACACTTGCGGGGCTGGGCTGTTACAGTTTGCGTCAGCCTTGAAACTTGCGCTTGCAGCCTTCCCCACCGCCGCCTCCCCCCCAACGCTGGTCCAGCGATATCTTCACCACGCAGTCTATTAAAGTTTAAAAACAATTTTGTATTCTGTTCAATGATGCATTTACTCAATGTTCTTAATGTTCACTTAGCGTTTGCTTTTTGAACTATCGAAAATTTTGACTGACATTTCGAATGTCATTGTCAATTTGTCAGATATTTAGTAGTAGGGTTGCGGTCTACGAATGGTTTACCCTTTTCTAATAGATGCCAATATGTGATTTCATTTTGTTTTGATTAGAAATCTAATGTATTATTGTTTATCTCTAATACTCTTGATTAGCATCTCTTTCATCAGTTCCATTGCTATC
>JAWNOW010000551.1:0-23635 GCA_035045625.1 Drosophila formosana | reverse complement strand
TTCTAAAGCGTGCCCCGCAAATGCAACAGTCCTCTTGCCTTAGTGCTTTCTTTCGTTACACGTTACAACCTAGAGATATCAAATTTGGTGACAGTATTCGCGTAGGTCTTACACAGATCAAGTTTGTTTTAGATATTTGCCACGCCCCTTTCCGCCCCCAGAAACTGTAAAAGTAAACCGTAATAATAGACCTAGAGCATTGAATTTTGGTATGCATAATAACAACTATATTTTCAATAATTCCTGTGAATTTCGTTGAGATCGAGTGAAAAATAAGGAAGTTATTAATGAATCAATTTTATATGCAAAATTCACTTGCAGCTGCCCGCGCTTTGTTTGTTTAGTTGACAGTGTGACCATAACGGTGTTGTAGATTTTTATTCGCTATTTTCAAATATATACAAACAAAACACAAAATTCAGTATATTTATGGTATATTTGTTGTTAAAATACCATTAAAATTTTTTTTTTCTCTCGAAATGGGTTGCGGGTATCATACGGTCGAGCACTCTCGACTGTAGCTTTCTCACTTGTTTTTTTTTTTTTAATTATTACAAGTAAAGTGACGCCATTTTTTAACTATGAAAATGTTTCTTAGGCTTGTAATATACCTTGCGCGTCCATTGCCTATCTGGCTAAGAGTGGTATTTTCATTACCCGCCAAATTTCAAATTCAAATCAAGATACAATTTAACGTAAAGGTAAATTCAAAAAAAGCTCACTTACAGCATTGATCCCGCGTTGAAAGATCTTTCTCAGCTGATCGATGTGCGTGGGTGTATTTGTGTTGTATGTTATCTGGAAATAATCTTAAAAGTTTGGCGTTCCCTTACAGAAGCTCATTGCTATAGAAAAAGCTTGAACTTTTATGCTACTAGAACAATTAGACGCTCAAGTGGTTCAACAACATAACAAGGCAAATACAGAATGAATGAATAAATACTTATAACTTAATCAATTAACTAATATTATTATGCCAATGCCGTCTGGGTGGTGTTTAGGTCTGGTTGCGGAGTTGAGACACTACAGAAACAAAGGTTCTGTCCTTCTACTCCACCTCGTCAAATACACCTAGTGCACTTCTGGCCACTGTATATACCAGTATTTTGGTTTAGTTTTTTTAATTGCCTTTTATATGGAAGCAAGAAACGGCGGAAGGCCCAACATTACAGCACACAATTAAACAATGATTTATAATAATAACTAGCTGACACATTAAACAAGATGAAGCACACAGAACACGATCGCCTCCATCAATTTCGACCTGCTTATTAAGCTCCAGTTATCCGCTAGATTTGGTCGCTCAGGCTCAGTGGATGCGGGTGGCGTTGATCCCCAAGGCTGATCCTCCTGTACATTGATGCGCGATGCGCATTTGTGGAGTAAACGCCCTCGCTGAATTTTGGAGTGCGCATCAATGCACTGGGGACATAGCAATGTTCAATTGTAGTCAGCTGACGAGCCCAAAAGCTCTTAGGCAGCTTTTATGCTGGTATTAATTACCATACCAGATTTTATTTTATAGGTATAACCTAAGTGCCGTTCTGCGGTTGAAATTTCAGAACCAACATAAAGACAAAAACTGCATTAGTATCTTAAGCCTGTATTACAACAAGATAAAGGGTATATTACCAGTTGGTAAAACGGCACAAACTTTTGCTTTAGTTATCTTCTGGACTGGTTTTTTATTTTATTTTGCACTGTCACTTAAGTTACATATTTAAATTTGGTTCTTTAACCTTACACTTGTGACACTTGAGCTGTTTGCAACACGAGGCGGAGAAAAAAAATCTTCTTCTGTCCTCAGAGGACAATTCGCTTAAATTCTTTGGTATTCGCTATAATCCGCCAACCCAAATTGAGTACAAATATCGTTTGCCTGTAGGTGTTATTTATCCTCACCCATAGGTGGCGCAACAAAATCTACACATGTACGACTGCATTTAACATATAAATAGGGACAAGAACTAAATGCTAATAATTTACAACAAACTACAAATAATATCAATTCTAATAAACAAAATAATAGAATAATTAAATAAACTTAAATATATGCTGTAGTGCCGTCTAAATCACGTCAGGCCAGCCAAACAAACGGTTGCCTACTTTCAGGCACCCAAAAAAAACTTTTGGTCCAAGCGACTACTACAATCCTAATTGCCAAAATCACACTTAGGTGTTTGAAAACAACAAAGGGTGATACTCGCTTGGACATAATATAATATTTATTGTTTTATGTCCTTAGCATGATATTTTCTAATAAATCTTCCCTGGTTATCTTCTAATTCGTAAAAACTATTTCCGAGTCTATTTTTAACCCGGGATTTTAGAAAGGTTGAGCTCATGTCACATCAATGTCATGTGCAAGCCAATCGGTCTTGCCTAAACGTTTCTCAGAAAATGACGGAAACAATTCGATTTTCGACCTTAAATCATTCTGCTGCCTACGTAACAGAGGTATCTGTAGTGAATCTATATGTCGCTTACGAGCAGATTCCCTACGTTTTTGATATTGCGATTTCGACGTAACATTAGCGGAAGAATTAATCTGTTTTTGCTGTTCTTGTAGAGATACATTTAGGATATTTTTCACATCCGGGGTATTTTGGACTGAACTTGCAGATTCAGTTATTCTGTGCTCGTCGCTTTCGACACTAGTTTGCGTGCACTTGTTACTGGTGCACGATATAACCAGTTTTTTGAAGCCGTGCCTGTGCATTTTCGGCAAGATGGCCTATATGTGTCGGGTTCGCCACATCCGTAACAAAACACTGTGCGTTCAGCTTTACAATCCTGATAATGATGCCCCGGTTTACGACAATTCCAACAAGATAAAGACTCAGCTTCAACAGCTAATGCTTCCTCTTCTTTATTGTCCGTGCCTGTGGCCATATCGGACTGCACAGCAACCTCGCTCACATAAGGACGTTGCACGAAACGCCGGATCGTATGAATGGGCTTATTGCTGGTCTGCAAAAATCTCTCACGCTTGCGCACGTATTGTCTCAATTGCACAATATTATTTTACAATATTATTTGTGGTATATATTAGTAAGTTATGAATTATTTTCACTAGTATTGTACAGTTTCAGATATATATCTAGGAATATATTTATATCTATGCATATATTGAGATATAGAGAGTGAAAAAGGCGAGATTAAGACGCTACAGAGCAAAGAGAACGTCAGATGAGAAGCGATGCGAGGGGAATAGGGGAGAGACGCTTAGCAGCAATACATACAGGATGTACATATGCCTTGTTATTGTAATGATTAGCGTAGTGTTTGTGTTATGCAAGAAGAGAGAGAATGCACAATACACACAGTAAGAAAAAGAGCCGATTAAAGTTAAAGATTAAAGAGAGAGAATGCACAATACACACAGTAAGAAAAAGAGCCGATTAAAGTTAGTCAAAACACATAAATGACAAATAGAATTATAGAGAGAACGCGAGAGATAGAGGAAGATGAAGGAAGAGAAAGTGATGTGAATTTTCGTCAAATAAAACCAAAAGCAAAGATCGGGTGCATATTCAAATGAACTTTTAAGATACTCGATTAACTTTTCTACGCATCGCTGTTAGTGAGTGTGACCCGTTGGTGTGTGAACGGTGAGTGTGTGTGTGGGTGTGCGGTGTCTGTGTATGAGTGTCTCAAAAACTGTTATACATTGAAAGAATAGCTTTTAGAGAATTGCGTAGCTTGAGTATGAAAACTTGCTTACAGTTGTAGCTGTGATTGATTTTTGCTGGCAACTTGATGCTGTTGTTGTTCTTGTTGCCGATTTGTTTTTTCCTTTCTGTTCTTTTCCTTTTTAGTTGATTGGTTGATTTGTCGACGCTTATTGCTGTCTCTGGTCTCTCGGTCAATCGTGAAAGAGCAGCGGCAACGGCAATTGACACATACAACAACTCATGCTGGATTTCGTTCAACAGATTCGCCCGTAACACCTCTAATAACGACTGTTCAGACATGGGATGCATAAGCCTATTAGCAAGACTGACAATAGATTCATAAAAATCATCAAATGATTCATTTACCTTTTGTTTGCGCTGTGAGATGGCTGCTCTAATTTCTAAATCAGATCTCCCATCTGAAAATTGTGATCTCAGGGCTATACATAAGTCAACCTAACAGACGCTTTGCACGCTTCGGTGATACCTCCAAAACCATTCGGCCGCAGTACCATCGAACAGATTGCTTGCATACCGAGCAATCAACTCAAAGTTGCCATCTAACGTTTGATTGGTTAGAGCTTCAACCCGATATAGAAATTCATCAATGGTAGTCGACGAGTGTCCAGAAAAGCGTAGCTTCCAATTATAGATTGTCTAACTTATTCTATCAGGGCGCAAAGCGTGTGTTTGTTGCGACTGTGCAGGAGGATATAACATATCATGCATGCCAGGCGTTGGATTTGGCCTATTTGCATCTTCTCTGTTTGGAAGACCAAACAACTGCTCAAAGGACTGATGTTGCCTAGCTGGAGATGACTGAATGGGTCCAGGTTGGACTCTATCAGTTCCAGCTTTTGGAACCCAGCTTCAATGGCGTTAGTCAGAAGCTGAGTTTGTTGTGCTAGTACCGCTGTCATTACTTCGGCAATACTTTGTGGGACACTACTAGCTGGATCTTGAACAGGGATCGGAGTTTGGCCGGCAGCCATTGCTGGAATGTTGAGCCCATTGTGCTGAGTTTCAGCTGAATTGGTTCCCTGCATATCAGTGCTGGGGGCTGTATTAGGCTGCTCTTGCGCACTTGCTTTACTTCTAGATTTCGAACGCGTTCGCATTCCAGCTGCCTGAGCTGCTCTTAGCTCATCTTCCAAATTCATACTGGACATGGTTAGTGAAGTCTTACAAATAGGACAAATGTTGCGGTTTCCAGTTCTAGTATTGAAACACGCGTGGTGAAAATTATGATTGCAGCGGGTCGTAAGTAATTGCGCTGGGTATTCTACTTCCCTGCTGCAAACGCAACAAACCGTTTCTTCAGATACTCTCTGCATTTCACTAATTGTTTAATTATAAATTAAGATACCTCAAATAACTATAATAAATGTATATTCTTCAAACTCAGAACAGTTTAATATTAACGCTAAATATCAATAACAAAATAACAAAAATCAAAAACAAACTATCAAAAACAAAATACCAAAGCAAAATATCAATACCAAAGAATCAATAAATAATATTTGGAACCATGCAACTCTTATCCGAGAAAGGTTGGTCACTAAAAGTCGAAGTAAGAACTAGGAAAGAAAAGGAAAATAGGAAATAAGGGAATTCAAATACATATGTACCAAGTTAAGCGGCAAGTAATAGTTGTATAAGCCCATTAACTTGTTCCAGAACACTATACCTGAATTTTGTATTTTTAATGTTTTCAGGCCAAATAATAAAATTTGGCCCTGCGGTTGGGCGCCATGAACAACGAACTGAATAGTTCGTTCTGTGAAACAGATGGTCATGCAACCAGAAGGCGTACGCGATTGCTTCGGCTAGGTTCTGGTCGGACGGGTGTGGGCATATATTTGTACTCCTCGTTGCTTGTTTTCTCTAGTTTTATTACATTATTAAAAAACAAGTAAGAAAGCTACAGTCAAGAGTGCTCGACCGTATGATACCCGCAACCCATTTCGAGAGAAAACAAAAAACTTAAATGATATTTTAACAAAAAATATACCGAATATACTAAACCTGTTTTTTTTGTATATATTTGAAAATAGCGGGTAAAAATCCACAACACCGTTATGGTCACACTGTCAACTAAACAAACAAAGCGCGAGCAGCTGGAAGTGAATTTTGCACATACAATTAATTCTTTAATAACTTCCTTGTTTTTCATTCCATTTCAACCAAATTCACAGGAATCATTGAGAATATAATTATTATTATGCATACCAAAATTCAATGCTCTATGTATATTTTTACGGCTTTTACAGACTTTTGGAGGCGGAAAGGGGCGTGGCATCCAACTTTTGAAATAAACTTGATCTGCGTAGCACCTCTAGGAGTACTGTCCCCAAATTTGGTAGCTCTAGCTATTATAGCCTCTGAGATCTAGGTGTTCATACAGACGGACAGACTGACAGACTGACAGACGGACAGACGGACATGGCTATATCGTCTCGGCTGTCGACACTGATCAAGAATATATATAGTTTATGTGGTCGGAGATGCCTCCTTCTGCCTGTTACATACATTTTCTGTTGGCACTAAGTTATAATACCCTATGGGTAGCGGGTATAAAAATCGCGTACAATTATCGGAATAAAGAGGAGAGGATGGGGATAGGAAAGACAGGAACTAACTTCGACTTGGAACTTTATCTATATGCACTTCACGGTGCCAGACGCCCTCCATACCATGATCCTGTAATTGCCAAAGATGGAGTAAAAATGAAAAACAAGGATCCCTTCAATAAGGTTCGAAGTAAGCTAACCTGTCTCATCTAAGCGCCGCATGGTTCCAAAACAAAGACAACTTAGCACATATTTAACGTTACAAACATTTTATTACAAAATTTAACGACTACAGTATTCATAACAAAAAAAAAATGGAACAAAAATACTAGACGACCATAAATTGGGTGTAATAATAGGGCTAAAAATATAGTTAATAAATTAGATTATAATTATACCTAGCCTATATTACTATTTTATTTTTTTTTTTTTTAAATATTACAAGTAAAGTGACGGCATTTTTTAACTATGAAAATGTTTCTTAGGCTTGTAATATACCTTGCGCGTCCATTGCCTATCTGGCTAAGAGTGGTATTTTCATTACCCGCCAAATTTCAAATTCAAATCAAGATACAATTTAACGTAAAGGTAAATTCAAAAAAAGCTCACTTACAGCATTGTAAGCTGATCGAAGTGCGTGGGTGTATTTGTGTTGTATGTTATCTGGAAATAATCTTAAAAGTTTGGCGTTCCCTTACAGAAGCTCATTGCTATAGAAAAAGCTTGAACTTTTATGCTACCAGAACAATTAGACGCTCAAGTGGTTCAACAACATAACAAGGCAAATACAGAATGAATGAATAAATACATATAACTTAATCAATTAACTAATATTATTATGCCAATGCCGTCTAGGTGGTGTTTAGGTCTGGTTGCGGAGTTGAGACACTACAGAAACAAAGGTTCTGTCCTTCTACTCCACCTCGTCAAATACACCTAGTGCACTTCTGGCCACTGTATATACCAGTATTTTGGTTTAGTTTTTTTAATTGCCTTTTATATGGAAGCAAGAAACGGCGGAAGGCCCAACATTACAGCACACAATTAAACAATGATTTATAATAATAACTAGCTGACACATTAAACAAGATGAAGCACACAGAACACGATCGCCTCCATCAATTTCGACCTGCTTATTAAGCTCCAGTTGTCCGCTAGATTTGGTCGCTCAGGCTCAGTGGATGCGGGTGGCGTTGATCCCCAAGGCTGATCCTCCTGTACATTGGTTGCGCGATGCGCATTTGTGGAGTAAACGCCCTCGCTGAATTTTGGAGTGCGCATCAATGCACTGGGGACATAGCAATGTTCAATTGTAGTCAGCTGACGAGCCCAAAAGCTCTTAGGCAGCTTTTATGCTGGTATTAATTAACATACCAGATTTTATTTTATAGGTATAACCTAAGTGCCGTTCTGCGGTTGAAATTTCAGAACCAACATAAAGACAAAAACTGCATTAGTATCTTAAGCCTGTATTACAACAAGATAAAGGGTATATTACCAGTTGGTAAAACGGCACAAACTTTTGCTTTAGTTATCTTCTGGACTGGTTTTTTATTTTATTTTGCACTGTCACTTAAGTTATATATTTAAATTGGGTTCTTTAACCTTACACTTGTGACACTTGAGCTGTTTGCAACACGAGGCGGAGAAAAAAAATCTTCTTCTGTCCTCAGAGGACAATTCGCTTAAATTCTTTGGTATTCGCTATAATCCGCCAACCCAAATTGAGTACAAATATCGTTTGCCTGTAGGTGTTATTTATCCTCACCCATAGGTGGCGCAACAAAATCTACACATGTACGACTGCATTTAACATATAAATAGGGACAAGAACTAAATGCTAATAATTTACAACAAACTACAAAAAATATCAATTCTAATAAACAAAATAATAGAATAATTAAATAAACTTAAATATATGCTGTAGTGCCGTCTAAATCACGTCAGGCCAGCCAAACAAACGGTTGCCTACTTTCAGGCACCCAAAAAAAACTTTTGGTCCAAGCGACTACTACAATCCTCCTTGTCAAAATCACACTTAGGTGTTTGAAAACAACAAAGGGTGATACTCGCTTGGACATAATATAATATTTATTGTTTTATGTCCTTAGCATGATATTTTCCAATAAATCTTCCCTGGTTATCTTCTAATTCGTAAAAACTATTTCCGAGTCTATTTTTAACCCGAGATTTTAGAAAGGTTGGGCTCATGTCACATCAATGTCATGTGCAAGCCAATCGGTCTTGCCTAAACGTTTCTCAGAAAATGACGGAAACAATTCGATTTTCGACCTTAAATCATTCTGCTGCCTACGTAACAGAGGTATCTGTAGTGAATCTATATGTCGCTTACGAGCAGATTCCCTACGTTTTTGATATTGCGATTTCGACGTAACATTAGCGGAAGAATTAATCTGTTTTTGCTGTTCTTGTAGAGATACATTTAGGATATTTTTCACATCCGGGGTATTTTGGACTGAACTTGCAGATTCAGTTATTCTGTGCTCGTCGCTTTCGACACTAGTTTGCGTGCACTTGTTACTGGTGCACGATACAACCCGTTTTTTGAAGCCGTGCTTGTGCATTTTCGGCAAGATGGCCTATATGTGTCGGGTTCGCCACATCCGTAACAAAACACTGTGCGTTCAGCTTTACAATCCTGATAATGATGCCCCGGTTTACGACAATTCCAACAAGATCAAGACTCAGCTTCAACAGCTAATGCTTCCTCTTCTTTATTGTCCGTGCCTGTGGCCATATCGGACTGCACAGCAACCTCGCTCACATAAGGACGTTGCACGAAACGCCGGATCGTATGAATGGGATTATTGCTGGTCTGCAAAAATCTCTCACGCTTGCGCACGTATTGTCTCAATTGCACAATATTATTTTACAATATTATTTGTGGTATATATTAGTAAGTTATGAATTATTTTCACTAGTATTGTACAGTTTCAGATATATATCTAGGAATATATTTATATCTATGCATATATTGAGATATAGAGAGTGAAAAAGGCGAGATTAAGACGCTACAGAGCAAAGAGAACGTCAGATGAGAAGCGATGCGAGGGGAATAGGGGAGAGACGCTTAGCAGCAATACATACAGGATGTACATATGCCTTGTTATTGTAATGATTAGCGTAGTGTTTGTGTTATGCAAGAAGAGAGAGAATGCACAATACACACAGTAAGAAAAAGAGCCGATTAAAGTTAGTCAAAACACATAAATGACAAATAGAATTATAGAGAGAACGCGAGAGATAGAGGAAGATGAAGGAAGAGAAAGTGATGTGAATTTTCGTCAAATAAAACCAAAAGCAAAGATCGGGTGCATATTCAAATGAACTTTTAAGATACTCGATTAACTTTTCTACGCATCGCTGTTAGTGAGTGTGACCCGTTGGTGTGTGAACGGTGAGTGTGTGTGTGGGTGTGCGGTGTCTGTGTATGAGTGTCTCAAAAACTGTTATACATTGAAAGAATAGCTTTTAGAGAATTGCGTAGCTTGAGTATGAAAACTTGCTTACAGTTGTAGCTGTGATTGATTTTTGCTGGCAACTTGATGCTTTTGTTGTTCTTGTTGCCGATTTGTTTTTTCCTTTCTGTTCTTTTCCTTTTTAGTTGATTGGTTGATTTGTCGACGCTTATTGCTGTCTCTGGTCTCTCGGTCAATCGTGAAAGAGCAGCGGCAACGGCAATTGACACATACAACAACTCATGCTGGATTTCGTTCAACAGATTCGCCCGTAACACCTCTAATAACGACTGTTCAGACATGGGATGCATAAGCATATTAGCAAGACTGACAATAGATTCATAAAAATCATCAAATGATTCATTTACCTTTTGTTTGCGCTGTGAGATGGCTGCTCTAATTTCTAAATCAGATCTCCCATCTGAAAATTGTGATCTCAGGGCTATACATAAGTCAACCTAACAGACGCTTTGCACGCTTCGGTGATACCTCCAAAACCATTCGGCCGCAGTACCATCGAACAGATTGCTTACATACCGAGCAATCAACTCAAAGTTGTCATCTAACGTTTGATTGGTTAGAGCTTCAACCCGATATAGAAATTCATCAATGGTAGTCGACGAGTGTCCAGAAAAGCGTAGCTTCCAATTATAGATTGTCTGACTTATTCTATCAGGGCGCAAAGCGTGTGTTTGTTGCGACTGTGCAGGAGGATATAACATATCATGCATGCCAGGCGTTGGATTTGGCCTATTTGCATCTTCTCTGTTTGGAAGACCAAACAACTGCTCAAAGGACTGATGTTGCCTAGCTGGAGATGACTGAATGGGTCCAGGTTCGACTCTATCAGTTCCAGCTTTTGGAACCCAGCTTCAATGGCGTTAGTCAGAAGCTGAGTTTGTTGTGCTAGTACCGCTGTCATTACTTCGGCAATACTTTGTGGGACACTACTAGCTGGATCTTGAACAGGGATCGGAGTTTGGCCGGCAGCCATTGCTGGAATGTTGTGCCCATTGTGCTGAGTTTCAGCTGAATTGGTTCCCTGCATATCAGTGCTGGGGGCTGTATTAGGCTGCTCTTGCGCACTTGCTTTACTTCTAGATTTCGAACGCGTTCGCATTCCAGCTGCCTGAGCTGCTCTTAGCTCATCTTCCAAATTCATACTGGACATGGTTAGTGAAGTCTTACAAATAGGACAAATGTTGCGGTTTCCAGTTCTAGTATTGAAGCACGCGTGGTGAAAATTATGATTGCAGCGGGTCGTAAGTAATTGCGCTGGGTATTCTACTTCCCTGCTGCAAACGCAACAAACCGTTTCTTCAGATACTCTCTGCATTTCACTAATTGTTTAATTATAAATTAAGATACCTCAAATAACTATAATAAATGTATATTCTTCAAACTCAGAACAGTTTAATATTAACGCTAAATATCAATAACAAAATAACAAAAATCAAAAACAAACTATCAATAACAAAATACCAAAGCAAAATATCAATACCAAAGAATCAATAAATAATATTTGGAACCATGCAACTCTTATCCGAGAAAGGTTGGTCACTAAAAGTCGAAGTAAGAACTAGGAAAGAAAAGGAAAATAGGAAATAAGGGAATTCAAATACATATGTACCAAGTTAAGCGGCAAGTAATAGTTGTGTAAGCCCATTAACTTGTTCCAGAACACTATACCTGAATTTTGTATTTTTAATGTTTTCAGGCCAAATAATAAAATTTGGCCCTGCGGTTGGGCGCCATGAACAACGAACTGAATAGTTCGTTCTGTGAAACAGATGGTCATGCAACCAGAAGGCGTACGCGATTGCTTCGGCTAGGTTCTGGTCGGACGGGTGTGGGCATATATTTGTACTCCTCGTTGCTTGTTTTCTCTAGTTTTATTACATTATTAAAAAACAAGTAAGAAAGCTACAGTCAAGAGTGCTCGACCGTATGATACCCGCAACCCATTTCGAGAGAAAACAAAAAACTTAAATGATATTTTAACAAAAAATATACCGAATATACTAAACCTGTTTTTTTTGTATATATTTGAAAATAGCGGGTAAAAATCCACAACACCGTTATGGTCACACTGTCAACTAAACAAACAAAGCGCGAGCAGCTGGAAGTGAATTTTGCACATACAATTGATTCTTTAATAACTTCCTTGTTTTTCATTCCATTTCAACCAAATTCACAGGAATCATTGAGAATATAATTATTATTATGCATACCAAAATTCAATGCTCTATGTATATTTTTACGGCTTTTACAGACTTTTGGAGGCGGAAAGGGGCGTGGCATCCAACTTTTGAAATAAACTTGATCTGCGTAGCACTTCTAGGAGTACTGTCCCCAAATTTGGTAGCTCTAGCTATTATAGTCTCTGAGATCTAGGTGTTCATACAGACGGACAGACTGACAGACTGACAGACGGACAGACGGACACACGGACATGGCTATATCGTCTCGGCTGTTGACACTGATCAAGAATATATATAGTTTATGTGGTCGGAGATGCCTCCTTCTGCCTGTTACATACATTTTCTGTTGGCACTAAGTTATAATACCCTATGGGTAGCGGGTATAAAAATCGCGTACAATTATCGGAATAAAGAGGAGAGGATGGGGATAGGAAAGACAGGAACTAACTTCGACTTGGAACTTTATCTATATGCACTTCACGGTGCCAGACGCCCTCCCTACCATGATCCTGTAATTGCCAAAGATGGAGTAAAAAAAACAAGGATCCCTTCAATAAGGTTCGAAGTAAGCTAACCTTTCTCATCTAAGCGCCGCATGGTTCCAAAACAAAGAAAACTTAGCACATATTTAACGTTACAAACATTTTATTACAAAATTTAACGACTACAGTATTCATAACAAAAAAAAAATGGAACAAAAATACTAGAAGACCATAAATTGGGAACACCTGGATCTCAGAGACTATAAGACATAGAGACACCAAATTTGGCAAAAAGTTTCCTTCATACCCTACGCAGATCAAGTTTATTTCAAAAGTTGGATGCCACGCCCCCTTCGCCCACATTAAGCATTAATCTAGAAAAAGTCAAGTTTTTTTTTAGTAAATCGCGTATAACTCCAAAAGTTCTTGGTGTAATGATGTGTAATTTGGTAGCCTGCGCTTGACACTCTTAATATACCCTGTAATTTTGGTACAAATCGGATAAGTAGAACAAAAGTTATTCGTTAAATTATTTATCAAAATTTTTGTGCCCAGTGCATATGGACGTATTAAGTGTGTGAATGACCTTGTAACGGCGCCTGAAGCAAATATTCATTTATAATTTCTTCGCCTAAAAGTCTCCTATAGACTATGGGCCCGACTGGGCTTGAAGTTGCCCTTGAAAGTATGCTGCACAAAATCGTGGCTCAACATTGTTGCCACGTAGACAATTGCAGTGCGAGCTTTCGGGTGTCAGCTGCGACAGAGGTGCTATTAAAAGCTGAGCTTTCTCACGTGCAGTGGACACCAGCTGCAGAATGCGCATGTGCAGCCAACTTCATTTGTCCCGGTTCCGGTCTCGTTCTTTTCTCTGAGACCGGCCGAGCGAACAGGCAGACACTGGAGGAAGAAAATTTAATCTGTTTGCATCCATTATTCGGAGCACAAATTTTTATAGTTTTTCATCGCAATTGGTAAGCAAAAACTAAAATCCTTTTGGAATTTAAAACAGTTTTTACTAGAAAACAATTTTTGTCGCAGGTCGTATTACCAAACCTTTTCTGTTGGCCACCGGAGCACCCCTTCTTGGCCAACGGAGCACCCCTTCTTGGCCAACGGAGCACCCCTTCTTGGCCAACGGAGCACCCCTTCTTGGCCACAGGAGCACCCCTTCTTGGCCACCAGAGCGCCCCATCGGGTCTCTCTGACCTTCAGCACGGCTGACAAGCCGAAATAATTATTAAATAGCTACGCCAGTGAGCCAATAGGCTAAAACAAAACATAACCAAGTGAAATAAAATACAAATGTTTTAAAAAAAATCCCAGAAAAGTTTAAAAGTTCATAAAACAAGGAATATGTACATGTAAAACAATTCAAAGACATAAAGCAAAACGGTGAAGTGGAAAAATCACAATAAACAATTTATTAATATGCATGTACATACAATGGAAAAAAAATAAGTTATACGAATCAACCTAGATAAAAACGACAATATGCTATGAAATGAAACGATTAGAATGAAATTATCAGAAATCAAATGAATCACAAAATTTGTTTAAAAATGAAATGAAAAATATTTAATTCTTAGAGTATATATATATTTTTCTTATATGTTAAAATTCCATTAAGTTTGCTTTGTTGTTGATTTAATTAATGAATGAAAAGAAACAATAATTTGTGATCTTAGTAGTGAAAATGATAATGTGCTTAATCAATTAGACATATTTTTATTTTTTTATAAGCGCAAAAATTTTGCGCATCAACAAGCACCACGGAAGATCGATCTACCGCCGCTTGGAAAAACGTGAGTTTATTATTTTTAATATTGTATTATAATTTCCCTATTATTTTTCAACCTTTTGCACATTATATTTTTTTATATTATTACGCTTATATTGATCGCAAAGTCCACATTTAAAAAAAAATCAAATTTTCTAATAGATAAAACAACAAATCAAACAACAAAATTATATGTGTTATTGCGAAAATTCAAAATGTTATATCTTAATTCTTTTTGTATAATTTAAAAAATTTTTTTTTTTGTTTAAAAATTGTATTATTTTTGTTATGATCATGAAGAACGTTAACAATAGAATTAAATATCTAATAATTATGGAATAATTACATTTTATTATTGTCGAATCATGCCGTGACTCCACTGTCGTAGGGTGACGTAAAGGGATCACCAGAATCTTTTCTGAGGTGTGATCAGGATGGGAGGGCTCAGCATCCACATAACAGCGGTGGAAAATGGTTAACCATCTCTCTCTCTCTCTCTCTCTCCCTCTCTCTCTCTCTCTCTCTCTCTCTCTCCCACTGCCTCTCTGATTTCCTTTTCTTCTTTCCTTTGGATGAAGTTATATCTCTTCCGGTATAAGCTTATAGCTTCAATTATTTTCGTCGCAGCACGCTCAATTCTGATCTTATTGGTAATAATATGTTGCGAAAAAAAGGACGTTGCCCAAGCAAGACCACCACCCCCAAAGCCGACGAGCTAGAGCCGGATTCTAAAGCGTGCCCCGCAAATGCAACAGTCCTCTTGCCTTAGTGCTTTCTTTCGTTACACGTTACAGTTATAATTTATTATTATTAATAAGAAAAGTGGCGCCCAACGTGTAGGGCCTTAG
The DNA here is from genome assembly GCA_035045625.1 of Drosophila formosana. Classification (NCBI taxonomy): domain Eukaryota; kingdom Metazoa; phylum Arthropoda; class Insecta; order Diptera; family Drosophilidae; genus Drosophila; species Drosophila formosana. The sequence goes on along the minus strand of JAWNOW010000551.1, from coordinate 8,601 downwards.
TGAGTACAGTAATCACTCATTAAGAATCCCAGATAATTACATTCAAAGAGTTGTGAATTCTATTTCATTTTCAAATTTCTATTTTTTTATTTTTTATTTTCTTTCAAATTGATTTGGATTAAAAAGTTCGACATTAGCTTTAAAATGATTCGGAAAACAAAAGAAAATAATTAAAATTTAGTTACTTTTGGCCACAATTTAAAGTTAGTGCTTGAATTTTTTTTATTTTGTTTCTATCAATTACCAGTAATAGGTTATCTATCAAATCGAGGAAATACAAAATTATATAACTGCGGTTAATATTCTGGCCTTGGTTTCACGATATCACATAATTGACAAAATATCTGTGAATAATTTGATCCACGTTAAATTCATACGACCGGATAGTGTAGACACATTTTAATGGTGTCACAACCACGTAGGACTAACGGAATTTTTTTTTTATTCAATCCCTTCTCAGAGGTTTTTCTACCGTGATGGTTTTAATTGGAAAACAAAGGGAACAATTTAGACAATTCCCTTGTCCTTAAATCAATCCAGTTAATTGAATTACCTCTATCTATCACATCTATCTACTTTAAAGAGAGAAATTTGGTTGACAAATATAGTCGCCCTACGACTCGTGTGACGTCCGGCATTGATTTCGACTAATAATTATTATATGATATTTCTGATTGTTGTTATATATTTGACTGTTTTTGTTTGCGCATATTATTTTTGGTATTGTTAAATCAACAATTGTCAAATTTAATTTGGATTTGGTCCGATTTTTATACCCGCTACCGATAGGGTAGAAGGGTATTATGACTTAGTGCCAACAGAAAATGTATGTAACAGGCAGACGAAGGCATCTCCGACCCCATAAAGTATATATATTCTTGATCAGCGTCAACAGCCGAGATGATTTAGCCATGTCCGTCTGTCCGTCTGTCCGTCTGTCTGTCCGTATGAACACCTGGATCTCAGAGACTATAAGACATAGAGACACCAAATTTGGCAAAAAGTTTCCTTCATACCCTACGCAGATCAAGTTTATTTCAAAAGTTGGATGCCACGCCCCCTTCGCCCACAATAAGCATTAATCTAGAAAAAGTCAAGTTTTTTTTTTAGTAAATCGCGTATAACTCCAAAAGTTCTTTGTGTAATGATGTGTAATTTGGTAACCCATTTGCGCTTGACACTCTTAATATACCCTGTAATTTTGATACAAATCGGATAAGTAGAACAAAGGTTATTCGTGAAACTATTTATCAAAATTTTTGTGCCCAGTGCATATGGACGTATTAAGTGTGTGAATGACCTAGAGATATCAAATTTAATGACAGTATTCGTGTGGGTCTTACGCAGATCAAGTTTGTTTTAGATTTTTGCCACGCCCCTTTCCGCCCCCAAAAACTGTAAAAGCTGTAATAATAGACCTAGAGCATTGAATTTTGGTATGCATAATAACAATTATATTCTTAATGATTCCTGTGAATTTGGTTGAGATCGAGTGAAAAACAAGGAAGTTATTAATGAATCAATTTTATATGCAAAATTCACTTGCAGCTGCTCGCGCTTTGTTTGTTTAGTTGACAGTGTGACCATGTCGGTGTTGTGGATTTTTAACCGTTATTTTTAAACATATACAAACAAAACACAAAATTCAGTATATTTTTGGTATATTTGTTGTTAAAATAAAATTAAAATTTTTTTTCTCTCGAAACGGGTTGCGGGTATCAAACGGTCGAGCACTCTCGACTGTAGCTTTCTCACTTGTTTTTATTATTTTTGGTTTATATTTTTTTTATTATTACTTTTGGTTTACTATGATGGGTATTGACCGATCGCCGAATAAGGGAGCTATGGGCAAACCAAGTTCAATTTGTCCGTTATGTAAAACAGAAATTAGGTCGGTTGCAGAGGCATACAAAACAGCATGCCATCACGAATTTCACAAAAAGTGTATCGACGCACACTTTAAAAAATCTGACAAATGTCCAGTTTGTCAAATAGTGTGCCGGTCAGCAGCAGACAAACCGACAAATAGTCAAGGTTTGCAAACTCGGTCTCAATCTAAAAGCCGCCAGATCGAAGAACAGAGTGTCGAATTTACGGGGGACGATATGGCTGGCACATCGCAGAGCGCGTTAAATACAAGGATTAGGGATCAAGACAAGGGGGATACTATAAACCCTATGTCTTTGCTCGCAATGGAGCGAAGATTACTCACAACACTCTCCGAAAGGATGGCTGAACTTATTCAAAGTTCAGTAGTGGAAAGTGTACAAAGATTAGTCGCAACCCCAGCTCAAAGCGAAAATAGATTAACTCCACCTCCAATCGAGTCGAGAGTTGAAAGCAGGCCCCTTTACGGTAACAATGGTGACTTTGTAATACCCAACTCGGGTTCACCCATATCGCATGTCTCAGATCTTATTAACCGGCCCGATAAAGTGGTCCAAATATTAAATGGTTGGAAGATGAAATTTTCAGGAACAGGAATGACCGTTGAAAATTTCATATATAGAGCCGAGGCTCTTACGGATCAAACTTTTAGGCGGAAATTATACCGTCCTTTGTAAGAACGCGAGTGTGCTTTTTGAAGGAAAGGCCATTGAGTTCTATTGGCGGTATCACAAAACAGTTCCCGAAGTTCGTTGGGGAAATTTATGCACTGCCTTGAGGTCGCAATTTCGGGTAGAGAGGGATGATTGTGACATTGAGGAATTAATAAGGAATCGGAAACAAAAACAGAATGAATCCTTTGATAATTTCTACGATGTCATATCCATTTTAATCGATCAACTAGAACGACCGTGGTCTCCACTAAAAGTTGTTCGAATCATTAAAAACAATTTGAGGCCAGAGATACGGCACGAAATTCTAAACGTTGAAATAAGAACAGTCTCTGAATTGAGAGAAATTTGTCGAAGACGCGAAACCTTTTTGGAAGATGTGAAGAGATCTCACGGATACGCAAAGGCAACACCTTTTAAGCGGGAGGTCTCAGAATTAGTTCAGCTACAAGATGATAGTGAGGCAGAATCTGAAAATGATTTATATGTAGAAGCTGTTTCCTTGATATGCTGGAACTGCCGAAAGGAAGGGCATAGATATCAAGATTTTATATCCGACAGAAGAGTTTTTTGTTACGGCTGTGGAGCGGCCAATACCTACAAGCCAAGTTGCAATAGGTGTTCAAAAAACTCCAAGCCCGGCACCTCGAAGTTGCAACACAAACCGAAAACTTCGAGTGCCTCACGCAGTCAAGCGACAATGACAGACTAAAAGTGGATACAACAGTGTCTCCACTAAAGACTTTCCCGGACCTACCAAAAAGTGATGAAAGCTCTTTGCTTCATCACAAAATCCCAACATTGACTAAAAGACCATTACCTAAATATGACTTAACACCAGACCTTCAAAAACCTAAATCGAGAAATTCAAAGCGCATTAAATCCTTTTGGCAGCAAGTCAAAAAGTGCGTGCTTGGCGTAGAGTATATTTGTTCTCAGTTCACAGGGTCTGTTGATTCACGGCCATTCTTGCCAGTTCGGTTACTGGACCGTACTGTGTTTGGACTGCTTGACTCTGGCGCTTCGATAAGTTGTTTTGGAGGAAATTTAGCTCAGGAACTATTGGAGAAAGAGGTAGCTTACAAAACGATAAACAAAAATGCTACCACTGCGGATGGAAGCCCTCAACGTGTGGTAGGCCGATTAAAAGTTGACGTGGAATACGGCAACATTAAGAAGTCCCTAAATATTTATATAGTACCATCCTTGAAGCAAGATCTTTACTTGGGTATAGATTTCTGGAGGCTTTATAATATTCTTCCGAAAAGTTTGGAAGTGTCTAGCTTAGAAGCTACTCAAGGCTCAGTTAGTAGCAGTGTTGATGTTGATCAACATGAGTTGTCCAACATCAACAAAGCAAAGTTGTTCAACGTCATACAATGCTTTCCCTCATTTTCTCAAGAAGGTCTTGGTAAGACTAACTTGATTTCACACTCTATAGAGGTGGGAAATGCTAAGCCCATAAAACAACGACACTTCCCTGTTTCGCCCGCTGTAGAGAAGGCTATGTATGCGGAAATCGATAGGATGTTGCAGCTTGGGGTAATAGAAGAATCGGAAAGCGGGTGGTCTTCTCCAATTGTCATGGTGAACATGCCAGGCAAAGTTAGAATTTGCCTCGATTGTCGTAAAGTCAACAGTTTCACTGAGAAAGATGCATACCCACTTCCGCAAATTATTCTGAGTCGTTTGCCAAAAGCCGAGTACATCTCTAGCTTGGACCTGAAAGATGCCTATTGGCAGGTACCCTTAGAAGTCCAATCTCGTGACAAGACGGCGTTTACAGTACCTGGAAGACCCCTTTATCAATTTAAAGTGATGCCATTCGGGTTGTGCAACGCCACTAGCACAATGTCTCGACTAATGGATAAAGTTGTACCTGCACATCTCAGAAACGAAGTGTTCGTTTATTTGGATGACCTTTTAATAGTGTCAGATAGCTTTGAAAGACATTTAGATGTTTTGAGAGAAATATCTCTTCACATTAAGCGTGCAGGTCTGACGATCAATATTGGCAAAAGTCATTTCTGCATGCGACGTGTGCGCTATTTGGGCCACATAATTGGTGACGGTGGAATTCGAACTGACCCTGAAAAGGTTAAAGCCATCCGAGATTTTCCTGTTCCGAAAACCTTACGAGGATTGAGGAGTTTTATGGGGTTATGTGGATGGTATCGAAAGTTCGTTCCTAATTTTGCATCGCTTGCTTCTCCTTTAACCGATTTGATGACGACGAAAAGGAAATTCAGTGTCACGACTGAAGCGTTAAGAGCGTTTGAAGTACTGAAATCACGCCTTAGCGAAGCTCCAGTGTTGTGCAGTCCTGATTTCTCAAAACCATTCGCAATACATTGCGATGCCAGCAAAACGGCTGTTGGTGCTGTGTTGGTTCAGGTTGCAGATAATGGAGACGAGCGTCCTGTCGCTTTTATCTCAAAAAAATTATATAAAGCTCAGCGAAATTACACGGTCACGGAACAAGAATGTTTAGCGGCGATTGTAGCACTCAAAAACTTTCGCGCTTACGTGGAGGGTCATGAATTCACCATCGTGACCGACCACGCATCTCTAAAATGGTTAATGTCCAATCACGACTTGAATTCTCGACTAGCTCGATGGGCGTTAGCATTGCAAAGGTATCGGTTTAAAATAGAGCATCGCAAAGGATCCTTAAATGTAGTACCAGATTCCTTATCGAGAGTTAATGAGGATGTGGTGGCAGCAATTGATTTACAAAAAGGTTTGATCGTCGATCTAAAGTCGCCACATTTCAAGACAGTCGAATATATGGATTTGCTCGAAAGAATAAATTCCAATAAGGCAAATTTTCCAGACCTTAAGACTGATGGTGGATTTGTATATAGAAAAGCTGAACACTTGACCGGCGAACAGCTACACGATGAGTACGCTTGGAAGCTCTGGGTACCTAAGACTTGGTTCCAGAGATCCTTTTCCAAGCACACGATAGTCCTCTGAGTTCGCATGGCGGCATACACAAGACCATTGAAAGGGTGAGAAGATATTATTTTTGGCCCGGGCTTGTGTCCGACGTTAAAGCGTACATTAACGCTTGTGAGGTATGCAAAACTACAAAGTCACCTAATAGTTCTCTTAGACCGCCATTGGGAAAGGCTCCAGAGAGTCTGCGGTTTTTCCAGCGTCTTTTTATTGACTTTCTCGGGCCTTATCCGCGCTCAAGAAGCGGAAATATTGGAATATTTAACGTTCTTGACCATTTTTCAAAATATGTATTCTTAAAACCGGTCAAAAGGATAAATGCTTCCCTGATAACCAAGTATCTCGAAGAAGAGTTATTCATGACTTTCGGCGTTCCGGAAACAATAGTTTCTGACAATGGATCGCAGTTTCGTTCAGAAGCGTTCAAAAAATTGACGCAACAATACGGCATTAATCACACCTTCACTGCTGTTCATTCGCCTCAAGCAAACGCTTCCGAAAGAGTAAATCGTTCTGTCATATCGGGAATTCGTGCTTATGTACGCCCGGATCAGAAGGATTGGGACGAGTGTTTAAATCAAGTATGCTGTGCTTTGAGGTCTTCTGTACACTCAAGCATTGGAACCTCGCCTTATTATATGGCTTTCGGCCAACACATGGTCACATCTGCGTCAACTTATTCATTGCTCAGGAAGTTGAACATGCTCGATGATCGATCCTTAATGTTTGATCGGCCCGATTCGTTCGACATTGTTCGAAAGGAGGCGTGCAAACAAATGCAAAGAAAGCATGAGGAAAACGAAAGGCGATATAATTTACGTTCAAGAGTAGTGACTTTTGCCCCAGGACAAGAAGTGTTCCGTCGCAATTTTAAACAGAGTTGCTTCCAAACTGGTTACAACGCCAAGTTTGGTCCAGCTTTTGTAAAGGCCCGAGTTCGGAAAAAATTGGGTAATTCGTACTATGAACTTGAAGATTTGCAAGGACGTTTATTAGGCAATTATCACGCCAAGGACATTCGGCAGTGATGTCGCTTCAGGCGGTATCAGCCTAGGGTATCTACATGAAAGAAATACCCTAGTCTGATTGTAGCGGGGGGGTTTTGTAACGGCGCCTGAAGCAAATATTCATTTATAATTTCTTCGCCTAAAAGTCTCCTATAGACTATGGGCCCGACTGGGCTTGAAGTTGCCCTTGAAAGTATGCTGCACAAAATCGTGGCTCAACATTGTTGCCACGTAGACAATTGCAGTGCGAGCTTTCGGGTGTCAGCTGCGACAGAGGTGCTATTAAAAGCTGAGCTTTCGCACGTGCAGTGGACACCAGCTGCAGAATGCGCATGTGCAGCCAACTTCATTTGTCCCGGTTCCGGTCTCGTTCTTTTCTCTGAGACCGGCCGAGCGAACAGGCAGACACTGGAGGAAGAAAATTTAATCTGTTTGCATCCATTATTCGGAGCACAAATTTTTATAGTTTTTCATCGCAATTGGTAAGCAAAAACTAAAATCCTTTTGGAATTTAAAACAGTTTTTACTAGAAAACAATTTTTGTCGCAGGTCGTATTACCAAACCTTTTCTGTTGGCCACCGGAGCACCCCTTCTTGGCCAACGGAGCACCCCTTCTTGGCCAACGGAGCACCCCTTCTTGGCCAACGGAGCACCCCTTCTTGGCCACAGGAGCACCCCTTCTTGGCCACCAGAGCGCCCCATCGGGTCTCTCTGACCTTCAGCACGGCTGACAAGCCGAAATAATTATTAAATAGCTACGCCAGTGAGCCAATAGGCTAAAACAAAACATAACCAAGTGAAATAAAATACAAATGTTTTAAAAAAAAATCCCAGAAAAGTTTAAAAGTTCATAAAACAAGGAATATGTACATGTAAAACAATTCAAAGACATAAAGCAAAACGGTGAAGTGGAAAAATCACAATAAACAATTTATTAATATGCATGTACATACAATGGAAAAAAAATAAGTTATACGAATCAACCTAGATAAAAACGACAATATGCTATGAAATGAAACGATTAGAATGAAATTATCAGAAATCAAATGAATCACAAAATTTGTTTAAAAATGAAATGAAAAATATTTAATTCTTAGAGTATATATATATTTTTCTTATATGTTAAAATTCCATTAAGTTTGCTTTGTTGTTGATTTAATTAATGAATGAAAAGAAACAATAATTTGTGATCTTAGTAGTGAAAATGATAATGTGCTTAATCAATTAGACATATTTTTATTTTTTTATAAGCGCAAAAATTTTGCGCATCAACAAGCACCACGGAAGATCGATCTACCGCCGCTTGGAAAAACGTGAGTTTATTATTTTTAATATTGTATTATAATTTCCCTATTATTTTTCAACCTTTTGCACATTATATTTTTTTATATTATTACGCTTATATTGATCGCAAAGTCCACATTTAAAAAAAAAATCAAATTTTCTAATAGATAAAACAACAAATCAAACAACAAAATTATATGTGTTATTGCGAAAATTCAAAATGTTATATCTTAATTCTTTTTGTATAATTTAAAAATTTTTTTTTTTTGTTTAAAAATTGTATTATTTTTGTTATGATCATGAAGAACGTTAACAATAGAATTAAATATCTAATAATTATGGAATAATTACATTTTATTATTGTCGAATCATGCCGTGACTCCACTGTCGTAGGGTGACGTAAAGGGATCACCAGAATCTTTTCTGAGGTGTGATCAGGATGGGAGGGCTCAGCATCCACATAACAGCGGTGGAAAATGGTTAACCATCTCTCTCTCTCTCTCTCTCTCTCTCTCTCTCTCTCTCTCTCTCTCTCCCACTGCCTCTCTGATTTCCTTTTCTTCTTTCCTTTGGATGAAGTTATATCTCTTCCGGTATAAGCTTATAGCTTCAATTATTTTCGTCGCAGCACGCTCAATTCTGATCTTATTGGTAATAATATGTTGCGAAAAAAAGGACGTTGTCCAAGCAAGACCACCACCCCCAAAGCCGACGAGCTAGAGCCGGATTCTAAAGCGTGCCCCGCAAATGCAACAGTCCTCTTGCCTTAGTGCTTTCTTTCGTTACACGTTAC
>JAWNOW010000550.1:0-18294 GCA_035045625.1 Drosophila formosana | reverse complement strand
CAAGTTTTTGATCTCAAATTTACATTTTTTATTGTATTGCAAAAATTTAAATTTTCCTTAAATCTTGGCAATTTTCCGGATTTTCAATTTTTGTTAATTTTTTAATTTCATTTATTTAAGTATTTTTTTTTTAATTTTTAATTTTTCAATTTTTCAAATTTTGTCGATCCTTAATTTAGACAAGTTTTTGATCTCAAATTTACATTTTTTATTGTATTGCAAAAATTTAAATTTTCCTTAAATCTTGGCAATTTTCCGGATTTTCAATTTTTGTTAATTTTTTAATTTCATTTATTTAAGTATTTTTTTTTTAATTTTTAATTTTTCAATTTTTCAAATTTTTTCGATCCTTAATTTAGACAAGTTTTTGATCTCAAATTTACATTTTTTATTGTATTGCAAAAATTTAAATTTTCCTTAAATCTTGGCAATTTTCCGGATTTTCAATTTTTGTTAATTTTTTAATTTCATTTATTTAAGTATTTTTTTTTTAATTTTTAATTTTTCAATTTTTCAAATTTTTTCGATCCTTAATTTAGACAAGTTTTTGATCTCAAATTTACATTTTTTATTGTATTGCAAAAATTTAAATTTTCCTTAAATCTTGGCAATTTTCCGGATTTTCAATTTTTGTTAATTTTTTAATTTCATTTATTTAAGTATTTTTTTTTTAATTTTTAATTTTTCAATTTTTCAAATTTTGTCGATCCTTAATTTAGACAAGTTTTTGATCTCAAATTTACATTTTTTATTGTATTGCAAAAATTTAAATTTTCCTTAAATCTTGGCAATTTTCCGGATTTTCAATTTTTGTTAATTTTTTAATTTCATTTATTTTAGTATTTTTTTTTTAATTTTTAATTTTTCAATTTTTCAAATTTTGTCGATCCTTAATTTAGACAAGTTTTTGATCTCAAATTTACATTTTTTATTGTATTGCAAAAATTTAAATTTTCCTTAAATCTTGGCAATTTTCCGGATTTTCAATTTTTGTTAATTTTTTAATTTCATTTATTTAAGTATTTTTTTTTTAATTTTTAATTTTTCAATTTTTCAAATTTTTTCGATCCTAAATTTAGACAAGTTTTTGATCTCAAATTTACATTTTTTATTGTATTGCAAAAATTTAAATTTTCCTTAAATCTTGGCAATTTTCCGGATTTTCAATTTTTGTTAATTTTTTAATTTCATTTATTTAAGTATTTTTTTTTTAATTTTTAATTTTTCAATTTTTCAAATTTTGTCGATCCTTAATTTAGACAAGTTTTTGATCTCAAATTTACATTTTTTATTGTATTGCAAAAATTTAAATTTTCCTTAAATCTTGGCAATTTTCCGGATTTTCAATTTTTGTTAATTTTTTAATTTCATTTATTTTAGTATTTTTTTTTTAATTTTTAATTTTTCAATTTTTCAAATTTTGTCGATCCTTAATTTAGACAAGTTTTTGATCTCAAATTTACATTTTTTATTGTATTGCAAAAATTTAAATTTTCCTTAAATCTTGGCAATTTTCCGGATTTTCAATTTTTGTTAATTTTTTAATTTCATTTATTTAAGTATTTTTTTTTTAATTTTTAATTTTTCAATTTTTCAAATTTTGTCGATCCTTAATTTAGACAAGTTTTTGATCTCAAATTTACATTTTTTATTGTATTGCAAAAATTTAAATTTTCCTTAAATCTTGGCAATTTTCCGGATTTTCAATTTTTGTTAATTTTTTAATTTCATTTATTTAAGTATTTTTTTTTTAATTTTTAATTTTTCAATTTTTCAAATTTTTTCGATCCTTAATTTAGACAAGTTTTTGATCTCAAATTTACATTTTTTATTGTATTGCAAAAATTTAAATTTTCCTTAAATCTTGGCAATTTTCCGGATTTTCAATTTTTGTTAATTTTTTAATTTCATTTATTTAAGTATTTTTTTTTTAATTTTTAATTTTTCAATTTTTCAAATTTTGTCGATCCTTAATTTAGACAAGTTTTTGATCTCAAATTTACATTTTTTATTGTATTGCAAAAATTTAAATTTTCCTTAAATCTTGGCAATTTTCCGGATTTTCAATTTTTGTTAATTTTTTAATTTCATTTATTTAAGTATTTTTTTTTTAATTTTTAATTTTTCAATTTTTCAAATTTTTTCGATCCTTAATTTAGACAAGTTTTTGATCTCAAATTTACATTTTTTATTGTATTGCAAAAATTTAAATTTTCCTTAAATCTTGGCAATTTTCCGGATTTTCAATTTTTGTTAATTTTTTAATTTCATTTATTTAAGTATTTTTTTTTTAATTTTTAATTTTTCAATTTTTCAAATTTTGTCGATCCTTAATTTAGACAAGTTTTTGATCTCAAATTTACATTTTTTATTGTATTGCAAAAATTTAAATTTTCCTTAAATCTTGGCAATTTTCCGGATTTTCAATTTTTGTTAATTTTTTAATTTCATTTATTTAAGTATTTTTTTTTTAATTTTTAATTTTTCAATTTTTCAAATTTTTTCGATCCTTAATTTAGACAAGTTTTTGATCTCAAATTTACATTTTTTATTGTATTGCAAAAATTTAAATTTTCCTTAAATCTTGGCAATTTTCCGGATTTTCAATTTTTGTTAATTTTTTAATTTCATTTATTTAAGTATTTTTTTTTTAATTTTTAATTTTTCAATTTTTCAAATTTTGTCGATCCTTAATTTAGACAAGTTTTTGATCTCAAATTTACATTTTTTATTGTATTGCAAAAATTTAAATTTTCCTTAAATCTTGGCAATTTTCCGGATTTTCAATTTTTGTTAATTTTTTAATTTCATTTATTTAAGTATTTTTTTTTTAATTTTTAATTTTTCAATTTTTCAAATTTTTTCAATCCTAAATTTAGACAAGTTTTTGATCTCAAATTTACATTTTTTATTGTATTGCAAAAATTTAAATTTTCCTTAAATCTTGGCAATTTTCCGGATTTTCAATTTTTGTTAATTTTTTAATTTCATTTATTTAAGTATTTTTTTTTTAATTTTTAATTTTTCAATTTTTCAAATTTTGTCGATCCTTAATTTAGACAAGTTTTTGATCTCAAATTTACATTTTTTATTGTATTGCAAAAATTTAAATTTTCCTTAAATCTTGGCAATTTTCCGGATTTTCAATTTTTGTTAATTTTTTAATTTCATTTATTTAAGTATTTTTTTTTTAATTTTTAATTTTTCAATTTTTCAAATTTTTTCGATCCTTAATTTAGACAAGTTTTTGATCTCAAATTTACATTTTTTATTGTATTGCAAAAATTTAAATTTTCCTTAAATCTTGGCAATTTTCCGGATTTTCAATTTTTGTTAATTTTTTAATTTCATTTATTTAAGTATTTTTTTTTTAATTTTTAATTTTTCAATTTTTCAAATTTTGTCGATCCTTAATTTAGACAAGTTTTTGATCTCAAATTTACATTTTTTATTGTATTGCAAAAATTTAAATTTTCCTTAAATCTTGGCAATTTTCCGGATTTTCAATTTTTGTTAATTTTTTAATTTCATTTATTTAAGTATTTTTTTTTTAATTTTTAATTTTTCAATTTTTCAAATTTTGTCGATCCTTAATTTAGACAAGTTTTTGATCTCAAATTTACATTTTTTATTGTATTGCAAAAATTTAAATTTTCCTTAAATCTTGGCAATTTTCCGGATTTTCAATTTTTGTTAATTTTTTAATTTCATTTATTTTAGTATTTTTTTTTTAATTTTTAATTTTTCAATTTTTCAAATTTTTTCGATCCTTAATTTAGACAAGTTTTTGATCTCAAATTTACATTTTTTATTGTATTGCAAAAATTTAAATTTTCCTTAAATCTTGGCAATTTTCCGGATTTTCAATTTTTGTTAATTTTTTAATTTCATTTATTTAAGTATTTTTTTTTTAATTTTTAATTTTTCAATTTTTCAAATTTTTTCGATCCTTAATTTAGACAAGTTTTTGATCTCAAATTTACATTTTTTATTGTATTGCAAAAATTTAAATTTTCCTTAAATCTTGGCAATTTTCCGGATTTTCAATTTTTGTTAATTTTTTAATTTCATTTATTTAAGTATTTTTTTTTTAATTTTTAATTTTTCAATTTTTCAAATTTTGTCGATCCTTAATTTAGACAAGTTTTTGATCTCAAATTTACATTTTTTATTGTATTGCAAAAATTTAAATTTTCCTTAAATCTTGGCAATTTTCCGGATTTTCAATTTTTGTTAATTTTTTAATTTCATTTATTTAAGTATTTTTTTTTTAATTTTTAATTTTTCAATTTTTCAAATTTTGTCGATCCTAAATTTAGACAAGTTTTTGATCTCAAATTTACATTTTTTATTGTATTGCAAAAATTTAAATTTTCCTTAAATCTTGGCAATTTTCCGGATTTTCAATTTTTGTTAATTTTTTAATTTCATTTATTTAAGTATTTTTTTTTTAATTTTTAATTTTTCAATTTTTCAAATTTTGTCGATCCTTAATTTAGACAAGTTTTTGATCTCAAATTTACATTTTTTATTGTATTGCAAAAATTTAAATTTTCCTTAAATCTTGGCAATTTTCCGGATTTTCAATTTTTGTTAATTTTTTAATTTCATTTATTTAAGTATTTTTTTTTTAATTTTTAATTTTTCAATTTTTCAAATTTTGTCGATCCTTAATTTAGACAAGTTTTTGATCTCAAATTTACATTTTTTATTGTATTGCAAAAATTTAAATTTTCCTTAAATCTTGGCAATTTTCCGGATTTTCAATTTTTGTTAATTTTTTAATTTCATTTATTTAAGTATTTTTTTTTTAATTTTTAATTTTTCAATTTTTCAAATTTTGTCGATCCTTAATTTAGACAAGTTTTTGATCTCAAATTTACATTTTTTATTGTATTGCAAAAATTTAAATTTTCCTTAAATCTTGGCAATTTTCCGGATTTTCAATTTTTGTTAATTTTTTAATTTCATTTATTTAAGTATTTTTTTTTTAATTTTTAATTTTTCAATTTTTCAAATTTTTTCGATCCTTAATTTAGACAAGTTTTTGATCTCAAATTTACATTTTTTATTGTATTGCAAAAATTTAAATTTTCCTTAAATCTTGGCAATTTTCCGGATTTTCAATTTTTGTTAATTTTTTAATTTCATTTATTTAAGTATTTTTTTTTTAATTTTTAATTTTTCAATTTTTCAAATTTTGTCGATCCTTAATTTAGACAAGTTTTTGATCTCAAATTTACATTTTTTATTGTATTGCAAAAATTTAAATTTTCCTTAAATCTTGGCAATTTTCCGGATTTTCAATTTTTGTTAATTTTTTAATTTCATTTATTTTAAGTATTTTTTTTTTTAATTTTTAATTTTTCAATTTTTCAAATTTTTGTCGATCCTTAATTTAGACAAGTTTTTGATCTCAAATTTACATTTTTTATTGTATTGCAAAAATTTAAATTTTCCTTAAATCTTGGCAATTTTCCGGATTTTCAATTTTTGTTAATTTTTTAATTTCATTTATTTAAGTATTTTTTTTTTAATTTTTAATTTTTCAATTTTTCAAATTTTGTCGATCCTTAATTTAGACAAGTTTTTGATCTCAAATTTACATTTTTTATTGTATTGCAAAAATTTAAATTTTCCTTAAATCTTGGCAATTTTCCGGATTTTCAATTTTTGTTAATTTTTTAATTTCATTTATTTAAGTATTTTTTTTTTAATTTTTAATTTTTCAATTTTTCAAATTTTTTCGATCCTTAATTTAGACAAGTTTTTGATCTCAAATTTACATTTTTTATTGTATTGCAAAAATTTAAATTTTCCTTAAATCTTGGCAATTTTCCGGATTTTCAATTTTTGTTAATTTTTTAATTTCATTTATTTAAGTATTTTTTTTTTAATTTTTAATTTTTCAATTTTTCAAATTTTTTCGATCCTTAATTTAGACAAGTTTTTGATCTCAAATTTACATTTTTTATTGTATTGCAAAAATTTAAATTTTCCTTAAATCTTGGCAATTTTCCGGATTTTCAATTTTTGTTAATTTTTTAATTTCATTTATTTAAGTATTTTTTTTTTAATTTTTAATTTTTCAATTTTTCAAATTTTGTCGATCCTTAATTTAGACAAGTTTTTGATCTCAAATTTACATTTTTTATTGTATTGCAAAAATTTAAATTTTCCTTAAATCTTGGCAATTTTCCGGATTTTCAATTTTTGTTAATTTTTTAATTTCATTTATTTAAGTATTTTTTTTTTAATTTTTAATTTTTCAATTTTTCAAATTTTGTCGATCCTTAATTTAGACAAGTTTTTGATCTCAAATTTACATTTTTTATTGTATTGCAAAAATTTAAATTTTCCTTAAATCTTGGCAATTTTCCGGATTTTCAATTTTTGTTAATTTTTTAATTTCATTTATTTAAGTATTTTTTTTTTAATTTTTAATTTTTCAATTTTTCAAATTTTTTCGATCCTTAATTTAGACAAGTTTTTGATCTCAAATTTACATTTTTTATTGTATTGCAAAAATTTAAATTTTCCTTAAATCTTGGCAATTTTCCGGATTTTCAATTTTTGTTAATTTTTTAATTTCATTTATTTAAGTATTTTTTTTTTAATTTTTAATTTTTCAATTTTTCAAATTTTGTCGATCCTTAATTTAGACAAGTTTTTGATCTCAAATTTACATTTTTTATTGTATTGCAAAAATTTAAATTTTCCTTAAATCTTGGCAATTTTCCGGATTTTCAATTTTTGTTAATTTTTTAATTTCATTTATTTAAGTATTTTTTTTTTAATTTTTAATTTTTCAATTTTTCAAATTTTTTCGATCCTTAATTTAGACAAGTTTTTGATCTCAAATTTACATTTTTTATTGTATTGCAAAAATTTAAATTTTCCTTAAATCTTGGCAATTTTCCGGATTTTCAATTTTTGTTAATTTTTTAATTTCATTTATTTAAGTATTTTTTTTTTAATTTTTAATTTTTCAATTTTTCAAATTTTGTCGATCCTTAATTTAGACAAGTTTTTGATCTCAAATTTACATTTTTTATTGTATTGCAAAAATTTAAATTTTCCTTAAATCTTGGCAATTTTCCGGATTTTCAATTTTTGTTAATTTTTTAATTTCATTTATTTAAGTATTTTTTTTTTAATTTTTAATTTTTCAATTTTTCAAATTTTGTCGATCCTTAATTTAGACAAGTTTTTGATCTCAAATTTACATTTTTTATTGTATTGCAAAAATTTAAATTTTCCTTAAATCTTGGCAATTTTCCGGATTTTCAATTTTTGTTAATTTTTTAATTTCATTTATTTAAGTATTTTTTTTTTAATTTTTAATTTTTCAATTTTTCAAATTTTGTCGATCCTTAATTTAGACAAGTTTTTGATCTCAAATTTACATTTTTTATTGTATTGCAAAAATTTAAATTTTCCTTAAATCTTGGCAATTTTCCGGATTTTCAATTTTTGTTAATTTTTTAATTTCATTTATTTAAGTATTTTTTTTTTAATTTTTAATTTTTCAATTTTTCAAATTTTTTCGATCCTTAATTTAGACAAGTTTTTGATCTCAAATTTACATTTTTTATTGTATTGCAAAAATTTAAATTTTCCTTAAATCTTGGCAATTTTCCGGATTTTCAATTTTTGTTAATTTTTTAATTTCATTTATTTAAGTATTTTTTTTTTAATTTTTAATTTTTCAATTTTTCAAATTTTGTCGATCCTTAATTTAGACAAGTTTTTGATCTCAAATTTACATTTTTTATTGTATTGCAAAAATTTAAATTTTCCTTAAATCTTGGCAATTTTCCGGATTTTCAATTTTTGTTAATTTTTTAATTTCATTTATTTTAGTATTTTTTTTTTAATTTTTAATTTTTCAATTTTTCAAATTTTTTCGATCCTTAATTTAGACAAGTTTTTGATCTCAAATTTACATTTTTTATTGTATTGCAAAAATTTAAATTTTCCTTAAATCTTGGCAATTTTCCGGATTTTCAATTTTTGTTAATTTTTTAATTTCATTTATTTAAGTATTTTTTTTTTAATTTTTAATTTTTCAATTTTTCAAATTTTTTCGATCCTTAATTTAGACAAGTTTTTGATCTCAAATTTACATTTTTTATTGTATTGCAAAAATTTAAATTTTCCTTAAATCTTGGCAATTTTCCGGATTTTCAATTTTTGTTAATTTTTTAATTTCATTTATTTAAGTATTTTTTTTTTAATTTTTAATTTTTCAATTTTTCAAATTTTGTCGATCCTTAATTTAGACAAGTTTTTGATCTCAAATTTACATTTTTTATTGTATTGCAAAAATTTAAATTTTCCTTAAATCTTGGCAATTTTCCGGATTTTCAATTTTTGTTAATTTTTTAATTTCATTTATTTAAGTATTTTTTTTTTAATTTTTAATTTTTCAATTTTTCAAATTTTGTCGATCCTAAATTTAGACAAGTTTTTGATCTCAAATTTACATTTTTTATTGTATTGCAAAAATAATTTAAATTTTCCTTAAATCTTGGCAATTTTCCGGATTTTCAATTTTTGTTAATTTTTTATTTTCATTTATTTTAAGTATTTTTTTTTTAATTTTTCAAATTTTTTCGAATTTTTTCAATCCTAAATTTAGACAAGTTTTTGATCTCAAATTTACATTTTTTATTGTATTGCAAAAATTTAAATTTTCCTTAAATCTTGGCAATTTTCCGGATTTTCAATTTTTGTTAATTTTTTAATTTCATTTATTTAAGTATTTTTTTTTTTTTTAATTTTTCAATTTTTCAAATTTTTTCAATTTTTAACAATTTTAATTTCAAATTTACATTTTTTATTGTATTGCAAAAATTTAAATTTTCCTTAAATCTTGGCAATTTTCCGATTTTCAATTTTTTTATTTTTTAATTTTTCAATTTTATGCAATTTTTTTCGATCCTTAATTTAAGACAAGTTTTTGATCTCAAATTTACATTTTTTATTGTATTGCAAAAATTTAAATTTTCCTTAAATCTTGGCAATTTTTTTCAATTTTTTTTAATTTTTTAATTTTATTTATTTAAGTATTTTTTTTTTAATTTTTTTAATTTTTCAATTTTTCAAATTTTTTCGATCATTAATTCTTAGACAAGTTTTTGATCTCAAATTTATATTTTTTATTGTATTGCAAAAATTTAAATTTTCCTTAAATCTTGGCAATTTTCCGGATTTTCAATTTTTGTTAATTTTTTAATTTAATTTATTTAAAAAGATATTTTTTTTTTTTAATTTTTAATTTTTCAATTTTTCAAATTTTTGTCGATCCTTAATTTAGACAAGTTTTTGATCTCAAATTTACATTTTTTATTGTATTGCAAAAATTTAAATTTTCCTTAAATTTTTGATCAATTTTGTTAATTTTTTAATTTGGATTATTTTAGTATTTTTTTTTAATTTTTTAATTTTTCAATTTTTCAAATTTTTGTCGATCCTTTAATTTAGACAAATTTTTGTAATTTCAAATTTTTTTGTTATTTTATTTAAGTAATTTGCATTTTAATTTTTTAATTTTTTAATTTTGTCGATTTCCTATAATTGAGAAGTTTTTGTTCTCAAATTTACATTTTTTAATATTAAAAAATTATTTAAATTTTCCTTAAATTTCAATTTTTTTAATTTTTAATTTTTGTACATATTAAAGTTTTGATTTAAAAATTAAATTATTTATAGTATTGCATTTTTTTTTAATTTTTAATTTTTCAATTTTTCAAATTTTTTCGATCCTAATTTAACAAGTTTTAATAGATTCAATTTTATTCAAATTTATTTCGTCCTTTATTTTTTAGTTACAATTTTATTTATTTACATTTTTAATTTTTCAAATTTAAATTTTCTAATTTGTAATTTTTTTGTTAAAATTATTTTGTTTCAATTTTTTAATTTCATTTATTTTATTTTTTTTTAATTTTTAATTTTTCAAATTTTTTCGATCTTATTTAGACAAGTTTTTGATCTCAAATTATACATTTTTTATTGTATTGCAAAAATTTAAATTTTCCTTAAATCTTGTAATGCAATTTTCCGGATTTTTAATTTTTTGTTAATTTTTTAATTACATTTATTTAAGTATTTTTTTTTTAATTTTTAATTTTTCAAATTTTTCAATTTTGTCGATCCTTAATTTAGACAAGTTTTTGATCTCAAATTTACATTTTTTATTTTATTGCAAAGAATTTAAATTTTCCTTAAATTCTTGGCAATTTTCCGGATTTTCAATTTTTGTTAATTTTTTAATTTCATTTATTTAAGTATTTTTTTTTAATTTTTAATTTTTCAATTTTTCAAATTTTTCCGATCCTTAATTTAGACAAGTTTTTGATCTCAAATTTACATTTTTTTTATTGTATTGCAAAAATTTAAATTTTCCTTAAATCTTGGCAATTTTCCGGATTTTCAATTTTTTTTAATTTATTTAATTTCATTTATTTTAGTATTTTTTTAATTTTTAATTTTTCGATTTTTCAAATTTTTAGCCAATTAGACAAGTTTTTGATCTCAAATTTACATTTTTTATTGTATTGCAAAAATTTAAATTTTCCTTAAATCTTGGCAATTTTCCGGGATTTTCAATTTTTTGTTAATTTTTTAATTTCATTTATTTAAGTATTTTTTTTTTTTTAATTTTTAAATTTTTTCAATTTTTCAAATTTTTGTCGATCTTAAATTTAGACAAGTTTTTGATCTCAAATTTACATTTTTTATTGTATTGCAAAAATTTAAATTTTCCTTAATTCTTGGCAATTTTCCGGATTTTCAATTTTTTGTTAATTTTTTTTAATTTAATTTATTTTATTTTTTTTTTTTTTAATTTTTTCAATTTTTCAAATTTTGTCGATCCTTAATTTAGATAAGTTTTTGATCTCAAATTTACATTTTTTATTGTATTGCAAAAATTTAAATTTTCCTTAAATCTTGGCAATTTTCCGAATTTTCAATTTTTGTTAATTTTTTAATTTCATTTATTTTTAGTTTTTTTTTTTAATTTTTAATTTTTCAATTTTTAAATTTTTTCGATCCTAAATTTAGACAAGTTTTTGGATCTCAAATTTACATTTTTTATTGTATTGCAAAATTTAAATTTTCCTTAAATCTTGGCAATTTTCCGAATTTTCAATTTTTGTTAATTTTTTTTTATTTTATTTATTTAAGTATTTTTTTTATTTTTTAATTTTTTTTCAATTTTTCAAATTTTTTCATGATCCTTAATTTAGACAAGTTTTTGATCTCAAATTTACATTTTTTATTGTATTGCAAAAATTTAAATTTTTCTTAAATCTTGGCATATTTTCCGGATTTTTCAATTTTTTTAATTTTAATTTTATTAATTTAAGTATTTTTTTTTTTAATTTTTTTAATTTTCAATTTTTCAAATTTTTGTCGATCCTTAATTTAGACAAGTTTTTGATCTCAAATTTACATTTTTTATTGTATTGCAAAAATTTAAATTTTCCTTAAATCTTGGCAATTTTCCGGATTTTCAATTTTGTTAATTTTTTAATTTATTTAATTTATTATTTTAATTTTAATTTTTTATTTTTAATTTTTCAAATTTTTTCGATTCCTAAATTTAGACAAGTTTTTGATCTCAAATTTTTTACATTTTTTATTGTATTGCAAAAATTTAAATTTTCCTTAAATCTTGGCAATTTTCCGAATTTCAATTTTTGGTTAATTTTTTAATTTCATTTATTTCTTTATTTATTGATTTTTTATTTAAGTAATTTAAATTTTATTTTTTAATTTTTCAAATTTTTCAGATTTTTAATTTACAAGTTTTTGCATCTCAAATTTCCACTTCTTTTTTTTTGTATTGCAAAAATTTAAATTTTCCTTAAATCTTGGCAATTTTCCGGATTTTCAATTTTTGTTAATTTTTTAATTTCATTTATTTAAGTATTTTTTTTTTATTTTTTAATTTTTCAATTTTTCAAATTTTTGATCCTTAATAATTTAGACAAGTTTTTGATCTCAAATTTACATTTTTTATTGTATTGCAAAAATTTAAATTTTCCTTAAATCTTGGCAATTTTCCGGATTTTCAATTTTTTTTTTTTAATTTTTTAATTTCATTTATTTTAAGTATTTTTTTTTAATTTTTAATTTTTTAAATTTTTTCGATCCTAAATTTAGACAAGTTTTTGATCTCAAATTTACATTTTTATTATAAAATTTACAAAATTTAAATTTTCCTTAAATCTTGGCAATTTTCCGGATTTTCAATTTTTGTTTAATTTTTTAATTTCATTTATTTAAGTTATTTTTTTTTTAATTTTTCAATTTTTCAAATTTTGTCGTCCTTAATCTAATTTAGACAAGTTTTTGATCTCAAATTTACATTTTTTATTGTATTGCAAAAATTTAAATTTTCCTTAAATCTTGGCAATTTTCCGGATTTTCAATTTTTGTTAATTTTTTAATTTCATTTATTTAAGTATTTTTTTTTAATTTTTAATTTTTCAATTTTTCAAATTTTTGTCATTTCCTAAATTTAGACAAGTTTTTGATCTCAAATTTACATTTTTTATTGTATTGCAAAAATTTAAATTTTCCTTAAATCTTGGCAATTTTCTTCCGGATTTTCAATTTTTGTTAAATTTTTTAATTTCATTTATTTAGTTATTTTTTTTTTAATTTTAATTTTTTCAATTTTTCAAATTTTTCGATCCTTAATTTTAGACAAGTTTTTGATCTCAAATTTACATTTTTTATTGTATTGCAAAAATTTAAATTTTCCTTAAATCTTGGCAATTTTCCGGATTTTCAATTTTTGTTAATTTTTTAATTTCATTTATTTAAGTGATTTTTAAATTTTTTTAATTTTTAATTTTTCAATTTTTCAAATTTTGTCGATCCTAAATTTAGACAAGTTTTTGATCTCAAATTTACATTTTTTATTGTATTGCAAAAATTTAAATTTTCCTTAAATCTTGGCAATTTTCCGGATTTTCAATTTTTGTTAATTTTTTAATTTCATTTATTTAAGTATTTTTTTTTTTTTATTTTTAATTTTTCAATTTTTCAAATTTTGTCGATCCTTAATTTAGACAAGTTTTTGATCTCAAATTTACATTTTTTATTGTATTGCAAAAAATTTAAATTTCTCCTTAAATCTTGGCAATTTTCCGGATTTTCAATTTTTGTTAATTTTTTAATTTCATTTATTTTAAGTATTTTTTTTTTATTTTTTCAATTTTTCAAATTTTGTCGAATTTCCTAATTTAGACAAGTTTTTGATCTCAAATTTACATTTTTTATTGTATTGCAAAAATTTAAATTTTCCTTAAATCTTGGCAATTTTCCGGATTTTCAATTTTTGTTAATTTTTTAATTTACAATTTATTTTTTTTTTTTTTTAATTTTTCAATTTTCAATTTGTCCTAATTTTTAGACAATTTTTAGATCTCAAATTTACATTTTTTATTGTATTGCAAAAATTTAAAATTTTCCTTAAATCTGGCAATTTTCCGAGATTTTTATTTTTTAATTTTTAATTTAATTTATTTAAGTA
Organism: Drosophila formosana; assembly: GCA_035045625.1. Classification (NCBI taxonomy): domain Eukaryota; kingdom Metazoa; phylum Arthropoda; class Insecta; order Diptera; family Drosophilidae; genus Drosophila; species Drosophila formosana. Next base: position 4,742 of record JAWNOW010000550.1, on the reverse strand, counting down.
TTTTTTATTTTTAATTTTTTAAATTTTGTCGACCAATTAAGACAATTTTAGTCTCAAATCTTTACATTTTCTTTATTGCGAAAATTTTAATTTTAATCCTGGAATCTCGGATCACATCCGAATTTTTGTATTTTTTAATTTTTTATTTTGGTTTTAATTTTTAATTTTTAATTTTAAATTTTGACGATTACCTACCGATTAGCAATTTTGTTGATTTCAAATTTGTATTGCGAAAAATTTAATTTTCCTCAAATCTTGGATTTTTCGAATTTTCAATTTTTATATTTTTTAATTTAATTAATTTAAATAGTTTTTTATTTTTTAATTTTTAGACATTTTATCAACTTTTTGGGGATACAAGATTTACGATCTCGTAATGCTTAGAAAATTTTTTGATCTCAAATTTTCAATTTTTATTCTATTGCTTAATATAAAAATTTAAGAATTTTTATTTTTAAATTGGCAAATTTCAGCTGACTATCAGTAGTTGTACAAAATTTTTTAAGATTTTCTCATTTTCATTTAAGTATTTTACGGTATTTTTTAATTTTTTTAGATTTTTCACCGATTTCCTAATTAAGACAACTTGATCAAATTTCACATTTTTTATTGTATTGCGAAAAATCTGACATTATCCAATTTCAGTTTTCGTTAATTTGCAATTGCTTATCAGCTAAATTATTAGTTCATTAAGATTTTAGCCAAGAGAAAATGTATAACAGTAGAAGGGGAGTATCAAAGTACGAGTGTGCTACAACTGCTCCGTCCGTCTTCGTATGAACACCCAGATCCAGCATGTATTTGGGAACAGTACTCTCGTGGTCCTACGAAGTTTATTTCAAAGGTTGGATGCCACGTTTTTCCGCCCAAAAGATTCTCAAATAAATAGAGCATTGCATTTTTGGTTTACATAATAATACTTATAATTTTTCTCAATGGGTTTTCTGTGAATTTGGCTCAGATCTACCGAAAATTAGAAAGTTATTAAAGAATCTCAATTTTTATACGGAAAAATTTTTTTTCAGAGCGCCTGCGTTTTTGTTTTAGTTGATAGTGTAAAGTTGTGGAGACGAAATTAAAAAATATGTAAAAAAAACAATTTTTATTATATTTGGTATATTTTTTGACAAAATATCAATTTTTGTTAATTGGGTTGCGATAATTGGTCATTTACTTATCGGAGCACTTCGACTGTAGTTTTAATTTTTTTTTTATTTTTTAATTTTTCAAATTTTTTGATTCTTAATTTAGACAAGTTTTTGATCTCAAATTTACATTTTTTATTGTATTGCAAAAATTTAAATTTTCCTTAAATCTTGGCAATTTTCCGATTTTCAATTTTTGTTAATTTTTTAATTTCATTTATTTAAGTATTTTTTTTTAATTTTTAATTTTTCAATTTTTCAAATTTTTCGATCCTAATTTAGACAAGTTTTTGATCTCAAATTTACATTTTTTATTGTATTGCAAAAATTTAAATTTTCCTTAAATCTTGGCAATTTTCCGGATTTTCAATTTTTGTTAATTTTTTAATTTCATTTATTTAAGTATTTTTTTTTTAATTTTTAATTTTTCAATTTTTCAAATTTTGTCGATCCTAATTTAGACAAGTTTTTGATCTCAAATTTACATTTTTTATTGTATTGCAAAAATTTAAATTTTCCTTAAATCTTGGCAATTTTCCGATTTTCAATTTTTGTTAATTTTTTAATTTCATTTATTTAAGTATTTTTTTTTTAATTTTTAATTTTTCAATTTTTCAAATTTTGTCGATCCTTAATTTAGACAAGTTTTTGATCTCAAATTTACATTTTTTATTGTATTGCAAAAATTTAAATTTTCCTTAAATCTTGGCAATTTTCCGATTTTCAATTTTTGTTAATTTTTTAATTTCATTTATTTAAGTATTTTTTTTTTAATTTTTAATTTTTCAATTTTTCAAATTTTGTCGATCCTAATTTAGACAAGTTTTTGATCTCAAATTTACATTTTTTATTGTATTGCAAAAATTTAAATTTTCCTTAAATCTTGGCAATTTTCCGATTTTCAATTTTTGTTAATTTTTTAATTTCATTTATTTAAGTATTTTTTTTTTAATTTTTAATTTTTCAATTTTTCAAATTTTGTCGATCCTAATTTAGACAAGTTTTTGATCTCAAATTTACATTTTTTATTGTATTGCAAAAATTTAAATTTTCCTTAAATCTTGGCAATTTTCCGATTTTCAATTTTTGTTAATTTTTTAATTTCATTTATTTAAGTATTTTTTTTTAATTTTTAATTTTTCAATTTTTCAAATTTTGTCGATCCTAATTTAGACAAGTTTTTGATCTCAAATTTACATTTTTTATTGTATTGCAAAAATTTAAATTTTCCTTAAATCTTGGCAATTTTCCGGATTTTCAATTTTTGTTAATTTTTTAATTTCATTTATTTAAGTATTTTTTTTTAATTTTTAATTTTTCAATTTTTCAAATTTTGTCGATCCTAATTTAGACAAGTTTTTGATCTCAAATTTACATTTTTTATTGTATTGCAAAAATTTAAATTTTCCTTAAATCTTGGCAATTTTCCGATTTTCAATTTTTGTTAATTTTTTAATTTCATTTATTTTAGTATTTTTTTTTAATTTTTAATTTTTCAATTTTTCAAATTTTTTGATTCAAATTTACATTTTTTATTGTATTGCAAAAATTTAAATTTTCCTAAATCTTGGCAATTTTCCGATTTTCAATTTTTGTTAATTTTTAATTTATTTATTTAAGTATTTTTTAATTTTTAATTTTTCAAATTTTTCAATCCTAATTTAGACAATTTTTGATTCAAATTTACATTTTTTAGTATTGCAAAAATTTAAATTTTCCAAATTTGGCAATTTTCCGATTTTCAATTTTTGTTAATTTTTAATTTAATTAAATATTTTTTTAATTTTTAATTTTTCAATTTTTCAAATTTTGAAAATCCGAAATTGCCAAGATTTAAGGAAAATTTAAATTTTTGCAATACAATAAAAAATGTAAATTTGAGATCAAAAACTTGTCTAAATTTAGGATCGACAAAATTTGAAAAATTGAAAAATTAAAAATTAAAAAAAAATACTTAAATAAATGAAATTAAAAAATTAACAAAAATTGAAAATCCGGAAAATTGCCAAGATTTAAGGAAAATTTAAATTTTTGCAATACAATAAAAAATGTAAATTTGAGATCAAAAACTTGTCTAAATTAAGGATCGACAAAATTTGAAAAATTGAAAAATTAAAAATTAAAAAAAAAATACTTAAATAAATGAAATTAAAAAATTAACAAAAATTGAAAATCCGGAAAATTGCCAAGATTTAAGGAAAATTTAAATTTTTGCAATACAATAAAAAATGTAAATTTGAGATCAAAAACTTGTCTAAATTAAGGATCGACAAAATTTGAAAAATTGAAAAATTAAAAATTAAAAAAAAAATACTTAAATAAATGAAATTAAAAAATTAACAAAAATTGAAAATCCGGAAAATTGCCAAGATTTAAGGAAAATTTAAATTTTTGCAATACAATAAAAAATGTAAATTTGAGATCAAAAACTTGTCTAAATTAAGGATCGACAAAATTTGAAAAATTGAAAAATTAAAAATTAAAAAAAAAATACTTAAATAAATGAAATTAAAAAATTAACAAAAATTGAAAATCCGGAAAATTGCCAAGATTTAAGGAAAATTTAAATTTTTGCAATACAATAAAAAATGTAAATTTGAGATCAAAAACTTGTCTAAATTAAGGATCGACAAAATTTGAAAAATTGAAAAATTAAAAATTAAAAAAAAAATACTTAAATAAATGAAATTAAAAAATTAACAAAAATTGAAAATCCGGAAAATTGCCAAGATTTAAGGAAAATTTAAATTTTTGCAATACAATAAAAAATGTAAATTTGAGATCAAAAACTTGTCTAAATTTAGGATCGACAAAATTTGAAAAATTGAAAAATTAAAAATTAAAAAAAAATACTAAAATAAATGAAATTAAAAAATTAACAAAAATTGAAAATCCGGAAAATTGCCAAGATTTAAGGAAAATTTAAATTTTTGCAATACAATAAAAAATGTAAATTTGAGATCAAAAACTTGTCTAAATTAAGGATCGACAAAATTTGAAAAATTGAAAAATTAAAAATTAAAAAAAAAATACTTAAATAAATGAAATTAAAAAATTAACAAAAATTGAAAATCCGGAAAATTGCCAAGATTTAAGGAAAATTTAAATTTTTGCAATACAATAAAAAATGTAAATTTGAGATCAAAAACTTGTCTAAATTTAGGATCGACAAAATTTGAAAAATTGAAAAATTAAAAATTAAAAAAAAATACTTAAATAAATGAAATTAAAAAATTAACAAAAATTGAAAATCCGGAAAATTGCCAAGATTTAAGGAAAATTTAAATTTTTGCAATACAATAAAAAATGTAAATTTGAGATCAAAAACTTGTCTAAATTTAGGATCGACAAAATTTGAAAAATTGAAAAATTAAAAATTAAAAAAAAAATACTTAAATAAATGAAATTAAAAAATTAACAAAAATTGAAAATCCGGAAAATTGCCAAGATTTAAGGAAAATTTAAATTTTTGCAATACAATAAAAAATGTAAATTTGAGATCAAAAACTTGTCTAAATTAAGGATCGAAAAAATTTGAAAAATTGAAAAATTAAAAATTAAAAAAAAAATACTTAAATAAATGAAATTAAAAAATTA
>JAWNOW010000055.1:0-13245 GCA_035045625.1 Drosophila formosana | reverse complement strand
TCCGTTTGTTATTAAATATGGGCCTGGTCTCATCCTACAGGACGACCATAAAGAAGCCGTCGAGAGGTATCGGAAGGTTTTTCTTTTCTGCTGTTTGTAAGCCGTACTACCATGGAAGTCTTTCGCAGAGAGATATGGTGAGATGGGCTAGAAAAACATGCCATTATACTGTTGTGTCGATATTTTCCCTCCTCGGACCTTGAAAATTTATGGTGGGGACACGCAAACTTCTCAACAGGCCGTACCAATATCCGCGAGAAAGCTGGTCTCCAGGTGAAGAGTCTCTAGTCGATAGAATAATGTAGGTAAGGGAAGTCTGGCAAAATTAGATCCGTAACTTCGGGATAAGGATTGGCTCTGAAGATTGAGATAGTCGGGCTTGATTGGGGAAACAATAACATGGTTTATGTGCTCGTTCTGGGTAAATAGAGTTTCTATCATTTATGGTAGTTTCTTGTTCCCCGGATAGTTTAGTTACGTAGCCAATTGTGGAACTTTCTTGCTAAAATTTTTAAGAATACTAATTGGGCAACCATCGCTATCGATCACAAGGCATCATCTTTACCCCATTAGTGTCACTTGTGCTCCGAATCAGGTAAACATACCGAGCTGCCATCTAAAACCAGAAGACCGATAGTAAACAAGTACCGTGAGGAAAAGTTGAAAATAACTCTGAATAGAGAGTTATTTAGTTCGTGAAACCGCTTAGGAGGTTAAGCCCGATGAACCTGAATATCCATTGGCTATGGAAAATTGTCATCATTAGAATTGTAATATTTAATCAATATTATAACGATAGTGTGCAATTTTATCATATAAGGATATTGTCATCTATTAACATGTATGGAATTTATCAAACAATTTTGATAAGAGTTTATTAAAATTATAAATTAAAGTGCTTGCATTTTAACACAAAATAAATTTCAAAAATTTGATAAATTGCTGATAGATTTATATGAGAAAAGTGCATTTAACTGTTGTATAAACCTATTCTCAAACTTTAAATGGGTAAGAACCTTAACTTCACTTGATATGAAGTTTAAGGTTATGATATAATGTACCCAGTGGGCCCTTTTTTGGTAAGCAGAACTGGCGCTGTGGGATGAACAAAACGTAATGTTACGATGCCCAAATTAACAACTCAAGGCGTTGGTTGCTTAAAACAGCAGGACTGTGATCATGGAAGTCGAAATCCGCTAAGGAGTGTGTAACTACTCACCTGGCGAAGCAACTAGCCCTTAAAATGGATGGCGCTTAAGTTGTATACCTATACATTACCGCTAAAGTAGATGATTTATATTACTTGTAATATAAATTTTGAAGCTTTAGTGAGTAGGAAAGTACAATGATGTGCAATGACGCAAACTTCTCAACAGGCCGTACCAATATCCGCAGCTGGTCTCCAAGGTGAAGAGTCTCTATGTGCTCGTTCTGGGTAAATAGAGTTTCTATCATTTATGGTAGTTTCTTGTTCCCCGGATAATTTATTTCTTTGGAACTTTCTTGCTAAAATTTTTAAGAATACTAATTGGGCAACCAGTTAGTTCTTTTAAATTATAACGAATATCAATTAACAATCAATTCAGAACTGGCACGGAGTTGGGGAATCCGACTGTCTAATTAAAACAAAGCATGGTGATGGCCTTAGCGGGTGTTGACACAATGTGAATTCTGCCCAGTGCTCTGAATGTCAAAGTGAAGAAATTCAAGTAAGAAGAAATTCAAATGCCTCGTGATCTTATTAGGGACGCGAATGAATGGATTAACGAGATTCCTACTGTCCCTATCTACCATCTAGCGAAACCACAGCCAAGGGAACGGGCTTGGAATAATTAGCGGGGAAAGAAGACCCTTTTGAGCTTGACTCTAATCTGGCAGTGTAAGAAGACATAAGAGGTGTAGAATAAATGGGAGATATTAGATTTCGGTTTAGTATCGACATTGAAATACCACTACTCCTATTATTTCCTTACTTACTTGATTAAATGGAACGTGTATCATTTCCTAGCCATTATACGGATATATTTATTATTTCTTATTGTATTGGGTTTTGATGCAAGCTTCTTGATCAAAGTATCACGAGTTTGTTATTAATCGCAAACAAATTCATTAATGAGAGAGTGCAGTTATGTATTCTTGAATTAAAAATTTGGTATAACTCCAATTACTCAGGTATGATCCAATTCAAGGACATTGCCAGGTAGGGAGTTTGACTGGGGCGGTACATCTATCAAATAATAAGGGAGGTGTTCCAAGGCCAGCTCAGTGCGGACAGAAACCACACATAGAGCAAAAGGGGAAATGCTGACTTGATCTCAGTGTAAGAGGTGACAGAAAAGTTACCATAGGGATAACTAGCTTGTGCCGGCCCAGCGTTCATAGCGACGTAGCTTTTTGATCCTTCGATGTCGGCTCTTCCCTATCATTGTGAAGCAAAATTCACCAAGCGTTGGATTGTTCACCCATGCAAGGGAACGTGAGCTGGGTTTAGACCATCATGAGACAGGTTAGTTTTACACTACTAATGACAAAACGTTGTTGCGACAGCATTCCTACGTAGTACGAGACCAATGGTGCAATACTTGTTCGAGCGAACAGTGGTATCACACTACCTCCGTTGGATTAAGCCTGAACGCCTCTAAGGTCATATCCGTGCTGGACTGCAATAATAAATAAGGGGCAATTTGCATTGTATGGCTTCTAAACCATTAAAAGTTTGTTATTAATTTAATAAACGACGATGGATGTGATGCCAATGTTACATAGTAAATTAAACAACAAAGCCTTGAATCAATTGTAAACGACTTTTATCACAGGCAAGGTGTTGTAAGTGGTTGAGCAGCTGCCATACTGCGATCCACTGAAGCTTATCCTTTACTTGACGATTCGAAAATATGTATGTGTTTAAAACAAATAACTATAAATACATATATGTTATAACACACATATGTGTATCAAAATATATGCAAATGTTGCATATAGAAAAAAAGATGCATGAGATTCCCTGGTAGCCAAATGATACATCATCGCATTAGTGACCTTATGAATATATTGGGTTGTCAAAAAAGTCCTACGGCATTTTTGCTAGTTGGCGCTGAAAGCGCGTAGTTCTAGTTTTATTCGTCGCATAGGGTCATGCTATACCTTTTTGGAAAGCTTATTTCACGCGATTGATTGTCGTTTCTATTAAGTCGTGAGTTATAGCGTCGCCAACATTGAGCAAAATAAAGAGAAAATACGGCATATTTTACAGTACTACTATGATAAAAATGCAAAAATGCATCTCAAAGCGCCATTAAAATTTAAGCAGTTTATGGACCCGATAAAGTTTCCATTTCCACCGTACAACGATGGTTTCAACGTTTTCGTTCTGGTGTAGAGGTGATCGAAGATGCGCCACGCTCCGGAATGCCTGACGTCGAAAATTGTGATAAAATCGCTGAATTGGTCGAAAGAGATCGGCATAGTAGTAGCCGTAGCATCGGTCAAGAGGTTATAAACCGTTATAAAGAAGCTTGGAGTCACTAAGAAGCTAGATGTATGGGTGCCACACGAATTGACGCAAAAAAACATCTTTGACCGTATCGACGCATGCGAATCGCTTCTGAATCGTAACAAAATCGACCCGTTTTAGAAGCGCTTGGTGAATGGCGATGAAAAGTGGGTAACTTACGATAACGTAAGGCGCAAACGATCGTGGTCGAAAAGCGGTTTGGTGGGATTGTCAGGGAATAATCCACTATGAGCTGCTCCCCCTATGGCCAAACGCTCAATTCGGACCGTACTGCCAACAACTGGACCGCTTGAAGGCAGCACTCATGCAGAAGAGGGCATCTTTGATCAACAGAGGCCGAATCGTCTTCCATCAGGACAACGCCAGGCCACACACATCTTTAGTGACGCGCCAGAAGCTCCGGGAGCTCGGATGGGAGGTTCTTTTGCATCCATTGCATACAGTCCGGATCTTGCACAAAGTGATTACCACCTGTTTCTGTCCATGGCGAACGCGTTTGGTAGTCTGAAGTTGGCCACAAGAAAGTCCTGTGAAAATTGGCTCTCCGAGTTTTTTGCCAATAGGGAAGCAAGCTTCTCTGAGAGGGACATTACGAATTTGGCATCTCGCATATTTGACTTGAATCGCATTATTGTAACCAATTTTATGAACAATTGAAAATTCAATAAAAATACCGCAAGACTTTTTTGTTAACCTAATATATTTAATGTGATGAGGGGACACCAGGTATGTTAATATAAACATAAAGTGTTTATACTTCAATAGATTTTCATGGTATCCAAATGAATCGCCATCGTATTAGTGATAATATGACAAGATTTACTTGGTGAGCAAACACCAAGTTAAATAAATATATACTTAGTGGAAATATTCTTCAATAGATTTGAATGGAAGCCAAATGATTCGCCATCGTATTTGTGGCATATACATATAAGTTGTCAATTTGACAATATTATGTAATTGGTGTTGGGTGGCATCAAGTGTTTAAATATATGTTCAATATATTTATGCTTTAATTTGATTGAATTGTGGTAGCAAATTAACTTGGCGTTTCAAAAGTGGCGCAAAAAATATCAATATAAATTTAATGGTTGAAGGAGGCTGGTATACATATTAAACATATTATAGGTACACATATTAAATAATTTATATATTAAATATATACAATATGTGAAAACACAGTATCATATGGATACAAAATATTATATGAGAACAAATGGAGAACAAATTTTAAATGCAAACAAAATTTTATATAGAAAAAAAAGTTCATATGAAAAGATAATTCATATGAGTAATACATTTCATAAGTGAAAAAGATGTCAGAAGTGAAAAAATTTAACGAATGAAAAAAATTTCATATTATATGAGAACAAATTTTATATGAAAAAAGAGGTCACCTTTGGGAAAGCGTGTCACAAAACCTATATAGGTGGAGATGTGTCGCGCAAGGCAAGTCATATGAAAAAAATTTTACATGTAAGATTCATTTGACTGTGGAGTGTTGTCTTGCCGGTATAAGTCATCTAATATATCAAAATAAGTCGGGTTTTCCTTCCTGACGCTATAACTCCAGAACGGACGAACCGATTTCCACGGTTCGTGAGGTTTATAGCAAACAAAGATCAGGAAAAATTTCAACAGGAAAGCGGGGAAATCATTTTTATTTCAAGTGTTAATACCAGCAACATAACATAGGCTGTTAAATATACAGAAGAATGTTAAGCATAGCAAGAGAATAAATTTTAGATCTATATATATAAAAGAAAGTCGTGTTAGTTACACCACTTACAACTCAAGAACGGCAGAACATATTTGGGTGAAAATTGGTAGGTAGGTAGCTTAGAGCCAAGAGACGGACATAGGATACTTTTTTATCCCGTTCGACAGCGTTCCCGTGTGACTTGACGTGAATCGTCATAATAAGCTCACTGTTACAAAAACTGTAAATAACAGCAACATAACATAAACTATTAAATATACAGAAGAATGTTAAGCATAGCAATATATTTCATGGCTTCGAAGCAACGTTCTGAAACACCTCCACCAACTACATTGACCAGTTTTGTAATCTGCCAAAGCGATCAGTTTGCACGAACTTTGCTTTACTCGGAGATGTCACGTATTATACTTGGAATGCTTCATCGAAGAATTTTTAAAGACGGAAGCATGGCGATGCGGTTCCTGGGTATCCAGATGTGCGTTCTACTGATGCTAAGGGTCGTATGTATACAGTCATCCAAAGAATGGTGAATGTTTCTAATCTGTTAATGGTGTAATATTCCCAACATATCGAGTTGCATGTCAAGAAGAAAACGATAATCGCTGAAGCCATTATCTCTGCATCTCCAAGTCAGATATGCACATTATTCGCTATCATAATTTCGACATGTTTTTCATCAAACCCATGTAACCTGTGGCACAAATACAAGGATAATATGTCAGAAGATATTTTACATCAAATTCGTGTCAGTTCCAGAAATCACGATATTGAGTTGAATGAGGAGATACATAATCGTGCTTTACTCTTGATCGAAGATATGTCTTACCTGACGTGCGTAAATCGCCAGCGCCAGCGCTATATCGTGAAATGAATGACGCATTTAGTCAGGAATTGGAACGGGAACGTGAATATTATCACCAGGAATTAGATTAAGTAGTTCAAACGAATATACCCCTGTTGAATTATCAACAAAAGGAAGTTTATGATAATTTAATAAAGGCAATCGATGATGAAAATGGTGGTTTATATTTCCTAGATGCCCCTGATGGAACTGGCAAGACATTCCTCATGTCATTAGGTTTAGCAACATTTCGGGCGAGATCGAACATAGCGGTTGTAGTTGCTTCTCCTGGAATAGCAGAAACATTGTTAGGAGGATGCCGTACGGCTCATTCAGCATTTCAATTACCGTTAAATCTTCGAAATATTGAAGAACCAACGTGTAATATTGCAAAACACTCAGCAATGGCCAAAGTTTTAGCGGCATCGAAAATCATCATCTGGGACGAATGCACAATGGCGCATAAACGTGCTTTAGAAGTATTTAACCGAACATTAAAAGATTTACGCAATGATTCAAGATGTTTTGGAGGAGCAATGATTTTACGTCAGGTGATCTCCGCCAAATACTGCAAGTAATTCAAATATCTACGGCTGCCGACGAAATAAACGCTTCCCTCAAATCGTCAAATCTATAGCGCTATTCGAAGAAACTGAAGCTGACTAAAAACATGGGAGTCACATTGTTTAATGACACATCTGCTGAAGATTTCTCGGAGCAGACTAACGGTAATGGTCGAGTACCTGTCGATGAACCAAGCGGATTAAAATCATTTCCAAATAGAAGATGAAGCCACCAACTATCCAATTGAATTTTTAAATTCTTTGGACGTGCCTGGCTTACCACCGCACAATTTACGCCTAAAGTTTGGCTCCGTAGTAATCATTCTTCGAATCATAAACCAACCAAAACTGAGTAACGGTACGCGTTTGGTAGTTAGAAAATTGATGCACAATGTAATTTACGCTACGATAATGATAGGAAAATTCAAAGGTGAGGATGTTCTCATTCCGAGGATTTAAAAGTCTTCAATTTCCGATACGTCTTGCATTTGCCATGACCATCAACAAATCACAAGGCCAATCCTTCGAAATTTTTGGTTTAAATCTAGAACATTCATGTTTTTCCCATGGTCAATTGTACGTAGCACGTTCGCAGGTCGGAAGACCATCTGCGTTGTTTGTTTTTGCGACTGATAATAAAACAAACAAGTAAGAAAGCTACAGTCGAGAATTCTCGACCGTATGATACCCGCAACCCATTTCGAGAGAAAACAAAAGCTTGAATGATATTTTAACAAAAAATATACCACCAAATATACTAAAATTTGTTTTTTTGTATATAGATATTTTTTTTTAAATCCATTAAATACCGACATGGTCACTCTGTCAACTAAACAAACAAAGCGCGAGCAGCTGCAACTGAATTTTGCATATAAAATTGATTCTTTAATAACTTCCTTGTTTTTCACTCGATCTCATCCAAATTCAGTGCTTTAGGTCTATTATTACGGCTTTTACAGTATTTGGGGGCGGTAAGGGGCGTGGCAAAAATCTAAAACAAACTTTATCTGCGTAAGACCTACACGGAATACTGTCACCAAATTTGATATATCTAGGTGATTCACACACTTAAAACGTCCATATGCACAGGGCACATCAATTTTGATAAATAATTTAACGAATAACTTTTGTTCCACTTATCCGATTTGTACCAAAATTACAGAGTATATTAAGAGTGTCAAGCGCAGATGGGTTACCAAATTACACATCATTACACACAGAACTTTTGGAGTTATACGCGATTTACATAAAAAAAACTTGACTTTTTCTAGATTATGCTTATTGTGGGCGAGGGGGGCGTGGCATCCAACTTTTGAAATAAACTTGATCTGCGTAGGGTATAAAGGAACCTTTTTGCTAAATTTGGTGTCTCTATGTCCTATAGTCTCTGAGATCCAGGTGTTCATACGGACAGACAGACGGACAGACGGACGCATGGCTATATCGTCTCGGCTGTTGACGCTGATCAAGAATATATATACTAAATGGGGTCGGAGATGCCTTCTTCTGTCTCTTACATACATTTCCTGTTGGCACTAAGTTATAATACCCTTCTACCCTATGAGTAGCGGGTATAAAAATGGAAACTGTTTCGTTGGGTGAGGGATTGTATTTACAACCATACAAAAAAAGGGTATGGAATATAATTGAACAAAAATAATCGAAAACAAAATCGCAACCAAAAAAACTACTAAGCGAGCTACCCAAAAAGGCATTATCTAACTATGATATCTTGCGGTTTCCCTTTAAAAATATTCCACATTTTCGGGGTGTCTATATGAATGATGAATTATACAACGAACATTACGATCAAACAACTTATAATCAGAATAAGTAATTTCAACAAAATGTTTAAAGAACGAAGTTTTCCTGAACACTTGGAATATTTGGAGGAATCATTGGCATTTTTTAATAATAGACTAACTGATACCATGGTGGTTTCCAATCTTCATAGGCGGCATTTCACATCTTGTTGTTGGGCTAAAGACGATGTGTATTCTGGAGTCAACACATGTGCTTGTAATTTCTTTTCTGTTCGTTCATATAAAACTAAAAAAAATTATGAAAATGTATGTAAATTTAGGGCATCGCTTCTAAATATTGTTGTTGAATATAAAATAAAAATAAAATTACAAGAAAACATAAACCAATTTTGTTATTTTATTGGGAATATGACAAATCATAGGAAATTGTCATATCCAAACGAAATTGTACACACAAAAATTGTATACACTACTTGAGAAATATAAAAAATGAATACAATAGAATAACTGATAGCACTCTGGTTTCCAATCTTCATGAGCGGCGTTTCGCAAATGGTTGTTGGGTTAAAGACAATATGTATACTAGAGTTGACACATCTGCTTGTCATTTATTTTCTGTACATTCATACAAATCTCAAAAAATTATGAAAATAAATGTAACTTTAGAGCATTGCTGTTTAACATTGTAGTTGAAAATAAAATTACTCTAAATGTACACACAAAAATTGTATACACTACTTGAGAAATACAAAATATTTACAATAGAATAACTGATACCATGGTGGTTTTCAATCTTCATGAGCGGAATTTCACATCTTGTTGTTGGGCTAAATGCGATGTGTATTCTGGAGTCGACACATCTGCTTGTCATTTATTTTCTGTGCATTCATACAAATCTCAAAAATTATGAAAAAATAAATGTAACTTTAGAACATTGCTGTTTGGCATTGTACTTGAAAATAAAATTACTCTAAATATCTACACAAAATTTCTATTCACTACTTGAGAAAATATAAATGATAATAAATATTTTCAAGAAAAACCGTTATTTTACTGGGGATTGGGATTAGTGGATATGTAAATGAAAATTGTTCACATCGATCGCAGGTGGTGTCAACTTATTCGAAGTCACCTCCCCAGTTATTCGATGAGTTGCATGTTGCGTTCGAACGACTGCACGTGTCAAAGGCCCGCCCCCTGCCAGTTGCGTTCGAATGCATGCTGGTGGCGAAAATCATTAACCCTGTTGCCAGCTGCGCTCGCGCAACCAAATCTGTCAACACATTCAATCGATTCCGGCTGTTGCAGCTGTCGAAGGTCACCGATCGCGAGTCGCCAGTCGCCGCACTAGTTTTCTGTGTCTTATGTCCTCATACACTTGACTTATCCTAAAACAAGTAATAAAGCTACAGTCGAGAGTGCTCGACCGTATGATACCCGCAACCCATTTCGAGAGAAAACAAAAACCTTAAATGATATTTTAACAAAAAATATATAGAATATACTAAAACTTGTTTTTTGTATATATTTGAAAATGCGAGGTAAAAATCCACTTCACCGTTATGGTCATACTGTCAACTAAACAAACAAAGCGCGGGCAGCTGCAAGTGAATTTTGCATATAAAATTGATTCTTTAATAACTTCCTTGTTTTTCATTCGATCTCAACCAAATTCGCAGGAATCATTGAGAATATAATTATTATTATGCACACCAAAATTCAATGCTCCTAGGTCTACTATTACGGCTTTTACAGACTTGTGGGGGCGGAAAGGGGAGTGGTATCCAACTTTTGAAATAAACTTGATCTGCGTAGGACCTACAGGAGTACTGTCCTGAAATTTGGTAGCTCTAGCTCTTGTAGTCTCTGAGATCTAGGTGTTCATACAGACGGACAGACGGACATGGCTATAATGTCTCTGCTGTTGACGCTGATCAAGAATATATATACTTTAAGGGGTAGGAGATGCCCCCTTCTGCCTGTTACATACATTTTCTGTTGGCACTAAGTCATAATACCCTTCTACCCTATGGGTAGCGGGTATAAAAATGTCGTCCATCAAAAGGTACTTAAGTGAAGAGCAACCTATGTACTAAAATACAAAAATAATAATGAATGATTAATGTAGGTATTTAATTTGTTGTATTTTTTCAAATAACAAAAAAATCTGCTTATTTATTGCCATTAAGGCGGAAAAAGTTCGCTTGATCAGTCTTGTATATTACATAAGTGGAAGAAATAACGAAGTTAAGTGTGGTATTATTTAGTGCAACATAATGCTATATTGAGAGGAAGTACTCAGTAAAACAATAGCTTTTGGGAAAGCGTGTCAAAAAACCTATATAGGTGGAGTGGTGTCGCGCAAGGCAAGTCATATGAAAAAAATTTTACATGTAAAATTCATTTGACTGTGGAGTGTTGTCTTGCCGGCATAAGTCATATATTATATAAGTGGATAAAATAATGAAGTTAAGTGTTGTATTATTAAGTTAGTGCAACATAATGCTATATTGAGAGGAAGTACTCAATAAATCAATAGCATTTGGGAAAGCGTGTCAAAAAACCTTTACATGGTGAGCAGTGTGTGCTCGTCTTTATATGTATTGGATGCATGTAATTCAGCTTGGATATTTTATATTATAACAAATGAAGATTATATTATATATGTGATCTTATCTCATCTGAAAACTCATCGCTATCTATAAAACTGTATGCTATATTCAGAATATGAGCATATGATTTTATATATAGAACTTACTTATATATGTTTTGTATATATTGGAATAAATTTTTAGAACAAAGAAAAACTCTTTAAACACAATTAATTAACTTTATATTGTGGGCGGAGGTTTTTTCTAATATAATATTGCTTACACACGTTAAATGCAAAGTTGGATAAATTATCAATTTGTCATCAAAATAAAATAAATTTTTTTTCATATTATTGAATTAAAATTAAATGTGCATGTGTGATATTTTATATTATGTAAGTTGAAATAAAATAATATTTTTGAACGATTTATATGCATATATATTTTGTAACGAACCGTCACAATGCCGGGATAGCCAGCGCCTGTCCAGGGTTCGAAAACAAAATTTTTTTATATTTGGTCAGATGGACCGTCAGATGAGAGGGATTTGCAGGGCAGACGCGATCGTCTCTACGGGGGGGTTTAGAAGGCTCTTCTCGTACTATGTGATATGACGTGGTCGTCGTATCAGCACGGTAGCAAGATCGGCAGATTTAGCGTAGTCGCTAATGGAACTAGGAAATAGGGTTACACCCGCTGAAAAGATCCCGTCCCAGAAATACGTGTGCGTGAGTTCAAAGTTTATCCGCTTTCTTTTATTTAAAAATGTCTTAAATCTACGTTTAATTCTAGCCAGTGGGCGCAGATGCGTAGTCGCACTGCTCGAGATTGCAACAGGGTGTCGCAAGCAAGAGGGGAAGGAGTGGTCGCGGCTCGCTGTCTTAGTTTGTGTGTAGGTGTGGTCACATACACTCAAATTACAAAGCGTACACTGGGCCGGCACAACTGCGTAGTCGCACTGCTAGGCTCAGTGTTGGCGCTTAGTAGACACGAGGGGAGGGGCGGCCGCGGCACTCTGCTGGTGTTTGTACATGTGTGTGGTCACACATACACAAACCTTGCATGTGCACGGAAACTATGCAGCTGCGTAATCGCACTGTTACAGTCCGTGCCGGCACTTCGTGGACGCGGGGGAAGGGAGTGGTTCACGGCTCTTCACGTCTGCTTGTGTGTGTGTGTCGTCACACTGACACAAGTTTAGCAAGTTGCGTATAGACTCTGCGCAAGCGTGTTGTCACACTGCTAAGAACTATAACGGCACTCTGCAGACGAGGGAGAACAACGAGCAACTCGCCGAAAAGCGTTGGTTATGTGTGTGTGTAGTCACACGACACACGCCCGGCACGTGCAGCGATCTACGCGAGTATGTAGTCACACTGCTAGATTGCTGCGCCGACACCGTTGTAGGCGAGAGGGGGGGAAAAGCAGAGTTCGAATTGTGAATTCACTCGCGTAAGTAAAGAAGAGCGCTCGAAATTGCTATGATCTAATTTTGTTTTATTTAACACTGTTCTAGTTGCGACGGGGGGGCGATAAAAGTACTAATTGTACTTGCTGACATACCTGCACGACGTTTTGCTATCCTAGATACTGGGGTTAATCACTTGTGTCTTCTGTGTGTGTGTTTGGTTTACGTTGATCGCTGACCAGAGAGTGAGAGCCTGTCTCCTGGCCTCTCGTTAAGTAGGTCAGTTTTCTACTTAACAGAGCCATGTTAAGCTCACTTGGGTCTGCTAGCGTTAAGCTCCTGCTGACTCAAGTGAGCTGTTAACTCGCGTGAACGATTAAAGACCGTATCTATTTACGCTGTTTCAGTATTTTTTTTGTTTGTTATTATCGATTTCTTTGTGTGGCCAGATTTTTGGGCCGTCACAATTTATATATACTCATATATAAATTGACAAAAGTTGTCAAACATTTTAAACTAACGAACGTGAATGCTATCTAATTGTGGCCATATTTGTATAGTACATGTCAAATTAAACACATATTTATAAATATATAGTTATTGGATATTATCATTGTTATTCAAAAATAGTACATGTCAAATAAAACACATATATATATATAGTTATTATACCCGCTACCCATAGGGTGACTTAGTGCCAACAGAAAATGTACGTAACAGGCAGAAGGAGGCAACCTGACCACATAAACTATATAGTTATATCCACCACCAGAATAATTTCTGTACATGACAAACACTCATAATTATTCCCCCTCCAAATTCTTTCCCACAAATCATATCATAAA